>WEZZ01037289.1:152498-167929 GCA_013400585.1 Chloropsis cyanopogon
TCAATGTGGTACACAAAAGGAGCACCACATCTCCTCCTCTAGGCTGATGTCCCTCAGAGACTGGGGAGAGAGGAGAGATCTCTGCAAAGCCATTGTTGATATTCACTGAACTGCTTGGGAAATGAGTGGATTAGGGCTTGGTAACACCAGCATGGTCCCACTGGCCAGAGCTGCTTCTGGAGGGAGGAACAGGGAGCACTGATGATCACCAGAGACAGTGACAGCCCAGTGGCAGAGCAAGGCACCCAAGAGAACTCAGATTTTGGAGAACTCAGATTTTTTAACATCTCTATGAGCAGGGATGTGCCTGCTAGTGAGGAATGTGGGAAAGGCAAACTCCTGTAAAGTTCCTCAGCTGCCTTCAGGCTCTCATTTTGCCTGGGATGAGCCACAGCCTGAATGTTGAGCTGTCTCTGGGCCAGGCCCAGGGAGAGCTACAGAGGAGCTCTGGGAGACACAGGGAGGGATGAGCACCCTCTGCACAGAGCTGCCACATCAGCCTCCCACTGGGCTCCTGCAGGTGGCAAATAAATGAAGATGGTCTGAGAGGTCTGAGCCTGATGAAATATTGCAGGTGGAAATATGAATATTTCCAACATCCCAACTTTAGCTTTATTTCCTCCAGAAGCCTCTGAGAGAGGGGGAGATGTCACAAGATATGAGTGACCAAGGGAGACAAACCCCCCCACCCTTGATTTCATTTTCTTTCTGCCAGCTACTTTTTAATAATGATTACATTTAATACATTATCATCTCTTCCTAATTAGACCCCTGATTACGCAGCTTGATGCCATTAAGCACTAATACTGTTCATCCCCCTCCTTTGGAGACATTCATTGTGCAGTAGCCTGTCATTATTCTGAGCTAAACATACCATTTCTCTCCCAGAAGCTGTAATTTTCAGAAATCCCAGGCAAACAAAGACATTGCTAGATGATGATTTAGCTTGTGGAGATGAAAAAAAGATCTCTGGTGGGAGGGGAAGAAGAGAAAAGGGAGAAAGAAATACCTGCAGTGGAGCTACTGGGAATAAAAATGTCACATTTTATGGTGCCACCAGGTCTGAAATCACCAGCCATCTGCAGTCTGTGGGACAAGGAGAAATAATAAATGTTCAGGTTGCACAGGGCTCAGCTGCAGGATTCCTCAGCCTCTTCCCCTCTTCCCTCTCCCCTTGTGGCTCATGTTTGTCTTTCCAACAGGAGGCTGGCCAAGTCCACTCTGCTGCTGATCCCTCTCTTTGGCATTCACTACATCATGTTTGCTTTCTTCCCTGACAATTTCAAAGCAGAAGTGAAGCTGGTCTTTGAGCTCGTGGTTGGCTCATTCCAGGTAAGCCACCATTTGGATCACCAGGTCTGTCACCAGGGAGAAATGCAATGGACATGGGTTTTTCCTGGACATTCCCCATACTGCTTTTGTATCTTTGTGGAGAATCTACTGACTCCAGCCTGGCCAGGATGAAAGATAAATTGATATTTTGTCTTCCAGAAGGANTGCTTTAGTACCTTTGTGGAGAATCTACTCACTCCAGCCTGGCCAGGATGAAAGATAAATTGATATTTTGTCTTCCAGAAGGAGATTCTCTTCCCTCATTTTAGGAAATGGGAAGAAAATGTTCCTCTGTACATTGGTGTCTCTGTGTTTTTTCATACTCAAGGGAGCAAAACAAGCACCTCAGTTCAGTTTTTGTATTACTGACTTGCCAAGGCCAGGGTGGATGGGGCTTTGAGCAGCAAGTTCCATTCAGTGGGGAATGATTAACATCCCTGTCAACACCATCATCACTGCACATCTGGAAGAGTTAAAAAATTATGCAGATGTGGCACTTTGGGGCATGGGTCAGTGATGGACTTGGCTGAGCTGGGGGAATGGTTGGGTTTGATGACCTTAGAGGTCTTTTCCAACCTGAACAATTCTGTGATTGTGTGGTGGCTCCTTTGGGAGCTGAATGGATCTACCCTCTCTCCTTGTCTGTAGTGCTAAATTCCTGTTTTCTCCTTTCCCCAGGGATTTGTGGTGGCTGTTCTGTACTGCTTTCTCAATGGAGAGGTAAGACCAGACCATCAGTGGTTTTTTGGTTAATGTTGGCAGCTAGGACAAAATGAATGCAGTGAATTGAGACGTGTCCCATTCCTGATCCTGGTGTTACAGCATCCAAATCACATCCCTCTCTCCAGGAAAACAATTCAACCATTTGCCTGACAGTTTTCAGCACAATTAATAACAACAATTAATAAACACATCAGGACTTGTGTGTGCACTGCAGCGTTGCTGCTGAGCCCATCCTCTCCTCATGAACCAGCATCAGCAGGACTCCTGTGTGGACTTGCACAATCCCTGATCCCAAAGGAGCACCTTCAGCAGGGCAGGATAAATCCCATCCAGGCCCTGTTCATGCTTGGTGCCTCCAGGAATCCTCCCCAGGATCACACCCACTGCCAAAACCAGCACAGGCATTGGTGTGACTGCACAGAGCAGTGCAGGTGGATGTGTTTCTGCCTTGCAGGAATAGTCTTGACTTTCCCACAGTTTAGTCCTGGCATTCTCATCCTGGGATTGTGCTGTTCCTGTGTTTGTTTATCCCAGAGCCCTTCAGACACAGCTGGTTCATCTAATTTATGCTGTTACCTAAAAATTTGCAGTGGAGGGCTGCAGGAGGGGACAAGGACAGTGGCCAGGTTTGTTCAGGATTTGAATTGGCATAAACCAGGTTATTTCTGTAAACTCTCTGAGCAGCAACAAGCAGCTTCTGTCAAAAAAAGGCACAGCTGTATTGACAGCTTTACAAATAAGCTGCAGTTAAATCATTTCTATTTGGACCAAAAACAGGGCAGTGAAAAAGAAAGCATCTTAATTATACTCACCAAGTGTGGTCACTGAAGTTAAGCAGTCTGGCATCTTGACTGTATCAATAAAAATTTCCTTTCTGGTGAAGCTCAGGGATTTCTGCTCCAGTAATTTACTGACTTGATGTGGTTAAAAGTTCTGTGGTTAAACGTTTATATGGTTAAAAGTTCTGGCCAAGCCAAGGTCAGTGGCCTTTATGAAGTAATTCTTGGCCCTGGGGCAGGTGGGTTACCCAAGGCTGCTCACGTAATCAGGTCAGAATAGGCTGGGGACAGTGTGGCTGGACAGTGCCCAGGTGGAAAGGACCTGATGGCCAGAGCTGGACACGAGCCAGCAGTGAGCCCTGGTGGCCAAGCAGGCTGATGGCTCCTGGCCTGGATCAGGGATGTGTGGCCAGCAGGAGCAGGGAGGTCACTGTGCCCTGTGCTGGCCCTGCTGAGGTCACACCTCGAGGGCTGTGCCCAGCCCTGGCCCCTCAGTTTGGGAAGGACCTTGAGGGGCTGGGAACACAAACCCTGTGAGGAACCCCTGAGGGAGCTGGGGGGGCTCAGCCTGGAGAAAAGGAGACCCAGGGGTGCCCTCAGCGCTCCCTGCAGCTCCTGAGAGGGGCCTGGGGGCAGCTGGGGCTGGGCTCTGCCTGCAGCAGCACTGACAGAACCAGAGGACACAGCCTCGAGCTGCACCAAGGGAAATCCAGGCTGGATATCAGGGAAAAGTTTTTTACAGAAAGGGTGAGAAAGTTCTGGAATGGCTGCCCAGGGAGGGGGTGGAGTCACCATGCCTGGGTGTGTTTAACAAAGCCTGGGTGTGGCACTGGGTGCCAGGGTTTAGTTGAGGTGTTGGGGCTGGGTTGGACTCGATGATCTTGAAGGTCTCTTCTGACCTGGACATTCTGTGATTCTGTGAACAGCACCAAGTGATGCCTTGTGCTGCCTTTCCTGTCTCTCCCATGCCCAGGTGCAGGCTGAGCTCAAGAGGAAGTGGCGGAGGTGGCACCTGGAGCGGTTCCTGGGCTCGGACATGAAGTACCACCACCCTTCCCTGGGCAGCAACGGCACCAACTTCAGCACCCAGATCTCCATGCTGACCAAGTGCTCGCCAAAGACGCGCCGCTGCTCCGGCTTCCAGGCCGAGTTCTCCCTGGTGTGATGGGGACAGGCTCCCCAGGCACTGAGCACCCAAAACTGAGACACGAGGATCCCCAGGAATCTGTGATCCCATGAGAAATCCCTGTGAAATGACCTGCTCCACATGAGCCAAAAGAGGACACACAACTGGAAAAGCCGCTGGCATCCAGAATGAGATCGGACAAGCCGAGAGGCGGAGAAACACTTTTGCTCTCCCTCTTTTCAGGCCTTTCACTCTTCAGTTTCAAGCCCTCAGGGGTTGATAACTCTGAGGAATTGTCCAAGTTGCTTGAGGACAGCCTGGGAGATGCTGGTGTGTCATAAATAATGAAGTACTGGGGGGTAAGGGAGGGAGAGCCTCAATCCTTGGTGGCTTTACCAGAACTGGCATCTCTGAAACAGACAAATTGCACTTTTTTTTTTTTTTAATGAGCCAGTAAAGGAGAGACAGAGACAGGAAGCAGAAAAAAAAAAAAAATCAAACCACCAAACATATGAATGTGCCAAAATTCCTGTGGTTAAGAGGTGATGATGCAGCACCAAAGATGGTGTTGGAGACATGGAGGAGGAACATGAGCAGGAAGGGAGAGGCCAGCACATGGCCCCCACGTTTTACACAGGTGGAGATGAAGCTGCAGCACCAGGAGGGCCCCTCTGAGGATGCTCCAGTGTGTTCTGTGAATTCCCCACCATCCTTGGGAGCAGAAGCTTTCCAGACACCCTTGGGTGCCCTGTGGAAGAGCAGATCACTGAGAAGGACCAGGGTGAGGACACCCTTCTCTGCACTGTGATGGTGACATGGTGTTTTTGCTTGGTTGTGTTCCATGAACAGGAAACTCGAGTTGCATGTATAAAACCAGGGCCAGATGCCAAAAGCAGAGCACGGCTGTGTTTTTTTCATTCTCTTTAAGTTCTCCCATAGATCTCGGTGCATGGATGCACCCAGGGTCATTAGGGATCAGAGGAAAATAATTGGGCTGTAATTCATTTGCACTGGCTTAGCACACACTGTCAGGAAAGGGAAATATAGGGCCCTGTAATCCTTAATTGAATCAGAGCTGCCAGAAGGAGCCACTCTCCAGATGAAAAAAAATTAACGTCACAGCAGCAGGTAAAATTGCTTTCATCAGAACAAGGTTGTCTCAGCACACAACTGGCACTCCAGGAGGGAGGAAGGAGTGAAGGAGATATTAAATGGATTTCTTCTTCAGCTTTTGTGGGGAGCTTTCATCCTATATGAAAGCATTGTTAGATATTTAAGATGTGTGTGTGTGCATTTTACCTCTTATCTGAAGTCCTGTTAGTTTCCATACAGGGCCAATTCCTACTTGAAGCATGCACATGGATCCCATCAAAACCAAGGGAGTAGGGTTTTTTAATTCTTGTTTTCATGGTGGAGAGGCACAGGAAAAATGTTAAAGCCCAATCCTGCTCATTTGAGGCAAACTCAGTCAGAAGACAGAAAACACACAGATAGAGATGCTCATGTTTGTGTCCCCACTCAACTGCATCAAGTGGGGTTGAAAAAGTTTTATGCTGAGGGTNGTTCTTGTTTTCATGCTGGAGAGGCACAGGAGAAATGTTAAAGCTTGAAAAAGTTTTATGCTGAGGGTGGGAAATCCCTGCCCAGCTCATGTGTACCCTCAGTAACTGGGCTGCTGCCGTCCCACTAAAACATGTCCTTGTGAAGGAGTGTCTGGGTCACCAACACAGCCAGCTAGAGAGGGAGCTGGGCTACTCTTGTGGAGTTCAGAGATCTCAACTTTGTGCTTTATTTCTCCACAATGAAATGCAGTTCATTGGAGGGAAGCACCTGCAGCCTGGTGGGGTTGGGGCTTCTTGGCCTTAAGCAAAGGATGCCGACAAACCACGCTGAGCCCAGGAGGAGATCTGCAGATCCAGTTCCTTTCTGGGTCCTGACAGGGCAGTGTTCCATGCCATAGCCATGCCCAGAGCCTGTTACCAGCTGAGCTGGATGCTTCCAAAGTATTTCTGCAGGTGTGGGACTGAGAACAGCGTGGGGGNTTGGGTCCTGACAGGGCAGTGTCCCATGCCAGAGCCCGTTACCAGCTGAGCTGGATGCTTCCAAAGTATTTCTGCAGGTGTGGGACTGAGAACAGCGTGGGGGGCTGGAGTCAGTAAAGGGCCATGAGGAGCTGGGGTACACCAAGGGCAAACTTGCAGTCCTGAGTCCCTCCCTGGCAGGGAGCCAGCTCAGATCCTGTCACAGTTACCCAGCCTGTAGGTCCTAAGAGGATAGGAAGATGTGAAAATTCCTGGAATTACACTGCTGGTGAGCCCAGGCTGGCCAGGTGTGAGCCAGCTTTGTTTTGGCTGCTTTACACTGACCCCACATCAACAGCGAGGATCCAACTCTGACATGCTGTAAGATCATCAAAATGCAGCTCCCTGATTCCCAAAATGCAGAGAAAACAAGAGGATGCTCCAAATTTCCCCCTTTTTCTTTCATTGAAGCCCTTATGCCTTGACACCCCTCAAACAATGTCCCATTGAAACCCACATGGTTCTCAGAGGCAAGAATCTCTGAAATAGTCCTGGGCAGAGTTCAAGAAGAGTTTGGATGATGCACTCAGGCACTTGGTGTGATTTTTGGGGTTGTCCTGTGCTGGACCAGGAGCTGGACTCGATGATCCTTGTGGGTCCCTTTTCACTCAGGATATTCTGTGATTCTCTTTGTATTTGGTGCTTGTGTTGCTCTGCTGAGCATTTTCAGACCTGGATTAGGTTTTCCTCACCCAGGAAATACTGGAGAAATCCCACCAGTACCACCAGTTCTTCTGTGTCTGGTCCAAAGCAAGGATTTGACCTGCATTTTTCCAGGTGAATGACCAACCTCAAGGAAGCCCAGAAGAAGCAAGGGGAAATTCTGTCTCAGCTTCAGAGTTGTTCCACTTGGTGTAAAATGCTTTGTCTGACTGGTTCAGAGTTTTGAAGCAGTGTCAGTCTGGGAAAGATTGGATTCATCAGGCTGCAAAGCCATTCCCCCTGTTCATCTGTCATGGTAAATATGTATACCCAACAAAACTGATGGGCACTGCCCAATCTTGGGAATGCATCCACTGAGGTGTGAACTGGAATTTCAGGTCCCAGACAAGCAGCAGAGGAGCACAGAGCAGTAGAGCAGAAGTGCAGCAGCACTGCCAGCAGCCTCCTCTGTGGGATGTGAGGGAATCCCTTCCCATCTGTTCCAGGCAGCCTTGCTGGGGGAGGAAGGCCTGTGAGCCACCAGCTCTGAGACACACTGAGCATTTTCCCTCTGGTCTTCACCTTCCCTCTCCTCTCCCTGTGCTCCCTTTTCCTCTCCTTTTGCAGGAGGAAAGTTGTGTATTTGCAGCTTCTCTTGTGTTCCAGCCCTGTGCTAACCCGTGCCAGCACCAGCCACATGCCAAAGACAGCCAGGTAAGGTTTGCCTTTTGGAGAGGTGACAGGAAAAAAGCTGGTTATTTACCCTCACCACAGGCTCCTCTGCAGCCTGTCAGATTCCCCACCGGGCTATTCTGCACAGGAGCCTGAAGATGGGATGTTTCCTAAGCTGAGGGGCTCCTTCAAAAAGCGTGGAGTACATCAGCACGCCAAAACCGTGTCCCCAGGCACCCAACTCACAATTATTTCATTACTGAGCACCCAGCCACGTCGCCTTTCTGCTGTCAAGGGGGTTTGAGGGATAAATGAAGGTGCTGGATGGACCTGCTGTGACAGGCATGGCACTGTCAGGCATGCAGAGCTGCCAGCCCAGCTGCCTTGGCCCTGTGTTCCAGGAAAACAGAGGAGCTGGGGCTGAAATCAGAGCTCTTCACTCTGGGGACGTGAGCAATCAAGGGAACGATGACATTGGGATTGGTCCCTATTTAACTGGCTTACTGCAGGAATTTGGCTCCATAACTTGGCCTTGTCTAATCTGCTTTTCATCCAACTCATCAATAAAATGGAATTCAAGGACTTCACTGCAGATGACAACGTGAAGAGAGCTGTCCTGGCCCCACACAGAGCACAGGACAGAGCTCAGCACTTCTGCTGCTCCCCCAGCTCCAGCCTGACCCCCTGACCCCAGTGGAACACAGAGCTGACTCCAGCAGGGCAGCTACATCCATTTGCTGCATCATAAGACCAGAGGTGTGCCTCTTAAAAGGTGTTAAAGCTTCTTCTGCCTCTGCTAAAAGGCACAGATATGTTTGAGGATCAGGAATTTGGGCTCCAAAGCTCTTTACAGAAATAAAGGCAAATTCTGATCCTGCTTGCACCAATCAGCTCGCTGCAGTGACTCCTGAATTACACCAGCATTGAACTGGGATTTGCCTTCAAAATAATTCATTTTTCTCCATTCTGGAGCTGTTTACTCCCTTTTTACATCAGGGATAGAGTAAGCCCATCCTGTTCTATACTTCAGAGATTGAATTATTAAAAATTATTAATAAGTATAGAACAATTAAAATACAAACAATAAATTTTTGTCTCAAGGTCTAGAGGTACCAGGTTCAATGTTAACATTAGACTGTAACTATTTCTCTTCAGCTGGGACCTGTGTTGCTTTGTGACCCTCTCACAAACTGCAAAAAATGAGAATATGACCATGTTTACGGTTTAGAAAAGAAATTCTGTCACAGAATTTTAGGGGCATTAAAATCAAACAAGTTTTTTAAATCAGAGTTATGTATGCAGCAGCAGCATCACTGCAGTTGTGGAATGAAAAGGGGCAAAGGCCAGAAGATGAAAGATCTGAGCATTTTGTTTTATTTTTGGTTTGTTTGGGGTTTTTTGCTAGGAAACAAATTATGTTTTTCTCCAGGAAGGTATTGCTGGAGAAAAGATATTTTATACATGAACTAATCACCAGATTTCCTTCTTTCTCCATATCCTACTGAGTTCCCATTCATCTCAAAGCAATGGGGGTCATGTCTGTGCCACAGGGCAGAGGGATTAATCCCAAATCTCTGCTCCAATCTGATGGAAATGCTTTCAGAGAGAAATGCACCTGCTGATTAATGAAAGATTGCTGGTAGCTTTTCAAAAGCAAAGTGAAGTTCCAAAGAAAGCTCAGGAGTGAATGAACACCACTTGGCTCCATGGCAGGGATTAAAGGGGTTTGGGGGGGATTCTTTTTTCTCCATTCCTTCCAGCTTCACCCCAGGGCTTAAACAAGGGGAAAGGGAATCAGGGGAAAGGAAATATGAAATAATTTCAGACTAAAAGTGGAATCTCTCAAACTGGGAAGTGCCAGTGTGTGTCTTCATGAAGCTTATTTTATTCTGACCACACAGGTACATCTTGGTTTGATAAATGGCCTGTGGAAACACAGGTGGACCAAAAGCAATGTCCCTTCTCTGGAAGGTGAATGCAGCTGTGACAGGAAAGCCCACACAAAACATTCCTCCTGCTGTGCCCCACCTCCTGCTTCAGGCTGGGTGTTTGGCACAGCCCAGGTTCCCTCCCAGCCTCGTGCTTCCCCCCTTGGCATCTCTGCACCCATGAATGTGCCAAACTCCTGGGGACAGGGATTGCAATCCTGCATTCCCTGGCTCAAAATGCAAATTTGCACTTTCCCCACCCCGCTGCTGATGGGGCCAGCACCACAAAGCTGCTTCACTGGAGATGAACCTGGAAGAGCAGGGGGTCACACACACCCACATCCATCCAGAAGGACTTTGCTGGCATCACTCAGGCACTAAACTGCTGTCATGAGGAGAAGATTCAAGTCCCAGGCTGGTACGTGGAGTCAGATCAGATGTCCCAAAATGTGGAAATCAATCCATTTCCTTTCAGTCAGTCAGCTTCTCATCCCCTCTCCAAACCCAGTATTTGGATATCAGTCTGATGAGGTACAATTACAGTGACTGACCTTGTTATTTCCACTGCAGACCTGTGCAGATGCAAACTATGGCTTTTATTCAGGAGTTTCTTGGGAGCACAGATCATCTTTTCCACTTTTTCCTGAACATTCTAACTTGAATGATCTTGTTCTGCATCCTGAAGAGCACGGGGTTTGAAATTCTGGTTATTTCTACAATAAGGTGAAATCACAGGGGAGAAAGCAAACATTGGGACTGGAAGCTACAGGTCTGTAAGGAAAATAATGCCCACTTGTGTTCTGAGGGCCAGGCCCTGAGGACACACACACTGGCAGCAGCAGAGCACCTGTGTTTTATACCCAAGTTCTGTGGAAATTGTACATTTGTACATAGAGGAAATCTGAAGAGCACATTCAAAAAAAAAAAAAAATAAATAAACCACATTTTTGATACTACAATGATGACGATAAATTGAGTTTGAAAAGGCATTTTTCAACTCAAAAGTGCATTTTCCAGAGCCTGTTTCAAACACCTCAAGCTGTGGGCCAGCAGCTGGTGCCAGCTGACCCTTCTCACTCGAGCTGTAAACACCTCTGCTCTGCCCTCCTGTAAATAGGCTTTGACAGCAGAGGGTGATGGGCACTGGCTGTGAGCAGAGAATCTCTGTCTCTGTGGGCTTCTCTCTACCAGGTGCTTGTGATGTATCCTCCATGCCAGCAAGAACAGGCCTGCTTGCTCAGCACAGGTGAAATCTCTGCCTTGTTTCATGGCCTTTTGCCTGATGTTATTTATTTTTGGTCTGACTGTACATATGCAATGAAATGGCTATTTTTTTTTTTTTATTTTTTTTTTCCTTTGTATTTGGTTCTCCTCTTTGCTTCAGAGGGGGATTCTTCTCTGTGGTTGACACTGCTGAAAACAAGCAATAAAACCATCGTGAAGACATTGGTGTCTGAGGTGTTCCACCTGATATTTTAATTTATTCCTCACAGTCTTGGAAAAGACACAGAGAAGGAAAACTAAAGGAAGTTGTGAGCTGGGCAGCTTCTTGCTTAGAGTTAAGCATAAAGACCTCATACTTTGAAAGGTTAACCAGATAGACCAAATCACTCTTAAAATCAGAGAATCATAGAAATATTAACATCGGAAGGGACCTTTAAAGGCCATTTAGTCCTTGCAGTGAACAGGGACATCTTCAAGTAGATGGGAGTTTTGGGGAGACTTTCTGTCTTGGTTTGGAAAGCCAGGTGTCTGCTAAGGAAGGCAGGAGCCTCCCTTGAAATGGAAAATGTAAACCCCTCCCTCTGAATTGTTATAATTTTGAAATTAAGGGGCTCTCAGGCAAAGATATGGGAGTTGGAATACAGGTCTTTACTAGGACAAATAAAAATACAAATGGAATAGTAAAAACAAACAAACAAAAAAAAAACCCAGCCAGAGCCAGCCAGGCCCTGGCCCGCTGTGCTCAGGGGTTGCTCAGCCCCATCCCATGGGGGCTCAGCCCTCCTGCAGTGCCAGCTGTGGCTCTGCTGGAGCAGGATCCTGCACAAGGGGGGAGTTTTCCTCTGAAGCTCCAGGGCTGCTGGAGATGGGCCTGGGCTTCCTCTGGGAATGCAGTGGAGCAGAAAGCTGCTCCTCTGGGAATGCAGTGGAAAAAGGCTGCTGGGGTGTTGAGGTGTCAGATTCTATCCAGGTAGGAATGCTTGGCTCCTCCCCTGGGCGGGGCCTCTCCCATGGGATGATGGCATTGTATCAGCCATGCAGGGACACTCACTGGCCATTAACAGGAGATAATTAATAATTAATGGCCCATTAACAGAAGATATTTCCTGGAGAGAGGATTGGTTGTGGAAGAGATAAAGAAAATGCCCAAGGAACAGCAGATAACTGCCCCACCTCTGACAGATAGCAAATAGAATACACACTTCTCTTACAATCCAGGACACCTTCTTTGAGAACATCTGTGCCAGCAGAAGAACCAGTACCAAATCCAACATAAATTACCCCAAAACCTCCACCACTGCATGAGCTGTGTGCATGGATGGTCCTTTGGAGGCAGGACTGATGCATGGAGGTGACAACCATGAAACCATAAGCACACTGTCGTCGTTTTGTCACAATCCACAGGTGTGAAATGATTCCTGCGTTCACAGGAATGTACAACACAACACACAAATACAGATATATTGATTTTTGCTGGAACATCCTCCCACAAACATCTTTATTGCTCAGAACAAAGCACGAGCCTTCCTCTGTGCTGGGGAGGTTGCCAGCAGGCAACCACAAGTGAACAATAATTGTTCATATCAAAGACACATTGTTTGATGCACACAAATATCAGGTAATGAAAATGGATCTCAACAGGAGGTCAGTGAGCTTTTCCATGTCCACAGGGCCAGTTTGGCCACTCACCCCCTTCTTAAACCCATTGCTCACATTGTTGATAAAGGCCTACAACTTGAAATGACAGGTCTTGGCTGTATTTCTCCCTGTTTCTGCATGGATTAACCATTTTCATTTAAAAGCAAGGGGTCTGATGCTCTGGGCCCTCTGAGAAGTGAAGCTGTTTGTACAGACTTGCACTGGATCTCTCTGCAGGTTAAGCCAGAAATCAGGAAAACAGGTTGTGAGGGCTGGGGAAAGGGAAAACCAGCCAATTTCATTTATTCTGTGTCTGTAGAGGTGAGCATAATCCCATTCCACTATAAAACTTCTTCCACATGAGGAACTCCAATCTCTGCTCAGAAATGAGTGTAAGTGGGTGTGATGATGATCACCTGAGAAAAGTCTGGAAAAAAATCAGCCCAAGCCTCTTTGGTGCCAGCTGTGTGTCCTCTGTGTCCTTCCTAGCTGGCAGAGAGCAAAGCATGGCTTTTCTTAGGCACACACCATTATTCTGAATTTGATGGAACACGCAATCACAACCTATGGAAGGTTTTGAGCTTGGCTTTTAGGGCTTCTCTGTGTAAGTTCAGTTTTCATGACTGCAAAAGCATCTTTGTCTGTTAGAAAGAATCATGTTTAAAGATGGCAAACGACATCCTCTTCCTTTGATCCCCCACAGTTTCCATGGCAAAACACCAGGATGAGGGATTTTGTGATCTCCATGACATTAAAGCAATTTCCCATGTAGTGGATGAACCCTAGTGGTTAAATCATCTTCATTCCCCGTGCAGTCAGTTGTATCCACACCCTCACACTGGGGATAAAGCCTGAACTGTGACTCAGTACAATCCCCAGAGGGGATTTGGCTGTCCTCAGCTCAGGGTTGTCTGAGGATCCCAAGGACATGTGGCACAAAGAGCCAAGGCAAGGTGTCACAGCTGCAACACTGCACTTTCTGAAAGCCTAAAAACCTCTTCTGACATCCACAGTGCTCACAGGGTGTTGGAACCCAGGGCACAGGGAATATTTCTCTGCCTGTCCTGAGAGGTCCTGAGCAGTCCTGATTCCCAAGAAAACGCTGCTTTTAACCTTCATCCATGGAGAAAGCTCCCAAAACTTTGGGATGAATTAGAATCTACAAGTGTGTGAAATAGAGAGTGGTGTACTTTATCACAGGGTGAAAAATTTAGAGTTTTGGGTTTTTAGTATGGAGGTAGATGGGAGGCAAGATGGAGGATTTTGGGTGTTGTCTCATCTCCTTCTTGTTCTTCATCTGCTCCATTTTCTGCAGTGTTGGTGGCACAGAGTGATTGGTCAGAAACAGCCACAATGCAGGTGTTGTGTGGACAGACAAATAATTAGTTATTGGTAGAAAAGTAGAAATAAAGTACGTTTTGAGAGTTAATTGGACAATTGAACAATAATTGGAGCTTTGATAGACCTTGAATCTGTGTGTCTTGTGACCTTTTGGTGCCTCTCACTTTGTGCGCTAAGTCTGGTGACGGCGAGCAGAACCTCTGATAAGATAAAAAATAAACTGCAACCTGGAGACAGAAAAAGTCCTGTTCAACTCTCAATCCTGGCACAGAACTTTATTAAGGGTCTCCCAACCAGGGGGCCCCAAGAAGAAACCAAGAACAGGGAAATCATTCCTACTGTAGAGCCCCGTATGCACTTACTCCTTTGTTGGATCATAAGAACAAAGGCAGGTGAGTGGCAATGTCATCTTAAAATAGCCATTTCCCAGGTGTCAGAATCACAGGGTCACTGAGGTTGGGAAAGCCCTCCAAGACCCTCGAGTCCAGCCTGTGATTGATCCCCACCTTGTCACCAGCCCAGAGCTCTGAGTGCCACATCCAGCCCTTCCCTGGACACCTCCAGGGGTGAGGACTCCACCAGCTCCTGCCAGGCACTGGTATAGCTGTGGAAAGCTCAGAACTAAACTGGCCTTGCATCCAAAGACCAGAGAGGCAAAAGTTTCCTGTACATGGCAAGAGATTCCTTTTTGTGGTTGGTTCTAAGTGAGAAACCCTCTCCTAGAGCCCATCAACCTCTCCCCTTGGAAACATCTCCACTCCTCCCAGTCTAGATCAACACCTTGAATCCTTCCCACACACAGCCCAAGGGCACAGGAAGTAACTTGGGGTGCTGAGAGCAGCCAATATCACCCCTGCCCTTGGTCTGCAGAGCAAATCTACATAATTATTGTATAATGACTGAGATAGGGGGAGGAAAAAGAAAGGAAAACATTTGGCTTGTAAACCTGTGATTTGTTGTGCTTGTTGGGGAAGACAGGATATTCTAAAGCACATTTTATTGTCCAAACATTAAGAGGAATCATAAAATCACAGAATGGTTTGGGTTGGAAGAGATCCCAAAGCTCATTTTGTCCCACCCCCTGCAATGAGCAGGGCACCTTCCACAGACCAAGTCCCATCCAACCTGGCCATGAACATTTTCAGGGATGGGACAATTAATTCAACCCAGAACTTCAATACCTTGATAATTAGGTGTCCTGTGTGACAAACAGGAGTTCTGACACTTAATATCAGCTCCAAATCAAGGAAGTGGCTTTTAAAGCCCAGGGATGCCAATATTTGATGTGACATAAACTAGGGTGGAACCAACACCCACAGATTTGTCTTTCTCTCCTGAAAAGTGTCTGCACCCAATTGTCATTTTTTATCTGAATCCACTTGCGAAACTTATTTTATAAATGAAGTAAAATACCAGCAGCAGGACCCCAACACTGAGTTGGGCACTGCTGCCAAGAATCCGCCTCCCCCAGCTCTTACAGATTTATTGCTCAGGGATACCTAATTCAATGGCTGCTCCTTATCAGCCGCTTAATTCTGAGCTCTTTGGCACAAAGCCATTAAAATCCATAATATTTCATTATGTCCTTTGTGCTCCCAGCTAAAAAAAATATGGGGATCTGGTAGAAATATGACCTCAGTTGGCAGTGATGAAGGAATTTATTACGTGTGTAATGCGTGATTTATGTGTGTAATGTGATTTTTGGGTTGGAATGCATGCAGGTTTTCTTTCCATCCCATCAAGTATTTCCCATCAAGATCTAGCTGGCAACTAAATTCCAGCTCTCCTCATGTTTAGTTCACTGGTAGGAGTCTAAACAGGGGGCTCCAGGAATTCTCTGGCTTTTGAGATAATTCCAAACATGTTGGTCCATGATAGGAGAACGTCCCTCTTGGCTGAGGGAAAGGAAAGGAAAGGAAAGGAAAGGAAAGGAAAGGAAAGGAAC
>WEZZ01037289.1:168062-213388 GCA_013400585.1 Chloropsis cyanopogon
AAAGGAAAAGGAAAAGGAAAAGGAAAAGGAAAAGGAAAAGCCCAGACAAGACCAACTGTGCTTTATTTTGAAAAAAAAATGTTAAAACAGACATTCTATGGGTTTTTTTCCCTGAAAGGAGAATCATAAAAATTCCTTTTGAATAGAAATTTTGTTGTGATATGAAAAGGAACATTTCACTTCAGCCATTTGAAAATACTTAAAAAAAAAAAAGGAAAGAAAAGAAAAGAGAACAAGTCAAGGTAAACTCAAAAGGACTTGCAAAAAAGGACAATGTCACTGCCTCCCTCCCACTGACTCATCTTAGTCAGAGCAACTAAATAAAGTGAGAGCAACAATTCAGATCAAGACTGAGTCCTTGCTTTGGACAACCTGCTCTAGTGGAAGGTGTCCCTGCCCATGACAGCGGGGTGGAACAGGGTGGTCTTAAGGCTCCTTCCAACCCAAACCATTCTGGGATTTAATATCCAACTGTGTCGGGGTCCAGGGTTGGGAGGATCCCGAAATGATGATAAAAGTCCATTTTCTGCCAGCCCAAAGCCAAAGAAGAAGCCGAGATCCATCTGTTTGTGTTCAAGGTTGTTTATTATTTCTTATCAATAAGATTTTTCTCCCTGAGTTACAGAGGTCTGTTCAGCAGCTCAGTTCCAGGCTGTCTCCCACCCCATGGATGGTGTTTAGGCTCTTATAGTGAAAACTATGTGTACAATGTTTACAATAATGTTCCAGTATCTGTCACCTATGTTAGACAACTTTTCACTACCTTATACCAATCAAAAGTGCTACCATCAGAGCAGAAGATGGAGGGCAAGAAAAAGGAAGGACAGGACACACCCAAATTCCTCCATCTTGCCTCCTGAACCCCCATTCTAAAACCCCAAAAATCTACTTTTTCACCCTGTGACATTAACTATCATTCTACTCAAACTCTTGTGGCTTGTAAATCCTCACACAGTGTTGGCAGTTGTTTCCATGTGCTGAAATCAAAGGCAAAGGTGTTTTTGACTCCGTGCCAGGTCTCTGAGCTCCCTGCCAGGGTCTCAGGTCACCCAGGGTGGTCAGAGGAGCATCCTGGGTTCCCACACAACTGCATCAGTTCATTTCTCCCAGGTACACGATGATTTATTTGTCTGTAGTTATGACACACATCATTCTCGTGGCAGACCAGGAGCACAAGGGTTGTTCTGGGGAGCTCAGGAGTGGCAAGAGTCACTGAGCACCTTTTCTGACATCAATAAACAACGTATAGAATTCAGCAACTCTCATCATTCAAATCCAGCCTAATCACAGTGCAAAATGTAAATTAATGCCACATTCTTTGGAGAGCTGCTCACATCCATAGCAATATGCCAGCTCTGGAAGCTGCCCAAGCCTTGAACAAGAGTGAAATTCTTCAGATTCAACATCAAGTGCTATGTTCTGTTCACAGGGAAAAAGCATTTTAGGTGTCCTGAAGGCAAAGTTCAAAGCAGCAATTGCTCCAGCAAGAGAGAAATTCCCAGGGAGCTTTTGAGCTGGGGTCCCCCCCACACACATCTGGAACACATCTCATGTCAGGAGGTAAGTAAGTCCTCGAGAAGCCAAGGGCTGGCAAGGTGCTGGAGAAGTTCAGGCACAGGTTTGAAGCCCTTCAGCAATGAAGATAAATGAGAGTCCTCACTGTTGTCATCTGGCTGCAGAAGCTCATTACCAAAGGTTTTACATTTTAGGAACAAAAAAAAATACCAAATTAAACTAACACAGCACAGCTTGGTGAGGTAGACAATGAAAATTTCCTTTATTCTGAATTCCTGTTAATTCTGAACTCTGAGTTAAAGCTGTTCTGACCTGCTCCAGGTGTGAGCACTTCAGTTGGTTAGGTTTGCTTTCCTCACTCAATCTTAACAGGATAAGCACAAATTGCTCACATCAGGAATGGATCCCACAGGTGGAATTCAGCCCTAGAATGTGGAAAAACCTTCCAGACAATGTTTCTCTCCAGAAAAACAATGTTTGTCTGCAGAGAGAAGCTGAAAAACTACATTTCATTGCACATAGAGCAACGCTGGCTTCCCCCTGCTAGGAGGGACAGGGTGTGAAAAACCACTGTCAACTTTGTAAACACAAAGAGAATTGTTATTGTGGTATCGACTTTCTGAGGAAAAATCCTCTCACTTGGTTTTAGGTGTCTATTAAGCAGCCATTAATGTCAGAGCCACTGATTGGAATTCCTTTCTAGACAGCTCTTGTCAATGTAGTTAATTCAGTTTTGGGGAAAATTCATTTAATAATAAATTAAATTAATTTAAATATCCTTAAATAACCCCGGGTTGTCTGATTTAGGACTTCAGGAACTAAAAGACAGAGAAGACATTGAAATTCCCAATTTTTCTCTTTGAAAGTGAATACCAAACTTGGGAACAAGTTCTTGTGAAGAAAGACGTGTCTCATGGGAAGCAGCACCAGTAAAAAAGGTGTGATGAAGAAGATGGTACACAAACCCTTTTCCCTTCAAAGCTGAGGGAGGAAAGTGGCAACAATTAGAGTTTTGCTGGAAATACACACCTGCACACCTCACAGGATATCCAGTACTCTCTCCTGAGAAAAATAATTGGGTTTTGTTTCTGCTTTATGTTAATATTGGAATCAAATTCTCATAATAAGAACTTTTAGGTGAGCAATGTGTATGGAAACCTTGAAAATTACACTATTAAAAAATACTTGTCACCAAAAGGACAGTGCTGTTGTTAAGAGCATAATTATCTTTCCTATATTAGCACTTAGTGAATGTTCCCCTTTGTAAGGAAAATATAAATTCAGAGCTTTTAAGAAAAGTAGAGAAAACATTTTTCTATCTCCAGTAATACACCTAAAACTCATTACCATGTCTCAGTGACAGAAATAATTTTTTGGAGCACTGTGGATTCAACAGAGAGAATTTTATCATGGCTTCAGCAAAGAGAGATTAACTGGGATAGAATAACCCCAGATGATCATTAATACAGTTCTTTTCCTTGTGGGTTATAAAAAGTCCTTTCTTCCCCAAAGACAAAATGAGAACAAACCCAAACTCCAATTTATTCTGTTTCTTTGCTAATGGAATATTAATTTTTGTTTTTCACAGGGCTGTTTGGGAGGTTTGGGTTTAATATATTGAAATTGCAGCTGTGTGTATTTGAATTATTTATGCAGCCAGACATGTAGGCTGTGATTAAGCTTCTTATTTGGTTGTAACACAAGGTTCATTTCTTCTGCTCCTTGATTTAGCATGAGGAAACCTTCCCCGCAGCTCTGCTCCACAATAAATTGCTGTTGGCAGCTAGAAATGTCAGCTTTACCCTCCAGATGGGAGCAATAAGAGATCAGACCTTTGCTTGTTCCATTTATCCTGCTGCACGTGTGACAAGGGACGTCAGCTGCTCTCTGCTGACTCTGTGCACCATGACATTGAGGCATTTTTCCACAGGTTAATTTTGTGGCCACAAAAAACTCAGCTCAGTGTCAGTGAAATCAGCTCAGACAAACTTCTCGGGCCCAGTTTCAACTTTGCCATGAATCTGTTGAAGTTGAAATAATGTTTTTCTTTCCTGGGTTGCATTTTTACAGTGAATCTCTTTGTAATCATGGGAGACTTGGTCAATACCATGGAATCACAGAATGGTTTGGGTTGGAAGGGACTTCAAAGTTCATCTCATTCCACCCCCTGCCATGGGCAGGGACACCTTCCACTGTCCCAGGCTGCTCCAAGCCCTGTCCAGCCTGGCCTTGGACACTTCCAAAAAGCAGAAAAAAGATAAACTTATGTTTCTAGAGTTGTAAGTAAGAATAGTTGTAATTAAGAATATGCTTTATGTGAGAAACTGCATTGATAAGATGGTGACGGGTTTGTAAGGTAGGGGTGTGGCTGTATGGAATAATCTGAGAATTTAGAAGTTAAAATAGAAGTATATGGGTGTATGTGAGACAAAAGCTTATTGGACAAAAGTATCCACAGTACAGTAGAAGCAAGTAAAGGTGATAGGTTAGAAAAGCAAAATAAACCCTGTGGCAGCTGTCCATTGGGTTAGAAAGTTCTATATTGCCTTGTGACAAAGAACCTGTGACTTTGAGCTATGGCCGAGTGCTTGCTCCTCTAAAATCTCACAGCCCCTGAGACTGATGTTTATCTGAGCAATAAATCGTTCTTAGCCCAAAAACAGTCCCATCCCTTCATTATCAGTGGTGACAATGACAGTGTCCCAGAGGATTGGACAGCACTCTGCCCTCTCTGCACGCTAGGAATTCCAAGCCCTCTGTGAGAGGTGTGTCCTACCCAGGCTGGCCCGTGCAGGAGCTGTAAGACATCAATATGCAGAGGAGCTGCTCTCTCCTTGCTCGAGAGGTGCACTGCACTGGCAGGGAGCCCAAAAGGAGGAGGGAGGAGGGCCTGGCAGCTGTTGGAGGCACTTGAAAAAGAGATCAAAGCATATTAACTCGTTGTCCTTCTCCCATTCCCCATTTCCACAGCACGAAGGAAAATCTTTCTTTTTCTTTCCTGTCGAGCAGCTGTTCTTAACTGCAGGAATGGTCCCTAAGGTCCCTTCCAACACAAACCACTCTTTATTTCTCTGAATCCCTCTTTTTCTCTGTGCTTTGCCACGGTGGAGACCCAGCACGAGGAGCAGGTTTGGATGTGGTTCAAATGAAATTTTTCCACTTCCCTGCACCTGTGTGAAAGGAAGGGCTGCATTTCTGCCCCTGGATGATTTCTGGTCTGGAAGCTCTGCTGCATCCCTGCATTAAACCTGAGGAGCAGCTGAGGATTGGTAGAGCAGAAACAAATAGAGAATCAAGGGTTTGCACTCAAGTGCTGCAGCTCCTTCTCCAAAACATCTCCTGCTATTGTGGCAAAGACTCTCCTTTTGGACTTTCGTCACATTTACAGGGGGAAATGGCTTTGATTTGAGGAGGTCAGGTTTAGATGAGATATTTGGAAGAAATTCTTCCCTGTGAGGGTGGGCAGGCCCTGGCACAGGGTGCTCAGAGAAGCTGTGGCTGCCCCTGGATCCCTGGGAGTGCCCAAGGCCAGGTTGGGCAGGGCTTGGAGCAGCCTGGGACAGTGGGAGGTGTCCCTGCCCACGGAGGGGGTGGAATGAGATGAACTTTAAGGTTTTTTCCAACCCAAACCCTTCTGTGGCTCCATGAAACACCACGGTGACATTGGTGCACTGCCCTGTGACCCTGCTACCACAACTCCAGGTTTGCAGATTGGATTTCACCACATAGGTCCTGTTAGCAATTGAAATTATGTCCACAAAGTGCCAGGGAACATTTGCAGACACTCAAATGGATCAATCCTGTAGTGATATTGCCACAATACTCCTTGGTGTGCCTTGTGCCTGGGATAAATAGCACATTCCCAAAGAATTTCTGAGAGTGTCTCATGGGGGAAGGTGGTGTGAGCCACTCCTGATGAACAATTTTGGATGGAACATCATCTTTTGGAAAGTCAGAGTTTAATAAAATAGCAGTGAGCCGTTCCAGCAGGCCTCAGTACCAGAGAAGGATCCCAAACCTATTTCACCCTCTGCAATAGCTGTATCCTGAGTGCTTATTCCAAATTTTTTCTGGGTCCCTTTGCACTGTCAGACCTTACAGCTCATAGGGCCATTCCTTGGGCAGCAGGATGGCACAAACAGCATCCCTGAGCTGGCTTTAGGGTGTCTGCAGTGCCACCAAAACCAGTCATGAGGAACAAACCTGACCTCAGGGCAACCCCTGCTCTCCATGGATTATGATTTCCTTTCTCCTCTCCCCAAACTTTTCAGAAATGGGCATTAAAATTCATGTATTGCTCCACATAGGATTGATGAGGTGACCGTGGATGTTCTCCTCCTCGTACAGCTTTGAATTTACAGGATATTTATATTTCTATCTTTTATTTATGAGAAATATATCTCTATTTATGCTTATTTCATATTTATGTTTATATTTAAATTGATGCTTAGATATTTATATTCCTATTATCTACTTTTAGCAGCAAATATTTCACGGGCCCAGTGATCCCAGCTCCCTTCAGCCTTGCAGGCAATGCAGTGACTCACTCCAGTCCTCTGTAATTCCTCTTTTCTGTGAGTCTCTCCTCAAGGCAGACAAGCCATGTAAATGAATTGGTCTGGTTTGGAACTTGTTTATTGGGATTTCACCTCGGGGGCAGCATGAGCAGGCAGATTTGCGAGTATTTTTTCCCTTATCCTTCTCTTTAGGATTGCCCAAGTCCCATTGGCGTTGCCCAACTTTTGAAGGTTTGACTTTGGAGTTTTAAAAATGCTTTTGAAATGCAACTTCAGTGGGTAACATCCCATAAAAAAAAAGGGGGATGGAAACAGCAGAAACACCAACCTGTGGCATCAATCCCCACTCAGGAAATCCCTCTTCTGCAGCAGGGCTGGAATCCCTCAAAGAAACAGATTGCAGGATTAAGGAAGGAAAATTGCCCCTGCCACTGGAACCTGCCCAACCATTCCAGAAACACATTCCCTATAAAAACAGTCCCAAGAGGAAAAACAGGATGGAAAAGCCCAAATTGTTCCATTTGTGAGGAAATCAGGAAAATGAGGTGGGCCTAGTGTAAGTAGCAATATATTTATATTTATATTTGTATTTGTATTCATATTTATATTTATATTTATATTTATATTTATATTTATATTTATTAAAATGTCTGGGGTATATTTGTAGGCTTAAACTTCAGGCAGATTTGTGGGGCCAGTTTCTTACCTCCACTCAGGAGAGAGCAATAGATCCATGTCCAGAACAGGAATAATTTGGGATCTCTGCAGTGTTTTCTGAGTGTCTCTGCTCCAGATAAATACTCTGTGTTCTATGAATGGATCNTTCAGCCTTGCAGGCAGTGCAGTGACTCACTCCAGTCCTCTGTAATTCCTCTTTTCTGTGAGTCTCTCCTCAAGGCAGACAAGCCATGTAAATGAATTGGTCTGGTTTGGAACTTGTTTATTGGGATTTCACCTCGGGGGCAGCATGAGCAGGCAGATTTGCGAGTATTTTTTCCCTTATCCTTCTCTTTAGGATTGCCCAAGTCCCATTGGCGTTGCCCAACTTTTGAAGGTTTGACTTTGGAGTTTTAAAAATGCTTTTGAAATGCAACTTCAGTGGGTAACATCCCATAAAAAAAAAAGGGGGATGGAAACAGCAGAAACACCAACCTGTGGCATCAATCCCCACTCAGGAAATCCCTCTTCTGCAGCAGGGCTGGAATCCCTCAAAGAAACAGATTGCAGGATTAAGGAAGGAAAATTGCCCCTGCCACTGGAACCTGCCCAACCATTCCAGAAACACATTCCCCATAAAAACAGTCCCAAGAGGAAAAACAGGATGGAAAAGCCCAAATTGTTCCATTTGTGAGGAAATCAGGAAAATGAGGTGGGCCTAGTGTAAGTAGCAATATATTTATATTTATATTTGTATTTGTATTCATATTTATATTTATATTTATATTTATATTTATATTTATATTTATTAAAATGTCTGGGGTATATTTGTAGGCTTAAACTTCAGGCAGATTTGTGGGGCCAGTTTCTTACCTCCACTCAGGAGAGAGCAATAGATCCATGTCCAGAACAGGAATAATTTGGGATCTCTGCAGTGTTTCCTGGTACTGCCCCTTTTCTGTTCTCAGCCTTTCATGGCCAAAACAATTTTTGGCAGAGGGGAGAAATGTGATTTTTGCTGTGATGGTGAAAGTGGAATACTGGGTGCCTGGGGAAACAAGCCTGGCAAGGTTTATTTTCTCCTGTGCTTTAAAACCAGTCAGCTGAGTGTCTCTGCTCCAGATAAATACTCTGTGTTCTATGAATGGATCCATAAATGAGATTTTTTTGGGGGTGGTTTAGGTGCTAATCAACAATGAAGCAGTATTAAACTGGCCCCATCCAGCTACTTTTAACTCTAGCAAATGGTTTTCATGAAATTACACTTCTCTCTTGTATATACCTTAAAGGTTGTGTCAGCACAGTGAGGGCTTCATCCAGAGTCAGAAAAATAAGTGGAAATACTTGTCTGGACCTCAGGAGGAGGTGGGAAAGCTGGATGAGGTGAAGCCTGGCACAAATGGAGACATCACTCACAGCAGTGGCACAGAAATGAGGGAGATCTTCCTGAAGTCTCTCTGGGTTCCTTCTGTGCTGGAAAATCCTTTTTTATTTCAACAGAGCACATCAGAAATGCATGGATTTAACAAAAAAACACAAAACCAGTGTTAGTCACAGCTCTGGACTCTTCTCTGACAGTGACCTTCAGCCTGGCCCAAGGGGATGGTTGCTCATACACAAGAAGATTTTCCTCCTCAGGTGTGAAGATCTAGTCCAAAGCCACTGGAGCAAATTTTCTCCTTTTTGCTGCCATTCTCTGGAAGATAATACAGATATCAAATTTAGCAGCAACATTTCTTGCTCTATTCATGGTTTCATTCATTGAATTAAGGACATTAATTTTTCCTTGAGTGAGCTCTCAGCAGGAGACACCCCAGAAAAGCACTCACTCAAAAAAAATAAGTCTAAAACCTCCCTTGATTTTTTTTATTCCTATATTTATAATAATTAATCAACTTCCATCCAACTGTCAAGCTCCAAGCCTGGCAGTTAAGTCACATCAGGGCATCCAGGTTGCTGCCTGCAGGTTTTAGATTGGGATTAAGGTTTTATCCTGGGATCAAGCTTTTAACTTCATGAGGACTTTTCCCACAGAGACTCTTCACAAATTCCTTCCTGGCTTGTCCACAAGAACCCCAAGCCAGCAAACAGTTCCCCAGCATGGCAAATTTACCAGGCTGGGCAAGGATGGGAGATAACTGGAAACCCACAGAGAATCACAGAATTTCTAAGGTCAGAAAAGACCTCAGAGATCAAACCCAGAAGATCTGTGTTTGTCTTTTGGGTTGAACACGTTGCCATCAGCAGAACAAGTGCCTTTACAAAAACCTTCTCCATGGAATTGGGAGCAAGATTTTATGGCAAATTACTGTGTCCTGCAGGCATCAAAGTTAATTTGGAATGAGGCAGCTGAAATACCTCTGCCTGAAATATTTTGGGGTTTTATCAGCACCTGACTGTAGCCAGCAGGGCTTAAGCATTCATTTTGAAGACCCCAGTTTTAGGCTAAATTAACAAATGCATTGGAAACCAGCCTCAAATCATTTTCCAAGAATCTCTTTAACAGCTCTCCTTTATCAGACAGAAGAATTGGAGCCATAAAGAAACAGCACAGGTAGCTAAAGGTTACCCAGAGGCCAAAGGTGGGAATAAAATCTGCACCTTTGCCACCCCAATCCAACCACAGCAGCCTCTGGCCTTCCCAGCTGAGGCAGGAATGGTCTGGGAGGGCCCTGATGAGTCTCTCCAATGGCCTCATTAGGATTTGGATCAAATATTGAGGCTAATTTTTCTCTGTTCCCTCATGGAGCTGTGCTCTTAAATGATTTATGCAAATGAGGTGCATCTATTAAATTTGCAATGCTGCAGGCATCAATATGCAAGTGTTAGAAACAGTTCTGTACTCAAGAAACCTGAGCAAAACCCTGATTTTCCCCTGAAAAAAATGAACGCTGAAGGAGCTGGGATAAAGCTGATTCTTTCAAGTACATATCTAAAGAAAGGCAGAATAATTTCCTATGTATCCCTGCCCTCTATTATTCACTGGAAAAGGTCTCATTTTTCATGCCTTTGTAAATATCCTGCTGTTCATGATTATGCATTATCATGACTCTTTTGTGATGAAATAACCAATCCAGCTGCTCTGGAATTAAGCTGAATTTTGCAAGTGATTTTTTTTTTTAGGGAAAAAGGTGCAGAGCAATCTCTTGCTCGTTGAATTCAGGGAATCAGCCCTATTGGAAATAAACCTCAGAGTTAATCCATAGATGGTTTGACAGCCCAGCCTTCCAAGCCTTGGAAAACCTGGGAGGGTTTTAATTCACACCTGATTCTCACCTGCAGGCAGCATCCTCATGGGCATGGCCACCACTTTGGAATCATGGAATCCTTAAGGCTGCAAAAGACCTTGTCAAGTCCAAGAATCAATCCAGAACCACCACCACGTTCACCCCTAAATCGCATCCTCAAGTTCCACATTTCTGAATCTTCAAAATCCCTCCAGGGGTGGTGATTGCACCACTTCCCTGGGCAGCCTGTTCCAATGCCTGACCACCCCTCCCATGAAGAATTTTTCCAACCTAAACCTTTCCAGGCACATCTTGAGGCCATTTTTTCTCTTGAGAGACTTTTGAGGAACAGCTCATTTCAGGTGACCACACAGGAGAGTCTGGTGCCTTTTGAGAGGTTTCCAGGTACCTCACCAGGCTCCAGATATTGCTCCAGAATGACACAGGTCTCTCACTGAATCTTCATCACAATTTCCATCCTCTCTTGGATGTTTTGGATGCCTCCAGATAATTGTTCTGGAAGTCTCAAATGAGATGAGGAACGAAGCAATTATTTGATTATATTTAGTTTACAGAAGGAATTATTAATGATTTAATTTGGCATTCACATTAAATGTACGCCCTGAAAAAGGGGTTAACACCAGATCTGTGGCAGTTTGCCCCACACAGATCTCTCCAAAATATGTTCTGTGCTGTCACTAGAAGAAATCCTTCTTTTCCGAGCTACAAAGTCCTCCAGACCAAGCTGGAAAAGTCTGACCTGAGAGATAAAAGGGAAACTCTCCAGAAACATCTTCAAGCACCCAAACTCTGTCACAGGCTCACCCAAACCCTTTAAGCCCTTAGAAAAGATTTTGTTACAGTTTTGGCCTCCCACCAGCGCCTTCCCAGTCCTTGCCCAGGTGTCCTTAGGAGCCACCATGGGTCAGGGACCATTTCCTGTTCCCCTAAAGAATGTCCCTTGTGCCCATCTGGAAAATTACCACCCCCACCTGCCCAAATTAGGGTTTTGTCCATGCTGGCATCGTGGCTAAAAAAAACCCCAAAACATTCCAGAGCCAACTACAAACACAGTGATATAAGCAAAATTCCATTTTGTGTCCTAAAATCCCTTCACCCTGGAAACTCCAGGGAATGCAGAAACCTTAAAAAAGGTTTGCATGTATCTTCGACAGGCAAAACCCCTCCCAGACTTATTTTTCTTCCTAATCTCAGTGGGAGCAAATTTAGTATTCAGCAGGGAAAAGCAAGTTTATAGTTGCCTCTTCAAATAGAAGTTTCTAGCACCTAAAAAAAAAATGCCACTTTCCCATCTAAATGCAGCAGCAAAAGTCAGAGGAGGGGAAAAAACACTGCTTTTATTTAATAAATATATAGAATAATATGGAGTTGTACTTATGCAGTAGCTTTTCATCAGCTGCAGCCCACGGCCTCTCACAGCATTTATTAATAGAGCTCCAAGAGCATTGCTTTCTCAGCTTGTGCATAATTCAGAAACAAAATCATTTCAGGATAAAACAAATCCCATTTAAAAAAAAAAAAAAAAAAAAAAAGGAGCACAAATAATAAATGGTGCAAAAGCATTGTTTGGAGGTAAATAATAATCTCAGTCTCAGCTTCAAATGTTTTCTTTAAGGGATTCTGTAGTAAAGGGCTTTTTGCTCAAATGGGACCATTACAAATTCAAAATTCCATTGAAATCCACACAGTGAAAGATTTAATTCTGAAAAGCAGGAAAAGAGGCAATACAAGCACCTTTCAAAATTGCTGTTTGTCCCATTTCTACACAAATGAATTGAAAATACCAGTAATAAACATTCTGGTTTATTATTAAATCAGAAGAATAAACCTTCTGGCCTCTAAATCTGAATGTCTCCCATAGAAAAAAGTTTTAACTGTAAAATGTTGCCCAGTTTTTCATCAAACACTCCTCCCCGCCTAGAAATATTTGCAGAGAAGACACTTATTTTCTAAGATCCAACATCCAGAAGTGCAGAAGAGTTTCTCTGAGCAAACTGCATGATTCAAAACTGGAAATGGAGCACAAATATACTCCACAGAAATAAATCATTAGAATCATGACATTTCCACAGAAAGGTGTTTTCAGTATTATCTCTATTTAGCAGTGAGAATTTCCAAACTGCAGCAAAAGCTGCAGCAGCCAGAAGTCCGTGTCAAGACTCTTGTGGTCCTTAGTGTGAATTTTTTAAGGGAGAACTCAGCCAAATGCCCATTTTCCTTCTGAGAATTGTTTTTTTGGTGGTAATGGCTGTTAGAAATCAAATCTCTGAGGTGGTGTCTGCTCTGAGAGGCAGAATTTCTCCTGGGCTGTGTTCCTTGCACCGTGTTGTGTCTTTTTTTGGTCCCTCCAGGGAGGCCACTATTAATTAACACCACCCATGCAAATGCAGAATTATCATCTCCTCTTTGTGGGTTAGCCAAACTGGACAGAAATCCTGGATAAATCACAGAATGGCAAAATGGTTTGGGTCAGAAGGGACCTTAAAGATCACCTCATTCCCACCCTGTGCCACCACAGGGACACCTCCCACAATCCCAGGCTGCTCCAAGTCCCAAGCACAGAGGGACAATCCCTGCCCTGGGTGCCTTGTCCATCCAAGCCAGGTGCCAGTGGCCTTCTTGGCCACCTGGGCACACCTGGGCACACCTGGGCTCACCTTCAGCTGCTGCCAACCTGTTGGAGCTCTGGATGCTGAGAATTTCAAACTTTCTGTGCTGCCAGTCACTGACCCCCAAGAGAACACTGCATTGACCTGAGGCTGTGGAGAAGGCTTCCAAAATTGAATGATAGAACTGGGATTGTGGGTGTGGAGTTTGAATAGAAGTGTGGGATATCACAGGGTGGGAAACTTAGAGTTTGGGGTTTTAGAATATAGTAATAAATATGAAGCAAGATGGAGGTTTTAGGGTGGAGGCTGGTCCTTCTTCTTCACCTTCTTCTTCACCTTCTTCTTCACCTTCTTCTCCATGGGTTTGGGTGGGATTGTGTAATTGGACAGAAAAGTCTGCATTGCGGACTTTGAGGGATTAGTTATTGGGTTAAAAGTGAAAACAATTTAGGTGTCATTTCTTAATTGGACAGTTTAGCCTTAAAAGACCTTAGAACAAGAGATAGTTAACCATTTTGTGCCTGGTTAATGAAAGACTGCAGAACTCACCGCTGTGAGACTGTAACATGGATAAGAAACAACAAACACCTGAGTCTGAACGTGAAACATCGTCTCGAGCGCCTTCAATCCCGACCTCAACAGAGGCAGGAAAAGGAAGCTGAAAACTGGCATCAACCCTCACCTCCAGAACCTTTCCCATCAGCAAATCCCTTCTGGAGTAGAGAACCAAGGGGTTGGTGGATAAACTCTCACCCCTCCTCTTTCCACACAGCAGATCCACAAATTCCACTTCATGGTGCACCCCTGGCTTTGAGAGTTCAGCTCCAGCAGGAGAAACCAGCTGTGCACAGCATTGACATCGAAGTTATGGGAATTCACAGCTCTTGGCTCTTCACAGGACTGGTTTCTCAAGCCTGGGGTTAAAATTCATTCCCTCCCTAGTACAAATCAGCTTGACAGTGAACATTTCCACCACTGTTACTTTTCTGGCCCAGAAGAAGTTAAATAGCTCTCCTCACTGACAGTATAAGAGCAGCTCAGTCTATTATGCTCCAGATTGATTGTTTTATTAATTATATGCTGGCACTCTGAGCTTGACAGATTTTCCAGATGTATTTCTCTCTTTTTATATGCACACACACGTGTGTGGATAGTTACAGAGATAGATATGTTTTGGGTTTTACAAGTTCAGCCCCAAAGTGCAGGCAGAAAGGACCCAGGCCAGGCTTGAAACTAAAACTACTGCAAGCTCCTGAAATACCTTTTTTCAATATATTCTTCAACATATCCCCCTCTGCCCACCTCCTTAGGAAGTTACAAAGGAAATACTAATTAGCTCCAGGCACGTCTGTGCTCCGTGCTGCTCTCCACTGACAGATCCTGTGCAGGAACTGGGTCACACTCACAGATGCTCAGAATATCCAAAACATCGTGGTTTGCCTGCAGCAGGGAACCTCACCGAGAAGGAGGACCCAGCTCAGCTCCTCTCAGCTTTAAAGAGTGCTTGAGTAGAGCTCTTCACCAGCATTAAAGATTTATGAGGATTTGTTCGAAATCTTCCAATATCTAGCTGGTAGAAAAATAATTTGGCCTTTTTTCCGAGGCTGAAGGATCACAACAAATAAGTTATTAACTTCATCAAGGTAGCACTGTTGGAGAAGGACATTTCACAAGGGCATGGAGTGACAGGACAAGGGAAATGACTTTAAGCTGAAGGAAGGCAGGTTTGGATTAGATATTAGGAAGAAATTCCTCCCTGAGGCCCTGGACAGGGTGCCCAGAGAAGCTGTGGCTGCCCCTGGATCCCTGGAAATGTCCAAGGCCAGGTTGGAGCAACCTGGGATAGTGGAAGGAGTTCCTGTATAGATTTGGAATAAGATGATCTTAAAGGTCCCTTCCAACCCAAACCATCCTGCAACTCCGTGATTCTATGATCTTCCTCTGCCACATGCATCCACTGTCACACCCTTACACCCTTCATCTTCTCCAAAACTGAAACTGGAGCATCTCCTTTAGTGAAAATGTGGTGGCATCATTAGAGAGGAACCTCTGGAGCTGTGCTGGTTGATGCCTGCAGGGCTTTAGGTCTGGATTTTCAGAGCTGAAGCATTTTCAGATTGGGATGATGGAATTTCTGTTGGCTGTACTTGAACATGGAGCTCTTCACACGATCCTCACACTTCTCCTTATTTCCAGATACAAAGGATCCAAAATCCTACCTGGTGCTATCCTAGAACTTCAGGGGTGGCCTTGGTACCACAGAACTACTACAGGATGAGTTCTGGGAGGATTAGGGGATGGCCTGCTCCACCAGGAATGAATAAAGGGCATCCAGGAGATGTTTTTTTCTCAATCCAGCTCCGTCTGTGGAGAAAGAACGAGTGTAACAAGGGCTGCAGAAAACCAGACACTGTTTGGAAGGAGGTGTGGAGAAGCAGGTCACAGCTGCTCCTGGTAAGAGCTCTGCAGAACCTTAAAATTATTCAAACAGGAAGCTTGGCCATTTACCCCACCCCAGGGAGACACCAAAAAACCTCAGGTTAAAAGACATTTATGGGGTTTCCCCTTCTATCCTTCCAGGATAATAATTTCGGCCAGACTCTGCACTCGTTCAGGGGTGAAATCCCAAAACACAGGAGGTGCCCACCGTCCTAGGCCCATCCCACACATCCTGCCACTCGGAATTACCCAGCCCTGGGGCAGATCTCTGCGTGGAATTCTGAAATGTTTGCTCAAGCTGCAGGCCTGGCTCACATTCAGAAGTCACAGCAATGGGAACACGATGGTTTGAACATCCCAAGGATATTCCAAATTCACAGTTAGCCTGGAGGAGAAGGGGAGGACAAAGGGAGGTGTCAGAAATCCTCCTCACACAGGGCACCATCCTGTGGGTTTGGGATGGCTGTTTAATTTTGGGTGAGAGTAAAAAGGAATAGGTTCTTGTTGTGTTGTACTAAAGTCTTTATTTTATATTTTTTAAAGATTTTTTGAAGGTGAGAGCTTTAAGGGGATATATTGTTATCTCTGGTATGGTAGTGAGACAGGAATAACTGAGTGGGATCTTAAGTAGGTAAGTAGGTAGTAGGTAAGAAGGGATGTTTATAGAAGTATAGGTTAAATATGATTATAAATTAATGAGTTTAACATATGGTTTTAGGGGTTTTTTTATTTCATTATGGTTTAATTTTAGTGGTTGCAAGATTTTATACAGTATCACTAAAGTATTATTTTTAAGTTCATGTATGTATTTTTATTAGGCTTTTTGGTTTATGTGAATATTGTATTTCGAAAATGTGAACAATAGGTTAAGTTTATATATTTTTTGGGGGGTAGAGTAACTTTATGAAAAATAGTATTGCTTTAGTAGAACTGTGTTTAAGAACTGTGTCCCCATGATTGAGTCTCTGAAGGGAAAAGATAAAAAATATAACAATCAGTAATTACCAATAGATGGCTCACAAAGTCTGGATGGGAATAGTGAGTACAAAAACCAAATTATTTCCACAACCAGCAATTCCATCCTGTCAGTGCTACAAAGCCAACAGTGGGATAACCTTATCCCAGTTCCCACAGGTGACAAACAGCTCAACAGGGATCACACCCTGCAAGTGTTCCCAGCACAGCTCTAAGATCCAGCACACCACCTCTGAGAGCAGACAACAATCTTGGGGACCAGCAATTTTCCAACTAATATAATGAATATTTATAAAAAATACATTCTAATGGCTTCTTTTCCTCAGTGGCAGATGCTGAAAATTCCTGGACTTATGGTGAGCACGGTTTAGCAACAAGCAGAAAATCAGTGTGGTATCAACATTATCCTCGTGCTAAATCCAAAGCACAGCACTGCACCAGCTGCTGGGGAGAAAATTAACTCTGCCCCAGCCAAAATCAGGACACAAAACAACGAGCCTCGGTTTCCTCTTCATTTTTTGTGGACTCTCCTTGTCCAAGCAGTTCAGTCTCTCTTGTTTCCAGTCAGAGGGATACAGCTTCATGTCTGACATGAAATTTAACAGAGGCAGGGGGTCCTTGATCCCAAAGCAAGGAGGCTCAGTGCTCCAAAGGCCTGACACACCAGGCACACAGATCCCAGCTTCAAAGAGCAGCTCGCTGTTATCTGCACAGCAGCTGGGGCTAGGGCAGCTTTTGAAGATGCCCACCAAAGACATTCAAGCCCTAACCCAAGATTAAAAAAAAAAAAATAAACACCCTCCTGAGATGAGTTCTCTTTGCTGATCAAAGTCAGAGCGAGCGCTGGGTGTGCTTGGGAAAATCCCAGAGCTGGGCTCACTTCGTACAAGCTCCAGCTTTTCACAAAGCCAGGGATTTTCTCCACAGCTCAGCACAAAGGCAGGCTCCCCTCCAGGAGATCAACCTTCCCTGAACTGCAGAGTGTCAGAGGAGCCTTGGGTTAGAACTGCAAAGTCCTTCTAAGAAGGGACCTCCTGGAGGCACAGGGAGATTTAACAACCACAGGAATGGTCAGGGAGTTGGTCAGGTCGGTGATTTTTCTGATCCCAGAGCAACAGGCAGCTCAGGCAGGGCTGGTTTCCCATCAGTGAGTGTAAAACCCTCCTGACTCCTCACATTCCTTCTGACCTGAGACTGGAAGATCCCCACTGGATGTCTATTCCAAGAGGTGTTTTTGGGATGAAGCACGGGTGGCCGTGGGGACAGAGAGGAGCTGTAAGCACCATGCACACGTTTAACCTTTAAGCTTAAAACTTTAGACTTTAAGCTGAAGGAAGTAGATTTAGATGGGATATTAGGGAGGAATTGTTCTCTGTGAGGGTGGTGAGGCCCTGGCACAGGGTGCCCAGGGAAGCTGTGGCTGCCCCTGGATCTCTGGAAGTGCCCAAGGCCAGGCTGGACAGGGCTGGGAGCAACCTGGGACAGTGGAAGGTGTCCCTGCCATGGCAGGGGTGGCACTGGATGGGCTTTAAGATCCTTCCCATCCCAAATCATTCCATGACTCAGTGATCCAGTCCCACTTTCTCAAGCCCCTCTGTGCCCTTCCCAGCACTGCTGGCACCATGGGCAGCTCAGCTGAGGCTCTCGTGGGCCCAGGCTGAGGTGCCACCCTCCCTGAGGGACAGGCTCATACCAGTTCTCATTCAACACTGAGACTGGACAGACCTGCAGGCTGCAGTGCCCAGAAAGCTTTGTCCTTGCAGGAGAAAAGAGGGGAAGCTTGGATTGGATACACCAGCCCTCCTGAGAGATGTTCCCAGCTCCCTGAACAGCTTCCTTCTGCTGGAGCTGTGCCCAGGATGAGGCCAGACTCTGGATGGAGACCTTTTTTATCTGCTTTGCCCCACAGAGCTGATATTTTTGAGTCAGGCAGAGCCTCAGGATAAAGGTTTGATGTCTGGCTGTACCCACTGCAGCTCCCACCATCTCTCCACTTCCTCTGACACTGACCTCCAGCTGCTCCAGGCTGGTGGGACCTGCCAGGAATTTTGGCACCTTCCCCAGGGAGCAAAAATCTGCTACCCACACCCCTTATTCTCCCATCCACACAGCTGCAAAGATTTTGGGGACCCTCCCTAGAGCTGGACTGATGCTGGGCAATCCCACTCCATAAAAAGCAGGGCTGGGATGAGGCACAGCAAAACCATCTCTCCTCTCTTGTCCAGATTTTCCTGAAGCTGCCAAAAACTAGGGCAGCCACAGGCACATCATCTGCATGCTTAACTTCTGCTGTCAGGCTGCAAAAAAACCCAAAAAAAAATATCAGTAATGCAGCTCCTGATGCTGCAAATTTCCCAGGAAATGGGATTTATTCCCCCCTTACCACTGTGGGTTTGCAGGCAGTGCCTGTCCCCCAGGACAGCATCTGCAGCACAGGAATTCCCTGTGTGCCACCAGATCCTGCTGCTCCTGCCCGTGAATTCTGGGAGCCTGGAGCTTCCCACTGCGGTGTGTGCAGTTTGCTGGGTTTGGAGAGCATGATTTCAAGGAAAAGAGCAGAAGCTGCTGCTTTCTGCATGTTAATAAGCACAAAATATATGTCTGTAATTCTGTGTATCAGACATGCAGCAGCCTGGAAGAAACGGGAGCATTTGGAATATTTTGGAGCTGTTTTCTTACACATTTCAGCATTTATTGCTTCACACAGCCAGAGCAGCAGCCCCACTTTTATAAAGACAAGGTACAAGGCAAATCTCTGAGTTTACAACTGCTTTTACAAAATGTTCTTAAAGCCCGAAATGCCTCAGAGCATGTTTTCCCCTGATTTTCCAATTGTTCCCTTGATTAAAGGTAGGGGAGTAACCCATTAGACATGCAAAGTCAAAGATCACACTGTGGTGTAACACCACACACACAAAAACTAGGGAGTAAAAGGGATCTGTGACAAATTGAGTTCACTTATTTTTGTCATTTTTTAATCTTAATTTTGTGTGTGAGTGTTTATCAGCTTCTATTAAAAAAAAAAAAAAAAGAGGGAAAAATGTCTTTGTCGTTTGTGTTTTGTTTGTTTTTTTTTTTTTCCTTAAAAAACAAATGTCTTGATAGTAACTTCCAGCTAAAACTCTAGAAATCTGCAGGTTTTTCTGCAGTGGTACAAGCCTTGCAATCCCTGACAGAGTGGAGGGGCTGGAAATGCTCCAGGAGCCATCCAGCCTGTGTTCAATCTGAAAGGACATCAATAAAACATGATCTATTCAGCTGACAGCAACTCATAAATCATAAAGCTCTTAAAATGTGGAGTCCAATGTGGACTGAAACAGGAGGAGAAAAACCCCTGGAAATGATGTGGGAGAAGTTAATTTAGGAGCCCCTGTGGTTTGTTCAGTGCTTCCCTTCCCTCTGCAGCACCAAGCATCACCTGAGACAGCAGGGACCCCTTGGGGAGGAGACATGGCCCCACAAATCCAGGGCTGGCTGTGTCCTCCTGCCTGTCCTGCCTGTCCTGTGATGTCCCCTGGGCCTGTGCAGGCTCCCCTGGTGGCACAGAACAAATGCCACACCGTTGGAACGCTGTCACGGCAATTTGTTGTACACAGCTTGGGAAGGGCACGTGTGGGAGAAACCTTCAGGATTCCTGAGAATCCATGGATAAAAGCACTGCACAGCCCTTGGAGGGCTTCAGTCATGGAATTACAGAATAGAATTGGGTTGGAAGAGAATTTAATTCAGTTTTAACCTACAGGGCAGCACCTTCCACTATCCCAGGGTGTTCCAAACCCCATCCCACCTGGCCTTGGACACTTCCAGGGGTGGAAAAGCCACAACTTCTTTGGGCAACCTCTGCTAAGGCCTCACCACCCTCAGAAGGAAGAATTTCCTCCTAATATTTAGCCTAAATTTCCCCTCTTTCTGTTCACACCCAGTCTCTGTCCCTCTCTGTCCCCTCCCTGTCTCTCTCCTTTCAGCCTGGCCTCTTTCCAATAACCACAAGGATTCAGATTTTCTTCCCAGCAATGAGGGGTGAAAATTTACCTGGAGAGATATAAATTGACTTTGTGTTGTCTGTGGAGGAGAAGCTCTCACCAAGGCCATGCTCTGCCCCATGACCAGCATGGGGTATATTAAGATTTGCAGTACATTTATTAATACACCAGAGCTTCAGAGAGCAACACACTGGAGCACAAATAAGAGAAAATAGACACCTCCACTTGACTCCAATAATATCAGCAGAAAAGGGTCAGCAAGGGGTAAAAGGTTCAGGATGAAAAATGAGCCACAGACTTGCCTCGGCCACAGATCAGAAAATGGAATCAAATAAATGATTAACAGCCTGGCTTATACAAACTGAGATAATTCAGTGCTGTAAAGAGTTCTGGGGATCTGCTGCCCAGAGGTGAAGGTTGTGTGGTGTTCCTGCACTTGTTTTCAATAGGTTCATGTCATTTTATATTTGTGATAATAAAAGAGGGGTTGTTGCTGTGGCTGTGCCCATGCTTAAGCTCCTACCTGTAAAAAAAACCTGCTCTTGGGAAACTGAATTTGATTAAGTTTGGGGAGATTTATTTTATGCTGAGTCCAAAGGATCTTCAAAGAAAGAGTTGAATCTGAATCTCCATTTTTAATCTAAAGCTTTATTTCCTTTTGCACTGATTTTCATCAATTTTATGGAGTTTTTTTCATCTCTCCTACTACACACAGAAATATCACAAGTGGCATAATAGTGTCAGGCAGGAATTCTTAAGCCTTATTTGAATTACACTTTATTTACTAATTAGGATATGTTTAGCATTTTAAGCAAACATTCATTTCTTTCCTGTTTGTTTGAGAGACTCTTTTTCTCTGAGGGATTGCTTGAACTCTCTGTGCTGCTGTATCAATCTGGGGAGTGCAGTAAGATCCAGAAGTACAAACACATTTTTGGGCAGTCTTCACTTAGATCCATCAAGGGAAATCATAGAGCCCTCAAAGAGTTTGGGTTGGAAGGGATCTTAAAAATCTGGTTCTACCCCCTGCCATGGCAGGGACACCTTCCACTATCCCAGGCTGCTCCAAGCCCCATCCAGCCTGGCCTCAGACACTTCCAGGAATCCAGGGGCAGCCAAAGCTGCTCTGGGCACCTGTGCCAGGGCCTCACCACCCTCACAGGGAAGAATTCCTTCCCAAAATCCCACTTACATTTACCCACAGCAAACTTCTGAGAAGGACAAGACACCAGGTTGGCTCTCTGGTGCCACTTAACAAATTCAGTTTTCATCTTTTCATCTACTTTCATTCTTCAGCTGCCCCCAAAATCCCAAAACTGGCACTGAGATTTTGATTTTTACTGACTACTAGCTTTCTTCTGCCCTGCATTCCCAGAGGGAGCCCAGGCCCATCTCCAGCAGCCCTGGAGCTGCAGAGGAAAACTCCCCCCTTGTGCAGGATCCTGCTCCAGCAGAGCCACAGCTGGCACTGCAGGAGGCCTGAGCCCCCATGGGATGGGGCTGAGCAACGCCCTGAGCACAGCGGGCCAGGGCCTGGCTGGCTCTGGCAGGGCTGTTTTGTATTCCTGCATTTCTATTTTTATTTTTCCTAGTAAAGAACTGTTATTCCTATTCCCATAGATTTGCCTGAGAGCCTCTTAATTTCAAAATTATAATAATTTGGAGGGAGGGGGTTTGCATTTTCCATTTCATGAGAAGCTCCTGCCTTCCTTAGCAGACACCTGGCTTTCCAAACCTTGACACAGCATCTCTGGGTCATCTCTGGTTCCATCACTGGGTAGGGATCAGGTAGGTTGGTGTGAGCCAGATATTTCCTGGGTGAGGAGCTGGAAGCCAGAACCACTCTCTTTTTCCTGGCTGGAACATCACAGCTTTTCCCTGTTTGAATTCAGCCTCCACGGTGCCCTACATGAGTTTGTTCCTTTTCTCCTAGTGGTGCTCAAACAGCAGCTCCAGAGAGCTCCAGAGAGCTGCCCTAATCCAAGGAAACCTCATTTTCTCTGTGTAATTTCAGCTCCAACGTGGTAACACCTCAATAATGGATCAGAGCAGTGATGCCTCCTTCAGCTCCGTTTTTGCCCCGACATCTCATCCTGGTGCAATGAAAGGAATGGCCCAGGAGGCTTTCCCAGCTTTCCCACCTTTTCCAGCTTTCCCACCATTCCCACCTTTCCCAGCTCCTGGGTGCCACTGCTCAGGAGTCTCTGATCACTGCTAGTGAGGTTGCCTCAGCAAAATTCCCCAAATTCTAATACAATTAGCAGGGGAGTAAGTGAATTGGCTTTATTGCCTCTCCTCTGGGAACACACAACATTCCCTCAAGGCATTTTGAGGCCCTGTGTAACTGCACAGCTTTAAACACTCTGCCAAATACCCCCATATCAGAAACTGAGAGAACTTTAATCACATTTTTCTTCCTAAACTGCAGCTTCCAGGCAACGTGGTGACCTGTGGCTGGAAATCTTCTTTACAAAGGCTCTTGATTTATTTTGATGAGGATGGATAAGCCCATCCTGTATTCCCAGCAGAGGAGGGCATTTCAGGATTGATGTGCATCACTGTGAGATGTGCCTCTGGTGGTATAATCCCAATTTCCAAATGCAAGCAGAGAAGGACTGGATGGGGACTATTAAATCCCTTTCCTGATTACAGGTCTCAGAGGGGAACTGCTTGCAGCTTCTTCAGCAGTTTGGTTTCCTCTTACTTTTTCCTTTTCCCATTTTATCTCCACCAATGGGAAAATAAGGATAAAAGGAGGACAGGGCAGAAAAAACATGAACCTTGTACCTCCATCCCAAGATGGGTGAGCACGAATTGCTCACTCATTATGTTTTGGCTACTTAACTATTATTTTTAGTGGATATAGAATGTGTTTGTACATAACCAATCATGACAGAGTCTCTCTCAGATGAGCCCCTCACCTATTACAGCTATATTTTCATTTGCCAACTTGAAAGCCTGGTGTTGAAAATCCAGAAAACTTTCCACCACAAAATCAAATCAAATCAAATCCTCTTCAGTGCTGCTTATGTAATTTTCAGTATCCCAGAGGAGCAGCAGGGAGCTGAGCTCAGCACAAGCTGCCCTGGTTTGTCTAGACATGTATTAGCATACAAAAGATGAAAGATGCAGTGGGTATTTTGGATCCTGTAGTGTGCTGTGGACCAAATTCTCTGCTCTCCTGAAAGCCTGAGGGAGGTGCAGCTCTGATGGCAGCAGAGAAGGTGAGGCTGGGATCTCCTCCTGGCTAAAATGCAGATTTTTAAGCCTGAGATTCTGCCCTCAGCTTCCTTCTGTAGTCAAGAGAGAGAAATGGTCCCATCCAGAGGAGAATTCACCTCACCCTAAAATAAGACACCAAGGTCAGTCTGACCAAGAGCTTTTGGAAGAGCTGTGGATCAGAAGGGAATCCCAGGATGGGGAATCCAGGTGCAGGAGCTCACCTGACTTCCAGATGCATTAAATGAAGATAAAATCCTCTGAATCAGGTCCCTGTCCCTCCCCACCACACCCTGTGAAGGGACCAGACCCTCCTCTTCCACATCACTGCCCCCCACAGGACTGGGGTGAGGGGAAAGGAACCCTCCTGTTTCATCTCTGAAGGGAATATCAGGCCCTCTCCCACTCCTTGGGGCTGAGAGAGACACCAACATCTGTGTGCTGAGAGTGGGTGCTCAGCTACAGCAAGAAAAGCACAACTCCAAGGGTTTTGGGGAGAAAATGATCTTCCTGGGAAACCTGAGCCTGATTATCCCACCAGATCACCCCACTGAAGCAACCTGGGCTTCCCAAGGGAACTCCAGAGCCCTCACTCACAGAACAGAGGACAGAATCCAGGGTTCCCGGGATGTTCCAGGTGTGCTTTTCCTTCCTGACCTCAGAACAGGTTTGTGGGATCATCTCAGGTGCACGAGAGGATGATCTTGGCTGAATCACCTTCCATCCAAAGAGCTCCTTCCTGCTGCACCACTCCAGCAGGGGCAGCTCTGGGTCCCTGTCCTTCCTTGCAGGGGACAATTTCAGCCTGAGCTGCACTCATCCAAGTCAGAGTGACTCCACACCCTGCACTCCTCTGTGCTTACAGGCATCCACTGAAAGTTCATGGTCAGAACCCAAGACATTCCTCTGACTACCCTAGATGATTTGAAACCCTAACAAGAAACTCAAAGACCTTAACACAGAGTCAAAACCACCTGTACCTTTGATTTTAGCCCATGAAAAAAATTACCAACTTTGTCTAAAGGTATACAAAGCACAGAAGTTTAAGGAGAATAATAGTTAATTTGGCACAAAGTGAAAAAGTAACATTTTAGACTTTTGGAATGGGGGTTCAAGAGACAAAATAGAAGAATTTAGATGTGTCCTGTCCTTTCTTCTCCTTCTTCTTAACCTCCATCTTCTACTGTAATAGTGACACTTCTTAATTAGTTTAGAGACAGACTATCTCACATAAGTGATAAGTTTATAAAAAAATTATTATAAATAAAGTACACATAGTTTTTAGTGTAAAATGTCAACACCACCCCAAAAACAGTCAGTGTACAACAACCTGACCTACTAAACAGATTTCAATTGTTAGTAGTTAATCTGTTAATTTCTCTGTTAATCAGAGAAAGAATGCTATAAATAAAAAATAAAACCTTAAAAAATAAAACCAACAAATCTCAACTTCTTCTTTAACTACGAGACTGAGAAAAAAAAAACTTTCTATTACCTCAGAGTCATCTCAACCCCAAAACCCCAACAGTTCATCTCTTCTCCCAGTTCCAGGAAAATCACTTCACTTGTCAGTGAGGCAGAGGCTTTTTGATCAGTCTGCTCAGGTGTCTCACAGAGCAAATCCCTCTGCCTGCTCAAGGTGCAGCCTGCATTGTTTTCCAGCCTTGGTTTGCTTTGTTTTCCCCCCTCAGGTTCTTTTTTTCACAAAGCAGCACTGCAAAGTGGGACACTCCACACTCTGCCAGAGCCCGTCAGGGAACTTTCCAGCCCCTGCGAGCTTTGCCTCATTTATTTATTTTTTAATCACAGAATGGTTTGGGTTGGGTCAGCAAAGATCAGCCAGTGCCACCCCCTGCCATGGCAGGGACACCTCCCACTGTCCCAGGCTGCTCCCAGCCCTGTCCAGCCTGGCCTTGGGCACTGCCAGGGATTCAGGGGCAGCCACAGCTTCTCTGGGAAACCTGTGCCAGGGCCTGCCCTCCCTCCCAGGCAGGAATTCTTTCCCAATATCGCACCCAACCCTGCTCTCGGCCGTGGGAGCCATTCCCTGTGTCCTGTCCCTCCATCCCTTGTCCCCAGTCCCTCTCCAGCTCTCCTGGAGCCCCTTCAGGCCCTGCAAGGGGCTCTGAGCTCTCCCTGGAGCCTTCTCCTCTCCAGGGGAACATTCCAAACTCTCCCAGCTCCAGAGCAGAGGGGCTCCAGCCTTGGGGCAGCTCTGGGGCCTCCTCTGGATTCACTCCAGGTCCATCCTAGGTTGAGACCCCAGAGCTGGACACAGCAGGGCAGGTGGGATCTCCCCAGAGCAGAGCAGAGGGGCAGAGTCTCCTCCCTCAAACTCTGCCCACGTGTTTGTGATGCAGCCCAGGGCACAGTTGGCTTCCAGGGCTGCAAATCCACAGGGCTGGGGCTTGTCCAGCTCCTCCACAGACACCTCTGATGCCTTGTGCAGGCTGGCCTAGAGCAGAGACTGGACAGAGCTAAAGAATAAAGCAGGGATTTATTAACAGGATTTCCTCCATGGATCCACCTTGGGCAGCACCAGAGCCCAGCCAGGGCTGCACCCAAGATGAACCAAAATGGGCACAAAATGCACGGCCGGGCACGGGCTCTGTCCCTGGGATCAGTTCTGCTCCATTTGCAGATTGCAGTTCATTGTTCATTCCAGCTTTAGCTCATGCAGTCCCATCCTGCTTGTTTTTCTCTCCTCAGCCCACGGTGTTTGTGCTCTTGGGCTGAGATTTGGATCATTTGTCCTTGGTCCCCAGCTGGAGAAGGAATTGTTTTGTCTCCCTGCTCTGTGCAGAGAGCTCAGCATGCCCTGATGTGAAGCTCAGAACTGCACACTAAAGCAGCACAGAGTCTGAAAATATAAAAGTTAAAACCTGAGGCATCACCCCCAACCTCCAACACCCCCTGATCCTCAGAAAGGAGTGAGAGCCTGAGGGAACAATTTTTGCTGTACAACAGCTGGTTTGCATTTGTGCCTAGAAGTGCTCTGGGCATTTCTGTGAACATTTCAGCAGTCAGACCTTGGTCTGGGTCACAGCTGGGACACAGAGCTGTCCCCATCACCCTGGGATTTGGGACACTCCTTCTCAGGAGAAGAAAAGTGGAGAAGAACAGGTGACACCAGCCTATGACACACCCGTGTTCCTGTGTTGTTCTCCTAAATGAGCAATTTCCAAACAAAAGGGAAAGGAGCATTCTTAAAGAGCTCAGATGTTTTGATGACATTTTTGAAAGAACCTGTTTCCACCCACACAAGTTGTTCATTTGAAAAATTTCCCTAATTGCTCTTTTGTTATCTTAATTCTCCAACTTTGATCAGAGCACTTTGATTCAAATGAAATGTTTTATTCTGAGGGTTTCAGTAGCTCCAAACACTGCTTTCCCTAATTACCCTGATTGCAGAGTCAGGGCAATTTGCCTGCCTGGCACAGGAGGTGACAAATGGCCAAGTCACAGCTGAGGCACTGAGGTCACTACGACTTTCCAGCCAGGATAAAACCAAAATGTTTTGGCTGCTCTTGAGAGACAGGCAATGGAGATGGGCTTGAGAGTCAGGGCTTGACTCCAGCTCTTCCCTTAGGCTTTCCCTGCGGTTTGGATGCGTCTCCCTGAGTTCCTCAGCCCACGTGAAATCAGTCAAGGAGACAATTCAGCTCATCTTTAAGAGGACACATAAATAGGTCAAGCATATTGCTCCCTAAAAGTACCAGCTTCTTCCCTAAATCCATTATCAGAGGCCAGGGATAGAGTTTATTTGCCTAAAATCAGGCTTTTAATGTTATTGAGAGCCGTGAGACTCCACTGTGTGCTCAGCAGGCACTGAGCACCTTGTGCATCCTTCCTGTTCCACACACGTATTTAAAATACCCCAGACTGTGTGAAACGGTACCAAACACGTGTTCAGAGCTGATCACAAACTTCAAGAGACAGCGAAAACCTTAATTCTCTGAAGAGTTTGCTCTAATAAGTGAGCTGCTCTCACTTTTCATATTTTTCTCCTGGCTTTGTTGTGTTCTTGTCTAGATTAAAGGGCCCATTTAGCATCCAAACCCTCCCTGTCAGTGATGTCCTTTAAAGACAGCAATCAATCCCCCTCTGAACAGTGTTTGGGAGGTCTTATTGAAAGATTGTGAAATAATTCCCATGGCAGGCAGAAACAGGCAGAGTAGGGCAAAAATAAATCTGTTTCTTAAAGAGAATTCAATCCCAGGCAAAGCACAGGACTCACAGGACTCAGAATTGTACAAAAAGCCTTCTTAAAAGCCAATTTCTGATTCTTCCTAGCATCATTTCCAGAACTGAATGTTGTCCTTGCATTTAGGAATGGAAATTATTCCATGCAATGCAGGGAATTTCCTCTTACCTGGCATCTGCTCTTGGCCATCACAATCAAGGTGAGCTCACCAATAAAGGAGTTTTTTAGTGCCTCTACAGTGGGAAAAACTCAGCACAGGGAAAGGGAGCTCTGCCAAAGCAGCCAAATAGTTGAAAGTAATTTGTTAAGTCACTGATTATTTTTATTACCAAGCTTTCAACCTCTGTGGCTTCCAACAGGAGGAGCAGAGATTTTATTGCAGGCGTAAGCTAATGAGGGGAAGTAATTATGTTAATGAACAAGGCAGAGAATTGGTGAGGCAGAGCCAGGGCAGTGAATGAGCTCCTGGGACACATCAGGGCATTGTTTAGCAGGGCACAGGGGGCAAATGTCACCAAGAACTGAGGGATTTGCATCAGCACCTCAGGAACAGAGGAGCAAACAGTGTTTGCTGCTCTGAAAAGAAAATAAAGGAGAAAATTTTAAAAGAAAGATGCAGAGTAACTGGTCAGTGATCTGCAAAATATTCAGTTTATTGCTTCAAATTCTATCTGAAGGTCATAAACCTACTGATTCAAGGTTGAATGCCACAAAACTGCCTAAAAAATGTCATCAGAAAATGAGCTGGCCTCTGGAGGTTTCTGTATCACGTCTCTGATGTAGAAAGAGCCTGGGTGACTAATTTGAAATTGTCTGTTATCTTTTAAACATGTGATATTAGACAAAAACCTGTTCTTCCCCTCTTGTTTCAGGAGGTAAAAGAGGATGGGCAGAGGAAATGATGGTTCTGTCACTGAGGCTGCTCGGGCAGCCTGAGCTGAGCAGGATGAGCACCTCACTGATGTTCTGACTGACTTTTTGTCTTTGTTTCTGTCCTCATGAAGCACTGTTCATTTGAAGGTGTGCCTGCTCATCGCAAGGGTGTTGAGCTATTTGACCTTTAGAGATCCCTTCCAACCCAAATTCTTCCATGGTTCTATGGTTTGGCTTCAAAATCAAACCTTCCCTCACCAGCCAGGTCTTTCCTGTGTGTTTGCAAGATTGATGAGACCACTCTTCTCCAAAGCAAGTGCATTTCAAGAACCCTCTACTTCCTTCTTTGCCAAGAAGTAAATCCCGAGTGAATGGGTCCAAAGGAGGATAAAAATCACATCCTGCCAGCCCCTGTCACCCTCTCAGGGCCACAGGAGCAGCCCACGAATGCCCTGCTGTCCCCAAGCTCCTCAGAATAAGACTGACACCCTCTGCCTTGGTTTGGAAAGCCAGGTGTCTGCTGAGGAGAGCAGGAGCTACTCTTGAAATGGAAAATGCAAACCCCCTCCCTCCTAATTATTATAATTTTGAAATTAAGGGGCTTTCAGGCAAAGATATGGGAGTAGGAATAACAGTTCTTTATTAGGAAAAATAAAAATAGAAATGCAGGAATACAAAACAGCCCAGCCAGAGTCAGGCAGGCCTGTCCCGCTGTGCTCAGGTGTTGCTCAGCCCCATCCCATGGGGGCTCAGCCCTCCTGCAGTGCCAGCTGTGGCTCTGCTGGAGCAGGATCCTGCACAAGGGGGGAGTTTTCCTCTGGAGCTCCAGGGCTGCTGGAGATGGGCCTGGGCTCCCTCTGGGAATGCAGTGGAGCAGAAAGCTGCTCCTCAGGGAATGCAGTGGGAAAAGGCTGCTGGGGTGTTCTTCTGGAGTTTTTCTAAGCCTTCTGATATTTACATTTTTGTAATGGAGTTTCTCACGCACTTTCATGTAAATAATTATTGTTTGCATTCCTTTCTGGGGGAGGAGAGAAAATGATGGACTCTTGGTTTGACCCGTGTGGTTGGAAAGGTGGCAAATCCACTCACCAATCCCTGGCCACCTTTTGGAATTCTATAAATATCAGAGTCAGAAAATAAAGTTGATCATTCTTTGTCCTGAACTTCCAGCGAGTGCATGTGGTTCATTTAGTGTCATATTGTGACACTGGGGCGTTCCAAGCCTCAGATTCTATCCAGGTAGGAATGCTTGGCTCCTCCCCTGGGCAGGGCATCTCCCATGGGATGATGTCATTGTATCAGCCATGCAGGGACACTCACTGGCCATTAACAGAAGATAATTAATAATTAATGGCCCATTAACAGAAGATATCTCCTGGAGGGAGGATTGGTTGTGGGAGAGATAAAGAAAACTGCCCAATGAACAGCAGATAACTGCCCCACCTCTGACAGATGATGATGGAATACACACCCCAGCCACATCTTGCCACCCAGGACACCCTCACAACCTGCCCTCCCCTCCTGGGGATCCCTGGCTGAATGGGATCTCACATCACAGGGCTTTGATTAATAAAATTTTTAAATTTTATTTTGCAAGGCTGCTTTCAGGGTGCACCAGACACCTCTGGCAAAATGTTCCATCTGAGGGCATGGAAAAGCCAAGCAAGGGATGCGAGTCATGGTGAAGTGTTTTAAATGCACAAAAAACTATTTTTTTTTTTTTCCTGAGGGACTAAAAGCTGCACACTTGGCCTATTTTTAGTGCAGCTGGCAGTACATCAGCATCAATATAGCTGCAATATTTTAATGGGTGACAAGTTATGGAACGAGCCATCAGTCCCTGGTTAATGGATGTGTTCTTGGCTTGGGCCAGTGTGAGTTGTTCTTCCTCTCTTTCCTTGCTCCACAATTTCCTGCTGCTGAGAGCTCCCCTGTGACAAGTTACTGTCACTCAGCTGAACAATGGCAACTGTCCATGGGTCCAGCACAAATGTCGTGCAATGAGCATTGAAAGTGATTAAATACCCTTAATTAGTCCCTTCCTTCTGCCCATTCAGGCACAGGAATGTTGCTCTGAGCATGTAAAGTAGCTCATTCTTATGAGCCCTAATGATGGCAGCATGATTGAGATGAATCATTTTAAATCCAGAAGTGCAAAATTAAATGTCACTCCTCCATCTCAGGCTCTTGACTGAGGTGTGACATTTTACAAGAGTTTGTGGTGATAGGATGAGGAGGAATGGCTCTAAACTGAGAGAGGATTGATTTAGANCCCAAGATGAACCAAAATGGGCACAAAATGCACGGCCGGGCACGGGCTCTGACACTGGGATCAGTTCTGCTCCATTTGCAGATTGCAGTTCATTGTTCATTCCAGCTTTAGCTCATGCACTCCCATCCTGCTTGTTTTTCTCTCCTCAGCCCACGGTGTTTGTGCTCCTGGGCTGAGATTTGGATCATTTGTCCTTGGTCCCCAGCTGGAGAAGGAATTGTTTTGTCTCCCTGCTCTGTGCAGAGAGCTCAGCATGCCCTGATGTGAAGCTCAGAACTGCACACTAAAGCAGCACAGAATCTGAAAATAGAAAAGCGCAAACCTGAGGCATCATTTCTACTTTATTCTTTAACCCCATCTACCCTTTTTTCCAGGTCAGCCTTTAAAAGGCATCACAAATGAGCTGATGTTAACCACGAATCCACAGGCAGGGAATGGTTTGGAAACACTGCCAATGTTTCTGTCACTGCCTGGGGAGAGCCAAGCTCTCTTTGTGCCACCACTCAGCCTAAAAATTATCATATTTAAGAAAACACTACCTGCTCACCTAGGTGGTTCTATGGGTGCAAAAAGTTATATGAGGATCTGGTTCAAAGTTCTCATGTCCAAATGTTCCTGGACAGAGGTGAAGATTCCCCTCCACAACTCCACGTGGTGCTCAGGGAACACCTTCACAGGCCAGGACAATCTTACCAGACATGGCCCAGCCAGGACATCCCCAGCCCCATGGGAAGGGCACAGGCTCTTTCCTCCCCGAGTGGAGCACAGCGTGCACAGGTCCCTGGCTTCCCTCCCCATCAAGGTTTGGATGCACCTCCCTGTCACTTCAGAGTCACCCATGGGGACACCCCAGTGCTCAGCGTTCACATCTGGTGAAGAAATTGTGCTGCCACTGCCCCAAGGGAAGCCCCCAAGGCAGCAAAGCTTCTCCCTCTGTGACAAATTCTCCTCGTTCAGCAGGATGGATGGAGCTCTGATTTCCTGGGCATGAACAATCCATTGTGCTGAGGCCCTTGGACTCCCCAGACAAATGCATTGGGACGTACAAGCTGTGTGGGCAGACACACAGCCAGGCAGCAGGACAAGAAAAAGGGGGTTTTAGAGCTTGGTCATGATGGATTTCCAACATACTCAGAACTGAAGTGAGGGCTCTGCTGTGTTCATTCTCCAGAGAATGACAGCAAGGGGTGAATAACTGAGGAGAGCTTCAAGTTTTTCAAGTTAAATAAGGAGACAAGACAAATTAAAGGAACTAAAAATTCTGTGCTTCTTGGGGTCATTGATTAGGGCAAGAAGTCGACTGTGGCCTTTACAATTTTGTCCTGAAGGCTGTTTTCCTGGAAGTCATCCCCGTTTTCCTGGAAGTCACCCCAGCATTACCAGGGGTGCTGCTGTGCTGGTGTGTGTCCTTTTGTCAGGAAAGGTCCTCCAAGCTTCTCCTGAAAGCCAGAACTGCTCTGATCCCCCAGGCAGATCCCCCAGGCACTGACACTTGCCTGCAGACTCTGGAGCAGGTCAAGGCCTCACTGGTGCAGGTACAAACTGCACAAAGAAACAGCCAGCTCCTGCTGCAAAAGTCTCCAAATCCAAACATAAGATAGAAAAATTGAGAGGAACATGTTCTTTGATAGACTGGGAAGTGAGGCACAGAGGGAATGTACAATTCCCCCAGGGTCACTTAGGCAGGACACGGCAGTAAATCAAGATCTCCTGAAATGTGCTGAACTCCTGGGAGCTGGAACAAATCCCTCTTTGCAGTCACAGCACAGCCAGGAAACATGAACATCCCTGCTTTGAAAATGCAGCTGCACATCAGCTGAGTCTCTCTGACACGGTGGGACTTCCCTGGAAGAGCAGGATAGAGAAACCTGTGTGGGATCTCTGCAGTCCAGATGTGGCTTGGAGGCCAGATTTTACAGGTTGGGAAAGAGGCTGCAAACAGTGAGCTCTTAACCCCAGAAACAACTTTACAGAGGACAAAATTAAACCCATACTAGAGAACCCAGGATATTGCAAGGCCTGGCTTTGCCTGTGGCACATAAACATGAAATAAATGCTAAAGACCACAAAAGCTGTCACTTAGTGGGTGCAGAGAAAGAATTCAAGTGTCATTATTTCTGCTTGGCTTGCGCTTGACAACACAATTTTCTCCCAACTCTCGTTAATGCCAGCGTAAAGAGAGGCCAACCACTGACACACAGCATCAGTGCTAATAAAAATCACGGTTGCTTGGCTCACAGAGAGCCTTCTGAGAGCTCCTAATAAGTGAGAAGCTGCTGCTATTACCACTCCAGCTCCTGTGCATGTCAGCCTTTAAAAGAGGGAGTAAACTGCAAGGGAGATGGATCAGCTTTATGGCAGCAATAACATTTTGATTTCTAATCCACCATTATTTTTAATGAGAAACTCTCATTGCTGCAGCTCAGCCTCTCTCATTCCTTTGGCCTTTACTTTATGGCAATTTGCAGGTGGTCCCATCCCTGGGGTCTGTGGTGGTCCACAGGAACTGATCCCTAAAATGACCCAGTGAGGGAAATGCCCGCTTCCCACATCATAAAATCCCAGAATGGTTTGGGTTGGAAGGGACCTTAAAGAGAATCCAGTTCTACCTCCTGCCATGGCAGGGACACCTTCCACTGTCCCAAGCCGCTCCAAACCTCTCCAAGCTGGCCTTGGGCACTGCCAGGGATCCAGGAGCAGCCCCAGCTTCCCTGGGCAGCCTGTTCCTCTCCTCTGGCTCTGGGGCTGATAAATTTACATCTATAAATAGAAGAAGTTAATGTCTCTGCCTGTCCATCCCATAATCACCCTCAGGGACCTCCACCTACAACCTCCATCTTCTCAGCTCCCCTTTTTCTCATTTCCTCCCTGTTCATAGAGGCCAGCCCTGCTTTTTCAGTCCTTTCTGCTTCCAACGACTCTGAGAGGCACAATTTAATCCCAAGGTTGATTGAGGCATTTCTTTCTCACTGCAACACCTTTCCTCCATCATTCAGTTTAGCTCAGCCTTTTTCCTCTACCTCAGGCAAGCAATGAGCTCTGAGCAACCTTTTCTAGTGGAAGGTGTCCCTGCCCATGGAAGGGGCTTGGAACTGGGTGATTTTTAGGGTCCCTTCCAACCCAAACCATTCTGTGACTCTGACCCAGATCCACCTTTGCTCAAGGCAGCCTTGTACGCACTTGGCTGCAGGATGAAGGTGAGAGAAAAACCAAAGATATTTCGATGAGAAATACCTGCAATTACAGAGCCTGGGGCTGCATCCTTGGCACAGCTGAGACCTCGTTAGCACAGCTTTGCACTTATTTATGGAATCTGGGATACACTTCAGCATAAAAGGTGCCATATAAATCAAATATTACCAGGAATTATTAAAGAGTCAGGTGATGCAAAAATCAGGACTGCCAGTGGCTTTCTGACTTCATCTCTTGTCCCTTTTCCTGTATCACTGTAACAAAAAAGGGGTGAGAAGGGTAAGGAAAGGAGCTCAAAGGGTAGCAAGGAGAGTGGTTACACCAACTCAGTTTGTGGAGTCCAGCAAGCAAAGATAGTGGAATGGGACTAATAAAAAAATTTTAAATGCTCAAATGAGGCCTGAGTATGGGAGCAGAAGGAGCAGCAGCTTCATTTGGGGCTGGGTCTGTGCAGGGTCTGGGGCTGGACTCGATGCTCCTTGTGGGTCCCTTGCAGTTTGGGATATTCTGTGATCCTTGTCAGAGCTCCTCACACAGCATGGGTATAAAGGAATCACCCAAAACCATGGGGCAGAGCCAGATCAGATCCCTGAGGACACAACAAATGACATTCCTGGCCCTGCACCCCTGCATCCCTTCACCCCAGGGAATTAACCTGGCACCAAACCTTTGAGCTGCTCCTCAAAGGATGTGATGTGGCTTTCCAGGAAGCCAAGAAATGTGGATTTCTCTTTTGGCCACAGCATTTAACATCATCAGCAGAGCCCTGCAGAGAGCTGTCCCTCAGCCATTTGCTGCTCTCTGCACTCCCAATCAGACAAGCTGAAATCCAGGCTGAAATCCAGGCCTCCAAAGCTGAGTAAATCCTTCTCCTCTTCAGTTTAGAGCAGTCTGCAGCAAAATCTGACAGATTAAATCATTTCCAGAGCCACAAGTGCTGAGGACAAGTGCTTTTCCCCTGCCAGCAATGAATGCCTCCAAGCCATGACACCCTGGACATGATCTATATAAGCTGTGGTCAATCAACACCAAGTTTTAGGCAGCTCCTCCTCCTCCTCTTTCCCCTCTCAGGCTGTGCAGAAGTGACAATTTTGGCTTTGCTGAGGGCAGGCAGGGAGAGAGCCCACACTCAATAAGCAGCAAGGCACCACAGCTCCTATTCAGGCTGGAATTTCATTCCCTTCCTTCACAGTCACTGTTCACAAACTGATCTGATGGGAGGATTTTGCAGAGCAAGGTAACAGCACAAGGAAAATCGACAGTTGTTTGTTTAGAGTACAAATAACTGGAGATTTTCTGTGTGCTTCAGGCCTGTGAAATCACCAGACTCCTCCTTTTGGGCTGGTTTTGGCAAGGGGAGCTTCTGAGTTTGCTCCCAAGGAGGTGAAAATGCTGCCATTCATTATCACAGTGATGGAACTCAGTTCAGAGCCCAGAAAAACCAAGACCAGCTCTCCCAAACAACCAGGAGGAGGCACATCCTGGCAATCTGGGCTAGTTTTTATTTTGCTTGAAAGAGGAAAAAACACAACAAACAANCTGGCCGAGCTGTTTCCTTGTGTCTTTCCTCAGGGGAAAAGCCCCACAAACTGGTCCCAGTTCTCCAGATGTGAGCAAATCCTGGTTAACCCAGTGGAAGCTGGNAGAAGTCATTTACATGGCCTGAAGAACACAATTTGCAGAGGACAGTGATGCAGATGTTTTTAAAAGACTTCTAGAGAAAAAAAAAAAAAAAGAAAGAAAACAGGAGAAGATTCAGAAGATAACCACAAGGATGATTCACAGATGTGAGAAAATCTTTTACAAGACTTGGACAACCTGATCTTGGTGGCAGCAAACCTGATCTCACCCATCTAAGGTGATCTGAAAGTCCCAAACCACTCTACAAAGAACATTTCATTGTCTTTAAACAGCCCACACTTAGGTACAGCAGCTTTGTCCCTGGCCATGGGGAGCCCCTACAGCAGGATGTCCAATGGGCCAGAGCAATGTAATTTATGCTGTAAGGGCACAAAATTGGGGTTTAATGACTTTGGGCAGCCTGAAAAATACAAAAAAAAAAAAAACAAAAAATACAAAATATAAAAGTATTTTGTACTTTTCATAAGAAACCAGGTCAATTGTGTTTCATGCTGAAGAGATTCCCTACAAATCAGGGAAGGAAAAAGTGAAAGGAGCGAGGTGGTGAATTTACTCAGGGCAGAGATGCCACACGTGGCCGAGCTGTTTCCTTGTGTCCTTCCTCAGGGGAAAAGCACCACAAACTGGTCCCAGTTCTGCAGATGTGAGAACAGCATGGTTAACACACTGGAAGCTGGTNAACCCAGTGGAAGCTGGTGAAACATGTGACTCCTGGGCTTCCTCTGGCCACCAGAGCAGCACAGGGACAGAATTTATCCCTGACTTGTGCTGGTGGCACCATTTCTGCTCACTGAGCCATGCAGACTTCTAGGAGCAATAAGGGAAATGGGGTGATGGTCCCAGCTTGGTCTCAGCCTCAAGGTCAGCAAATTCAAGCCCTGCTGAGGCAAATATTAAATCCAGACTCTTGAATAAAAAACAAATACACACACACAGAGAGCAGTGCATGAGGACTGCTGGTCTTTCAAAGGCATCCATCTGTCCTTTCTTGGGGGGAAACTCAGGAAAACGATGTCAGAAACGAAATGATGATGGATTTGAGAGAGCCTGGTGTGACCAAATGTCTCTCCAAATAAGTTTTATAACGCTAAGGGAGAAAGATCCAGGCTGGCCCAAGCACAAACACCCACGTCTCTGAAAAGCAAGAGCCAGGTTTGACACAAGAGTCCTTGCAATCACACAGGTCTCAGAGAGNTGGGATATTCTGTGATCCTTGTCAGAGCTCCCCAAAACCATGGGGCAGAGCCAGATCAGATCCCTGAGGACACAACAAATGACATTCCTGGCCCTGCACCCCTGCATCTCTTCACCCCAGGGAATTACCCTGGCACCAAACCTTTGTGCTGCCCCTCCAGGGCTTTCCAGAAAGCCAAGAAATGTGGATTTCTCTTTTGGCCACAGCATTTAACATCATCAGCAGAGCCCTGCAGAGAGCTGTCCCTCAGCCATTTGCTGCTCTCTGCACTCCCAATCAGACAAGCTGAAATCCAGGCTGAAATCCAGGCCTCCAAAGCTGAGTAAATCCTTCTCCTCTTCAGTTTAGAGCAGTCTGCAGCAAAATCTGACAGATTAAATCATTTCCAGAGCCACAAGTGCTGAGGACAAGTGCTTTTCCCCTGCCAGCAATGAATGCCTCCAAGCCATGACACCCTGGACATGATCTATATAAGCTGTGGTCAATCAACACCAAGTTTTAGGCAGCTCCTCCTCCTCCTCTTTCCCCTCTCAGGCTGTGCAGAAGTGACAATTTTGGCTTTGCTGAGGGCAGGCAGGGAGAGAGCCCACACTCAATAAGCAGCAAGGCACCACAGCTCCTGTTCAGGCTGGAATTTCATTCCCTTCCTTCACAGTCACTGTTCACACACTGATCTGATGGGAGGATTTTGCAGAGCAAGGTAACAGCACAAGGAAAATCGACAGTTGTTTGTTTAGAGTACAAATAACTGGAGATTTTCTGTGTGCTTCAGGCCTGTGAAATCACCAGACTCCTCCTTTTGGGCTGGTTTTGGCAAGGGGAGCTTCTGAGTTTGCTCCCAAGGAGGTGAAAATGCTGCCATTCATTATCACAGTGATGGAACTCAGTTCAGAGCCCAGAAAAACCAAGACCAGCTCTCCCAAACAACCAGGAGGAGGCACATCCTGGCAATCTGGGCTAGTTTTTATTTTGCTTGAAAGAGGAAAAAACACAACAAACATGCAAAGGGAACACAGATCTCTCTAAGAAGTCATTTACATGGCGTGAAGAACACAATTTGCAGAGGACAGTGATGCAGATGTTTTTAAAAGACTTCTAGAGAAAAAAAAAAAAAAAGAAAGAAAACAGGAGAAGATTCAGAAGATAACCACAAGGATGATTNACAGGAGAAAATTCAGAAAATAACCACAAGGATGATTCACAGATGTGAGAAAATCCTTTACAAGACTTGGACAACCTGATCTTGGTGGCAGCAAACCTGATCTCACCCATCTAAGGTGATCTGAAAGTCCCAAACCACTCTACAAAGAACATTTCATTGTCTTTAAACAGCCCACACTTAGGTACAGCAGCTTTGTCCCTGGCCATGGGGAGCCCCTACAGCAGGATGTCCAATGGGCCAGAGCAATGTAATTTATGCTGTAAGGGCACAAAATTGGGGTTTAATGACTTTGGGCAGCCTGAAAAATACAAAAAAAAAAAAAACAAAAAATACAAAATATAAAAGTATTTTGTACTTTTCATAAGAAACCAGGTCAATTGTGTTTCATGCTGAAGAGATTCCCTACAAATCAGGGAAGGAAAAAGTGAAAGGAGCGAGGTGGTGAATTTACTCAGGGCAGAGATGCCACACGTGGCCGAGCTGTTTCCTTGTGTCCTTCCTCAGGGGAAAAGCACCACAAACTGGTCCCAGTTCTGCAGATGTGAGCAAAGCCTGGTTAACCCAGTGGAAGCTGGTGAAACATGTGATTCCTGGACTTCCTCTGGCCACCAGAGCAGCACAGGGACAGAATTTATCCCTGACTTGTGCTGGTGGCACCATTTCTGCTCACTGAGCCATGCAGACTTCTAGGAGCAATAAGGGAAATGGGGTGATGGTCCCAGCTTGGTCTCAGCCTCAAGGTCAGCAAATTCAAGCCCTGCTGAGGCAAATATTAAATCCAGACTCTTGAATAAAAAACAAATACACACACACAGAGAGCAGTGCATGAGGACTGCTGGTCTTTCAAAGGCATCCATCTGTCCTTTCTTGGGGGGAAACTCAGGAAAACGATGTCAGAAACGAAATGATGATGGATTTGAGAGAGCCTGGTGTGACCAAATGTCTCTCCAAATAAGTTTTATAACGCTAAGGGAGAAAGATCCAGGCTGGCCCAAGCACAAACACCCACGTCTCTGAAAAGCAAGAGCCAGGTTTGACACAAGAGTCCTTGCAATCACACAGGTCTCAGAGAGGAGAGTTTAAATGAAACATGGGCATTTCTGGGTTCAGACTGGCCAAAATCTGCAGCTTCTCCAGGCTGAGTGCCCAGTGCTGATGTTTCCAACAGCTCAGGAGCCAGGGAAAGTGTCCAAGGCCAGGCTGGGCGGGGCCTCACAGCCTGGTCCAGTGGAAAATGTCCCTGCACATGGCAGAGGGTTGGAGCTGGGTGATCCTGACGGTTCTTTCCAAGAATCTGATGTATTTTATTCCTTTCAGCTCTCTGGTTCCCCATTCAGCTGAGTTTGGTCTCAGCATTCAAGGGCCATCATCCAGCTCTGAGGGCACTTCACTCTGAGACAGAGCAGCTTCCAACTCCACGGGGCAGGCTGGAAAACAAACTGTGTCCTTCACATGAGAAAGGCTGTTACTGCCTCAGCAAGATTAAAAAAAAAAAAATCCTCTGAGCAGGGATTAAAAAAAAAAAAGGAAAACAGCATGCTGGCACCCAGGATGGGAGAGAAATTCCACTGGATATTCCCTGCTGGGAGCTGGAGAAGAAAAACCTGCAGATCTTCACTCCCTGCTCTTCTCCCTGTGATTCCAAAAGGAAATATCCAAAAGGAAACTCTCCTCTGAAGGACTGGAAGCTTTTCATATTAAAACATTTGAAGTTTTCAGGCTTTAATTCAGTTTCTTACTGTTAAAGGCTCAGGCAAGGATGTGGGATATCCTGGTGAAATGGTTTCCTTCTCTCCAGTCCTGGTCCTGCCTTTCCTTGGAGGTTTGTCCTTGCAGAGTTCCTGCAGTGTTGTGACACTGGCTCAATCCCACCCATCACCAGTTTAGCTCAGAAAGCACAATTTCAGGTCAGGATTTTGCAGGAACCCATGGATTTAGAGCTCCTAATCCTTGGAAGTGTGTGCAGCCCCTCCATGCACTTCATTTAGCCAGACAGTGAAATCCAGCCCTGCTGGGAAACCAACAAAAGAGGTGAAAAGCAACACAAATACTGGCTGCTGCTTTAGGCTGAGTTTAGAGATAAAAAACAGGAGTTTTCAGGCTCTAGTCCCTCATTCCTGGCACCAAGGAGGGCACAAATATTTTACACAGCAAGGCAAATTCACTGTGGGGTGTTCCTGGCACCCGCCAGGGCTCCTCTGCTGCTGAGGTGACAGCACAAGGACATGGAAGACAAGACAACATTTTAAGTGTGGGCTCAATGATCTGAGAGGACTTTCCCAGCCAGAATGATTCTGTGATTTTTTGTTTTTTCCAAACCAGCCCCTCACAGTCGATCACAGCTATGGAGAGCAAAGCAGGGATTTTTGTGTGTGTGTGTGTGGTCGGTTGCTTATTCTGAGTTGTCTTATTCTTTTTCCCCTTCCTGTTCCTCTCCAAGTCTGAGTTTTCACACATCAACCCTAAAGAGGAAGGGTTTGTTCCCAAGATCAAGCTGCCAGGACCCTGCCTGGCTCTCACACCTCCTTCACCCCCCTCCAGTGCTGCCTCCCACCTCTTCCCAGATTTTCACCAGGGAAAACTTCACTCCCTGTTCTTCTCCCTGTGATTCCCCTGCCCAAAGCCTGAGTTTTGCATGCTCCCTGTCCTCTCCAAACCTGTCCTGGGTTTGCTGGGCTGCTTCCCCTTCCCCAGCAATCCCCCACATATGGGATCACCCTCCCCTCCCTGTTTTTCATTCCTTTGAGCAGCCAGCAAAGAAAAATATTTCCGTTGTGAGGAGTTGAAGGAATTTTCTGATTTTTCTGGGTTGAAACTCTGGGGATTGTGTCTGTCCTGCTTCCTCCACCACCACCTAATGGCACGAGAGAAAACAGCACCTGGGTCCCAGTGAATTCTGCGGGACAGGTGAGGCACACCCGGGACTTCGCGGGCAGCTCTGTCACTTTGGATTTACTGCATAGAGCAGCCCCTGCCAAAACAACCCCAGCTAATCAGGATTAGTTCACCTCAGCACTCCACAGGCAGAGCAGCCCTTCCCAGGGACACAATTCAGCCCCTAAAAAATTTTTATGCCCATTTCACACAGGAAACAGAGGCCCAAAAAGGACAAAATGATCAAAGAGTGGAGGCAATGCAGAGAGAGGGGGAATTGACTCAGGTTTTTGTCATCACAGAAGCAAACAGAGCTCCTTCCCTAACATCATTTCTTTAACTCCTTTCTGCCTCTGTCAAGATCAAGATTGAAGTGTTTGAGACGAGTTCATGTTCAGACTCAGGTGTTTATTATTTCCTATCTAGATTACAGTCCACAAAGTTGTGACTTCTACAGCATTCTACTAACAAGCTACAAAATGGCTAACTACTTTCTCTGCAAGGCCTTTTAAGGATAAACTGTCCAATTAAGAAATGACACCTGAATTATTTTTACTTTTAACCCAATAACCAACCACCCCTGTCCTGCAATGAGGACTTTTTTATCCAATTACACAATTCCACCCAAACCCATGGAGAAGGAGAAGGACCAGCCCTAAAACCTCCATCTTGCTTTATAGATATCTCTATATTCTAAACCCCAAACTCTAAGTTTCCACCCTGTGATATCCCACACTTCTATTCAAACTCCACACCCACAATCCCAGATCTATCATGCCATTTTGGAAGCTTCTCCACGGCCTCAGGTCAATGCAGTGTTCTCCTGGGGGTCAGTGCCTGGCAGCACAGAAAGTCTGAAATTCTCAGTGACCAGGGTTCCAACATTTCCCTGCTCCATGTGTACCTGCTGTTCTGGGCCACTCCAGAACTGCTCAGCACAGCCAGGACCTTCCAAATAGATTTGTACAGTTATAAAATGACACAGCACAATTTAAATTCTGCCTCCTCCTCACACCAAAGCAAAGCCACCGATTTTTCTGACCTTTTCCTGCACACCAGGGTGATGCTTCATGGCTTATGTGACCTCTAATTTATCCAATGTATGGATAAATCCTGCACTTGGCTTCAGGATTTTTGGTGCCAGGAGGTATTTAGAGCTTTAATTCTTTAATGAGNTTTCATCTTACTTTATATATATCACTATATTCTAAACCCTTCAACTCTAAGTTTCCCACCCTGTGATATCCCACACTTCTATTCAAACTCCACACCCACAATCCCAGATCTATCATGCCATTTTGGAAGCTTCTCCACGGCCTCAGGTCAATGCAGTGTTCTCTTGGGGGTCAGTGCCTGGCAGCACAGAAAGTTTAAAATTCTCAGTATCCAGGGTTCCAACACTTCCCTGCTCCATGTGTACCTGGTGTTCTGGGCCACTCCAGAACTGCTCAGCACAGCCAGGCCCTTCCAAATAGATTTGTACAGTTATGAAATTTAGTTAGTTAGCCAGGACAATTTAAATTCTGCCTCCCCCTCACACCAAAGCAAAGCCACCGATTTTTCTGACCTTTTCCTGCACACCAGGGTGATGCTTCATGGCTTATGTGACCTCTAATTTATCCAATGTATGGATAAATCCTGCACTTGGCTTCAGGATTTTTGGTGCCAGGAGGTATTTAGGGCTTTAATTCTTTAATGAGAAACTTCAGTGAAAGTTTAAAACCATACAGCCCGCCTGGGTTAGCAGTGAAACCCTAATCAAAAAGAGAGACTGAGATTTATCTCCATGCTCTTTAGAGTATCTCCCCTCCAAAGATCACCCAGGTTTAAACATTTCCCTGGAGTTAAACCAAAAAAAAAAACCTGTTTGAACTGGCAGGTACAACAAAAAGATGCTGCCAGGTATGCCAGAGCTGAAAACCAGTGGCAAGGCAAGGAAAAAACCAGGATATGTGTTATGTCAGGAATGTCTTGTCCCTTGGAAGGTGAAACACAGGGAGGGAGTTTGCTGAGCTGCTGAACCTCATCCCAGGTCTCCAAGGAGGGAAATCATCCTTCCTGGAGGGTCAGGAGCCTCCCATCCCAATTCTGCTCCATCCAGCATCCCCAGCTGCTGCTGCAGGAGGAAGAAAGCAGCAGTGTTGTGGCTTCACTCAATGTAACTTCATTTAACATTGCTGGCAGTGTTTGATCTGGAGAAAAGGAGCCTCAGGAGGGACCCTCTCACTCTAAAACTCCCTGCCAGGAGGGGAGAGCAGAGGGGGTCAGGCTCTGCTCCCAGGGAACAGGGAGAGGAGGAGAGGGAACGGCCTCAGGCTGGGCCAGGGGAGGTTTGGATTGGATTTTAGGGAAAATTTTGCACTGAAAGATTGGTCAGGCATTGAAAGGGGCTGTCCAGGGAGGTGTTGGAGTCCCCATCCCTGCAGGTGGCACCCAGTGCTCTGGGCTGGGTGACACAGTGGGGATCAGCCACAGCTGGGACTCCATGGTCTTGTAGTTCTTTTCCAACCTTAATAACTCTCTGCTGCTTCAGGGAAAGGCATCTGCTTCTCTTCCAACCTCTCTACCTCTCCAGCAAGAGAAATCTTATCTTGTTTATTCACTAAATTCTGCCACTTCGTCTCAACCTCGCTAAGGAAGAGGGGTCTGCTCCACCACCCACAGCCAGGGTTAAATTTGCTTTCTCCTCACACCCAGTTTCACAGCTCCTTTCCCCAGGAGCTGGAATGACAAGTCCCAGTGTTTGACAGGAGGGGAAGGAGCAGCTTTTCCCTGCTGGCAGGAACCCATGAGGAAAACAAGCACCACGTTCACCTTGGCCACACGAAACCTGTCCCAGTCCTCCCCTGCTGCTGCAGAGCAAAGAGAGGGGAAGGCACCAGCACCCTGAGACCTTTTGTATCCCCTTTGTACAGACAGAACCAGCAGGGAAAATAAAAAGGCAAACACCACCTTCTGTTTGCTAATGCCCACAAATTTCAGCCACCTCAGCTCCCACTCTGCTTCAGCTCAGCTCTGCAGTGCCCAAGTGGGAATTGACACCTCCCCTCACCAAATTTTGCATGGGCTGGTGGAGCCCCTGGCATAATTTTAGCCTTTTTCTGGGTTGTTTTTGGTTTTAGCTGCCTGAAAAGTTCCCCCAAGGACTGCTGGGCCACGGGGGTTGGAGTTCAGCACATCCCAACCAGCCAGGCTGGGGGTGAGAAACACCTGGAGGATGAGCTGAGGGTTTGATGTGGCAGCTCCTGGCCTCCCCAGTGGCACTGGGATCCTCACTCCAGCTTTGGGAGTCCCACACCTAAGCCAGGCTTAACGTGGAGTCCAGCTGGGCTGAACCCTCCCTCAACAGAAATTCCAGTCCTAGAGCAGGCCCTGCCCTCCTAAATCCATCCTGGAACACCCAGATATCCCTCCTGGCCTCCAGCTGCCTTTTCAGGAGGATTCTGGTCCCTCATAAATCCTCTGTGACACCTGCCAGTCCCATAAAGATGTCTCAGGTGCCATCCCAAATGGTATTTGGCAGCTGTGGGTAGGAATTGAATCACACCTGAGATCTGCAGGATCAGGCAGCTGAATTCTGGGCCACTGGTGTCTTATTTTCTCCTAGAAAAGGAGTCCTGGGTGACAGGTTTGGATTTGAAATTTAATTTTTACATGTTAGGTAAGATTAATCCTCTGCTGGAAATGCTGGGGTGGTTCAGCTTCAATAAGAGAAAGCTCTGGGGGGTTATTAATGCCTACAAATTCCTGATGTGTGGGGAGAAGATGGAGCCAGATTCTTCTCAGTGATGCTCACTGACAGAGCAAGAGGCAACAGGCTCAACCCAGAGTAGGGGAAATTCCACTTAAACATAAGGAAAAGCTGATTCAGGATCAAACCACGGAGCAGGCTGCCCAGAAATGTTGAGGAATTTCCATCCTTGGAGATATTCCAAAGCCAAGGGTGCACATCCTGCCTTCCTTGACTGGTTTGAGCAGTGGGCATGGACTGGAGACCTCCAAAGGTCCTTCCCAGCCCAGTTATCCCATGGCTCTGTGCATCCCAGGGCATGGCCAGACACCTCAGGCAAGTGTCCAGATGTGGGAAATGGATTTGTGGAGAATTCCCCAAGCCTGACAGAAGGCTCACACAGTGTTTGCATCTGTGTGCAAACCTTGAGATCAGAAATGCTGCCTGAGAAATGCCATGGAACAGGACAGACATTGCTGAGAGAGAAATGGAACTGGAAACAAGTTCCAAAGGATGGCCTTGCAAATGAGACTGGATACTTTGGAGAAATGGAACTGTGAAAGATGCACTGCAGTAGGAGCCACCTTTGCCTTTGGAGATGGGAAAGAGTTTATTCCCTTCACTTGCTCAGCAATAATAAAATCCCCTCAGCTCTCTCTCCCAGCACTGAACAACAGAACTGAACTCGTTCAGCTCCCCCAGCCTGGCTCCAGAGCAGAGGGGCTCCAACTCTTGGAGCATCTCCGTGGCTTTTTCTGGACCCCCTCCAGCAGCTCCACATCCTGATGTTGGGAGCCCAGACCTGCAACACTGCAGTGGGGGCTCATGAGAGTGGAGTAGAGAGGGAGAATCAGTGTCTGGGTTTGAAAAGCCAAGTGTCTCTAAGGAAAACAGGAGCCTCCCCTGAAATGGAAAATGTAACCCCCTTCCTTTTGAATTATTATCATTTTGAAATTTAGGGGCTCTAAGGCAAAGATGGGGGAGTAGGAATGACAGCTCTTTATTAGGAAAAAAAAAAAAA
>WEZZ01037289.1:213560-230275 GCA_013400585.1 Chloropsis cyanopogon
CTCCTGGAGGGAGGATTGGTTGTGGGAGAGATAAAGAAAACTGCACAATGAACAGCAGATAACTGCCCCACCTCTGACAGATGGCAACAGAACACACACCCCAGCCACATCTTGCATTTCCAACCTAAGACAATCAGTCCCTCAGCTATTGGCCACCATTCCTCATTCTTGGAAAGGTGCAGCTGGAGGTAAAACAAACAATTTAGAAGAGAGGACGATCCAGCCTTTGGCACCTGAGCTCACTCTCTGGCTCTTTTATTTTGAAATCTGAAGAGTTTTCTGTTTGCCATGATGGAAAGTTTTTCCAGACCAGCTCATGTCACTGCTAACAGAGCAATGTCCCACCCTGGGGTCCTGGCCACACCCAGGGAAGTAAATAAACAAGTGAACACACCCAAAAATCTGTGCCCAAACCCCCTCATGGTCCACCCAACTCAAAGTTGTTGAGTTCACCTCTTCTGCCACCTGGCCAGGCTGATCCCATCCCTGTCACTCAGCTCCCTCCCCCAAACCCTCATCCATTAGCTCATTTAATTGCAGCATTTCTGGATCGATGGGATTTCATCGATTCCCCAGGAGCTGCTCTGGATTTACGCTGCTCAAACAGATCGGGGCCAGCTGGCAGCTTTGTTCTGTGCTCTGCCCTCAAATCAATACTTAATGGACGAGAGGGATCCTGGAGACTGAATACAATTTTGGGATGGAAGGTGCTTTACAGCCTGACTGTCTGCTTTGTTTCCTGCAGCCCGTTTGCAGTCTGTTACAAAGTGATCACAGGCATAACTCACCTCGGAACAAAGCAAAGGCCCCCGTGCAAGATAGTGCAGGAGTGCTCTGGGCAAGCCTCCCTCTGCAGAGATAAATGGGTTTCATCCCTCTTCTTAAAAGATCCAGCCAAGCTCTAGAGGCAAAAGTTGTACTTCAAATGAAAATTCAGCTTGTTGAAGGGGGAATGGCCCTGGGCAGCCTGAGGTGGGTGGGGGTTGGACCTGGTGGCTCCAGAGGTCCTTTCCAAGCTCAGCCACTCTGTGACTCCAGAACAGCTCCCAGTGCAAACACAGATTTACTTCATCACAAAAGGTTTACATCACTCACCCTGCTGCCAGCTCAGGAATATGTGTCAGTCTTGTTGGCACCTGTGGTTTTCCTAAAGCTTCAGACCTTGAACTTGTGCAAGAATTTAAGGAGAATTAGCAAGCCAAGGTCACTGGTTGAGGCCTTGGAATGAGGAATGACCCCACTGTCACCCGGCCCTCCCATTCAAACAAGGGTTGCAGCTGCCCCCAGTGACTTATAGAAAGGTAAATTTACCCCAAATAAATTCAAGGTAAATACAAACTGAAGCAATGGGAAATAGAGAAATAAAGAAATCACTTCACTTCCAGAGGACAGGCCACAGCTGAGCTGGGATGGTTTTACACCACGGAAATCTGGATAAAACAGGAGAGCAGTTGATTGAAGCAGAGCCATCCAGCAGATCCAAGAAGAGCTGGGCAGGATCAACCCCACCATCAGCCCCCTCAGCTGTGTGGGTGCTCACTGATGTCTGCATGCCTGGGAGAAAGGGACCTCTGTGTTCTGAGACACTTATTCAAGAAGTAAATCACATTTGCAGATGAACATAAAAGGCTGAGGCCAATGCAAGGCCTCAGGGTGCCCAGAGAAGCTGTGGGTGCCCCTGGATCCCTGGAAGTGCCCAAGGCCAGGTTGGATGGGGCTTGGAGCACCTTGGGATGGGGGGAGGTGTCCCTGCCCATGGCAGGGGTGGCACTGGATGATGTTCAAGGTTCCTTCAGCCCCACAGGCCATTCTGGGCTGCTGTGATTCCATGATTCAGTGTTGGGACACCAGAGATGTCCACACAGGACTGGAACACAACCTACAGGAGACCCAAACCTCCTGGGCTTGGACCACGGGGCCAAACAAGAGACCTCAAACAGCACCAGGCACGGATCCTCAGACACCTGAATGTCCCTGTGCACGACTCAAGGAACATAAACATTGAAATACACACATTTACAGGGCTCTTCAGCAAAGCCACATTAATATTCAGATGTTTATCACACCACTTATGCCACAAATCATTTCTCTTTAAGCTCTGCTTTTTGTGTGCTTTGTAGAAATCTCTTTGCAGAAGAAAACCAGCAATTATGCTAAGCTCTCTTCAAGTAATTTGAGCCTTTTTCATCCCAGTCCCAGTGTCTGCTTGTCTAGGATGTGTACTACACATTCTGTTTGAATTTTATGAGTTTTATAACCCATTTTCAGACTGACAGGTTTTGTCTAAATTTCTGGATAAAAGCCACAATGCATCCACACTGTCAGAGAGCACCCGAGGTGCAAAATGATGGAAAGATTATCAAGTAACTTTTAAATTTAAAATCAGAGAAGTCTCCCCTGTTCTTTAGAGATATCACAGAATTACAGGATGGTTTGGGATGGAAGGGACCTTGAAGCTCATCCACTTCTAATCCCCTGCCATGGGCAGGGACACCTTCCACTAGAGCAGGTTTTTAACCAGTTCCTTCTCTTCACGTGTTAAATAAGGCCAAAGAGGGTGAGCTCAAACCTTCAGACTGAAATAAAACCATAAATATTGAAAGCAAATACAAAATGAGAGGGAAATACCCCAAATCTAATGAACCAGACATTTAGGCAATGTGCAAGTTGTTCACACCTGCAGAACCCAGGTAGGGCTAAAAGCTTATCAGACCTCCAGAGATACAAAACAATGGGATGGGGAAGCTGTGGGAATCCAATTAATTAATAATTTATTGCCTGCCAGTGCCTGGGAGGGGAATGAGCACAGCATGGGGAGGGGGCAGTGTAATATACCATAAAATCAATGCCCATCAATTTTCCACATCCAGCAGGTTGATCTATTTGACTCGAAAGGTTCACGTTCCAACAGATTTTATTGGTATTTCCTGGTGCTGAACACGACTGAGCAGCCACAAAAGGGTGAAGCCTGCAAAAATATTCTCAGCTGGGCACTGGAGGGTTTCTGACTGTATTATTTGGACTATTTTGCTCGTTGTGGCTGGGTTTTTTTTCATGTTCCTGGGCTCTCTGGAAGTGCTTGGAATGAAATCCCTCTCTTTGTCCAGGACTTGGTGGATTTTGGCAATCTTGTACTAATATATTTCTTATGGATACCTACAGACAAGCTTGGAATTTGTTTCAGAAGCTGTGGCTGCCCCTGGATCCCTGGAAGTGCCCAAGGCCGGGTTGGACAGGGCTTGGATCACCTGGGACAATGGAAGGTGTCTCTGCCCATGGCAGAGGGTGGAAAAAAAATGATCTTAAAGTTCCCTTCCAACCCACACCATTCCATGGTGGCTTTGGAGGTGTCGGAGGTGTCCNTCCCTGGAAGTGCCCAAGGCCGGGTTGGACAGGGCTTGGATCACCTGGGACAATGGAAGGTGTCTCTGCCCATGGCAGAGGGTGGAAAAAAAATGATCTTAAAGTTCCCTTCCAACCCAAACCATTCCATGGTGGCTTTGGAGGTGTCAGAGGTGTCCCTGTGACCTTTGTGGTGTTTTGGGGCTGGTTGTGGGTTCCAGAAAACAGAAAAGAGAAACTGGGAGAAAGGGAGGGAGAAGGACAGGAAGGATGGAAATGGGTCAGTGGCAACACCAATGAGAGTGACTGAGAGCAGCCAAGAAATAAGAATATATTGGTTCTGGTTTTATTTATTACATCATGTTTAAGATGTAAAGTTGGAATATTTTTAGTGCCCTTTAAAGTGCAGCCAAAGGTAAATCTGGCCACCCCAAAGCTGTGCTGAAAAGTATCACATGCTGCCATCCTGACTGCCTTTTAACTTCCTAAATCAGCTGAACAGGAGGATAATGAATTGCTGGAGAGGGAAAGCAAATGCACACTGAGCAGTTCTTTCATTTGCTTTCCCCAGCTTGTGAATCCAAGTCTCCAGTGGCACTTTGCCCAGTTCATTTTCCTTTAGCAGCTGGTAAATGAATATGTGATCAGGAAGCGTTTCCAATAAATGTAATTACTCCTCTGCTGGGGGGGTGGTGAGGGAAATGCAGCCCAGCAACATTTTATATGAAACAATAAAAAGGGAGAGAAGAAATCATGAGAAATTCCAGCTTAACTTGATTCTCAGGGGTTAAAGGAGATCACCTAAATCCTAATCTGGTGAAAATCAGGATTAGCTGTGGAAAGAATTCCCTCCAGTGGATCCACCCACTTTGATACTGCTGGAATGGCAAATTCAGGGAATCATGGAATCTCAGAGTGCTTTGGGCTGGAAGGGACCTTAAGGATCATCCAGTGCCACCCCTGCCATGGGCAGGGACATCTTCCACTGTCCCAGGTTGCCCCAAGCCCTGTCCAGCCTGGCCTTGGACACTTCCAGGGATTCAGGGGCAGCCACAGCTTCTCCTTATTAACCTATTCTCCTAAATTAACCTATTTTAATGCCTCACTACTCTCTAAGTAAAGAATTTCNACCCTATTTTAATAGGGAAAAATAGGTTACTACTCTCTAAGTAAAGAATTTCAGCCAAACATCTCATCTAAACCCATTCTCTTCTAGTTTAAAACTGTCTCTCCCTGTCCTATCACTCCTTGCCCATGTAAAGTTCATTTTATGGCAGGAACAACTGGATGCTGCCCTGGGAAGAGGCTGAACAGCCACATCTGCTGCCACACCAGCTGTGGATTTTGCCCCCAGGTATTTGGGCACTGGAACTCTGCCCATCCACTCTGCAGTCACAGCTTGCAGGCTGCAGCCACGGAGGGTGGCCTCACTCTGGGCAAATATGCCATAAAATTTACCTGGCCTAAGTTCACACAGCTCAAAGGCACTCCTGAAAATCCTGTTTGAAATACAGGAGAGAGGAATATCTGCTTGGAGATCAGATTATTCCTTCCTGTTCAGGTGTGCCTGCAAAAATATTGTTATGACACAAAAGAAGCAAAAAGAGAAAAGCTGAGGTGGTTTGTTTATTGAGTTTTTTTAATAAATTCTACTGAGGGCTGTTTAATTGATCCCAGAGTAATGAAGGGGAATGCTGTAGGAAAACTTTCACTTTTCTTTCACTGGAAGTTTCAAAATGCTGTCTGGTCATTTTGAGGAAATGTTTATAATGTAATTAGGAAATAGTTGGTTTAGGATTGTGATGGTGTGAATTATAACATCTGCATTGTCTCACCCTTCTCATGAGACTGGAAATGGAATAAAAGTTTTTAAAATGCCTCTCAGTTGCCCCATCTCTGGGTCAGAAAAGGGTTAAATCCAACAGGCAGGGACACTTTCCACCATCCCAGGTTGCTCCAGCCTGGCCTTGGACACTTGCAGGGATGGGGCAGCCACAGCTTCCCTGGGGATTCAGTCCCTCCTGGCCAATTCTCTGCATGAATAGAGTGGATTCCTGTGGGAAGGGAGTCCTCACACCTGGGCTTTTGTTTCTTTTTTTCCTGAGGGATGGGGTTTTTTGACCTCCTGAGGGAGGTGGGTGTGCAGGAGGTGCCCCAGCCAAGCTGCAGAGGGGCTGTGCAGGTTGGGAAAGGCAAAGCCCATCCCTCACTGCAGACACCTCCACGCCGTGGTTAATGCCGTGCCCTTTTGCATTATTGAATATGCTCATTGCTATAAAAAGGATTGATTTTCCTCCCAGGCAGTGATGGATGGAAAGATCTGATCCACGGGGGGAGAGCTGCTTAATAACCTGGGTCAAAAAATATTCTCAAAGCCCTTTTCCTTTCTTGCCCGCATCCCCAAGTGTGCCTAAAGCAGCAGGAGGTGCCATAATTAACCAGCTGCAGCCCATAATTCCTCAGTACATCAACGGATTTGGGGGCTACACAGCTGACCAGGCACCAAAGGATGACTTAATTTGCAATCATTAATTTATTAAGCACTTAAATTTTTAAGTCAGTCTTAAAAGGCGATGGGGTCCCCACAAAACTGAGCAGTGAATTTTAATGAGTCAAAACTGTCAGAACAAGGGCTGAGAGCACTTATACCCTGCCTTTAAAATCTTTCTGTGATAAAACTCTTTGATCAGAGCCCACTGTTGCTGTTTCTAGGCTTTTCTGGACAAAAACTGTCTTGAGTTGAACAAAATATTTCATTTTCAGGATGTTTTCTTTTTTGACTTTTATGGAGATTGAGGCTGAGAGTGAAGTATCAGTTTGAATGAAAATTGCAGCATTTCAAGTTTGATTTTCTTAAAGAAAACTTTGGATTTTTTTTTTTTTTTTTTTTTCGTTTGTGACTGAAACACCAGAAATCCCAGAATGGTTTGGGTTGGATGGCGCATTAATGATTCTCTGATTCCAATCCCCTTCCACTATCCAAGGTTTGTCCAAGCCCTGTCCAACCCGGCCTTGTACATTTCCAGAAAAGGGGAGATAGTTATGCAAATCTGCAGTGAAAAGTATTTTTAGGTCTTTTTTTGGAGGCTGATGTGTCTCAATCATCAGAAAAAAAAGTTAATTACCTTAAGATGTGGGAACAACACCACATTTCTACCCCCAGCACACTTCCTTCCTGCTTTGGAAGGCACTGGTGGTGTCAGGTTATTGTAACTCTCCCATACACCAATTAGAAACCTGTACATTGAAAGTTTATTGAGTCAGATTCCTGATAACGGGGGGGAAATAAAAGTTTTTCTAAATTCTATTGATGTTTATTTCTATCATGAGAGCCTTCAGGGAGAAATATTTGATGTAGGGTTGTTGGTGGGGATTTTTTGGATGCTGTGCTAATTTTGGAGCTGAGTGCTGTGAAGCAGCTGAGCAGCATCCAGAGCCCTCAGTCACAGGATGGTGAAGTGCCAGAGATGCTGCTGGGCTGGGACATCAAATCACAGGGTGCCACAGGTTTGTAAAACCCCAGGGGTGTGGCTGGAAGGGGCATTGAACCAGGGAGAAGGAAGGGACATGGAGTGCAAGCTTTGGTTCAAGGCAGGACTGACACCAGCCCAGACAAGACGGGTCAGGCTGGGCACGGAGAAACCCCAGCCTGGGGCAGCTGCTCCAGAGCTTCACTTCCCTCCTGCTGGAATTTATATCCAACATCCAGCCTGGACCTGCCAGTTGCAGTCACAGAAACACAGAGCTGATCACAGAAAGGCTGGAAAGGATTTCCAAGGTCCAAGCTTAGCCCAGCACTGCCGTGTTCATCACTGAGCCTGTCCCCATGTGCCACATCCACACAGCTTTGGACACTGCCAGGGGTGCTGACTCCAGCTCCTCCCTGGGCAGCCTCCTCCAATGCCTGAAAACCCTCTCCAGGAAGAAATTTCCCCTAATATCTGACCTAAACCTCCTCTGGTGCTGTTTGAGGCCGTTCCCTCTCCTCCTGTCCCTGTTCCCTGGGAGCAGAGCCCGACCCCCCCTGGCTGTCCCCTCCTGTCAGGAGCTGTGCAGAGCCACAAGGTCCCATCAGACCCTCCTCTTCTCCAGGCTGAGCCCCTTCCCAGCTCCCTCAGCCTCTCCAGCCTCTTTTCCAGCCCCATTCCCTTCCCTGGACACACTCCAACCCCTCAATGTCCTTTTTGTCATGAGGGGCCCAAAACTGACCCCAGGATTGGAGGTGCCCCAGCAGTGCTTCACTCTTTGCCAGTGAGGATGTGGTACATGACAGCTCAGCACTCCCCATGAAATCAGGAAGAGATTTTAAACAAACAAACAAACAAAAAAAAAACCCAAAAAACACTACTGGGAAACAAATTACTGAAAGAAATCCCTAAAATTGTGGCTGGGAGTTTTTTTGGTTTTTTTTCGACCACAGGCGATGCCAGAAGGAGGAAACTTCTTGTAGATGCAAACAGGACTCTCCTCCCCAGGCAGCTCCCCTTCACTCCTCAACAGCAGCAAATTTCCTGTGGGATTAAGGAGGGGGAAATCCAACGTGTCTGCCTGTTCCTGGCACTCTGTGCCACCTCCTCTTGCCCAGGCACAGGCAGCAAGGGCAGCATCACCCCTTGCCCATTTATCAGCAGGTTTGGAAACAAGGCTTTGCCTCAAGTCCCTTTCCAAAATTCAAATTTCCAGGCGGTTTCTGCAGGTGGATTAAGGACCAGGAATGTATGGATGTGCGCCTCAGAAACTCTCCAGTCCCTTCCTGCATGCCTCAGGCTGAGAACAAAACCCCAGGGCTCAGACCAGGAGCGCCACAGTTCAGCACACAGAGCGCGGCTTTGCTCCTTACAGACACCAAACCCAAAAATAAAAGCTGCAGTGGCTTTTTGCTTCTGACAAACTGATCCCAGCCCTGCCAGGTAAGCGGATTTGCAGCCCTGAAGTGATCATCCTACAGTCTCCAGGGGGTTTGATCTGTGTTTCAGGAATCCTACAGCAAAATCTGCCAGGAAAAGTGCAGCATTTGTAGGAGCAGGGAGGAAATTGGGCAGGTTCCCTACAGCTTCCTTCCCAGCCTTGTGCACTGGTGCCTCCCAGTGCCTGGAAAAGGGAGAAGCAGAAAGCTCCAGCAGAAGAATTGAAGATTGTTTCAGGGTTTTATTTCAATATTTTTTTCAATATTTTATTTTCAATATTTTTTTTATTTTAAATGAAATTATTCCTTGCTGTCACAGAATCACAGAATCTGACAATGGTTTGGCTTGGGGAAAACCTTCATGTTCATCAAGTACCGAGGCAGGGACACCTTCCACTAGACCAGACTGCTTGAAGACCCATCCAGGCTGGCCTTGAGCACCTCCAGGGAAGTGTTACATACCTGTTCATGCTGGGGAGGACCAGGAAATCCTGAGTGAGCTCAGGGAACAGCCTAGGAGCCCTGGGAATGGGGGGAACAAGGCTCAGCTTAGTGTGTTAACCCCAAAGTGCTGCTGCTCCCCACCTGCCCCCTCTGATGCCTTAAACTTGGGCTTAGAATTGCAAGCTAAACAGGGTTAGAGGGGAAAGAGATTTTACTTTGATTTATTGAGATTTTTAGGTAGAAGTACTTTTGTAGTAATGCCCTCCCTGGGTCAACACACAGAATTGACTCTGACTTCTTTGATCTTCTTCATATTATAACCACAGATCTTGGATATTTGTATATTTATCATAGGTTTCTCTAATGGGAGGCTGAGAGAAGCTTCTCTCACAAGAAATGCTTTCTCTCTTTATTCTGCTCTTGGGGTAGGTCTTTTTAGTTTATAGAATGTGTTTTGGAGAAGACTTTGGGTCTTGGGTCTTAATGCTTAAATTTATGAAAAGCTGAGATGTTTAGTCTCTGGGCTTAAGGTAGTTATCAAACTAGAAACTTATAAGAATGTAGGTTAAAAGCACTTGGGATACCTAAGGTTATATAAAAGTTTATATGAAAAAGGGGGATATGAAGAAAATATATGAAAAGCAAAAAATCTATCAGGCATCACCTCCAGCCCCAGAACAAGCCAGGAAGAAGCTTCAAAGAGGAGAAAAATGATTTTATTACTTAAATATGGGCCAGACACAAAGCAGAAGCTTCAGAAGCACCAGCACAGGACACCATCCCTGGAAGTGTTCAAAACAGGTGTGGGTGTGGCACCTGAGGACACGACTTAGTGGTGGAGTTGATGATGTTGGACTCAGCCCTTGGAGGGCTTTTCCAGCCTCGTTGATTCTGTGATTGGGACCCATCAGGGCAATTTTGGCTTCTGAGTCCAAACCCAAAACCCAGCTGCCAGCTCTGAGATGCCTCAAGCACCAGAGGTTCCTGCTCTGGATCACCTGAGTGTTTCTCTCCCTGGTGAGCAGCCAGTTCCAGTGCCTGACCACCCTTTGTGCAAAAAAATCTTTCCTAAAATCTAACCCAACCCTCCCCTGGCTGAGGGAGAACCTTGAGGCCGTCTCCTCTGGTCCTGTCCCTTCCCTGGCACAGGTAACCACTGGTACATAAATCTGGGTCACACCTAATGCAGAGGCAGCAATCTTGCTGGCATCCCGGGCATCTTGGAGGACAACAAGGAATTTCAAGTCCCCAGTGCAAAGAGGAGCAATAATCTGCCCATGGTTGTGGTAGGATATAAAATAACACACACACGTGGTCACTGCAGGGTTTAAGCAGAAGTGAAGGGAAGGTTTATTGTCTGACTCCAATTTATAGAACTATGAAAGGTGACCAGGTATTGGACAAGTGGAGTTCCACTTCTCCAACCACACTGGTCAATCCAAAAGTCCATCTTTTCTCTCTTCTTCTAGAGAAGAATGTAAACTACCTTTGTTTACATGAAAATGTGTGAGAAACTCCACCACAAACATGAAAACAATCAGAAGGCTTTAGAAAACTGCAAAAGAACAGGGTGACATGAAACAACTTCCTGAGACCTGGGTGAACAACAACAGTGTGTTGGTTGAGGATTCCAAGAGATTCCAATCTTGGTGAGGATTCCAAGATACTGGGCTGGCTCCCCAGGAGAAACATGAGGATCTCTCATGAGAAGGACTGGATAATCTGAACAAGTGGAGCAACAGAAATCAGTTTCATTTAATCAATTTGATTTCATTATTTTAGTTTAGTCCTTAATCCCTCACTTATGTATCCAAGGAGTATAATTTTAGTTGAAACTTGAGCACTCAAAGCTGGATAGAGACAAACTGAATCAAAAGGTTAACTGGGAGCTGTCATGGTAATGTTGGGGGTAAAGTCCCCCAGGACGAGGGACTGCCACTGTCCCTGTCCCCTCAGCAGCTCTGGTTGCAGTGTCACCTCCTCAGAGCAGCACTCAGGGCACATTGAACCCCACCAAACTCAGGGGCTCTGCTGCTGTGAGCCTGGTGGAACCTGCACAGGTTTGTTCTGCAGCTTGCTTGGGGTTTTGACCTCACCTAGCAGGTAAATTGGAAAATTCTGGGGCCAACCAGGCCAGGTCTGTGCCCTTTGCTCCCACCCAAGGCCACCACAGCAGGAGGAGGTGGCAGCTCCCTGAAGCCTCGCGCTTGCTTTGCCCTCTGGTGGGCACCAAAGCATTTCAGGGCTGAACTTCCTGCCTAGACTGTCTATTATTTCCCTCCAAGAGCCCATGAAATAAGGGATTTGGGATGTTAATGTCTTCCCCTGCGTAATGAAAGGATTAATCTCAGCCTTCCATGCAGTACTAACTGGTGCTTCACCTTTTAAAGGTCGTTATTTCAAGCCTTCCTTACCATTCTTACATCAAAAGACATTTATTCCACCAAAGGGAATTTTAAAGGCATTTGTGTTTTGCTTGCTGTGTACTTTAAGTGGGAACAGGAAGCAAAGACTTTTTAGGGCTCTTTGTTTGGTGTTGCTGTTTAATTACTTTGTAAAGGATTCTTCCAAGGGCTGGAGAAAAGTGGCCCTGAGGGAATCCCAGAATGGTTTGGGTTGGAAGGGACCTTAAAGATCATCCCATTCCACCCCAAATCCTGGGCAGGGACACCTTCCACTATCCCAGGTTGCTCCTGAGCTTAGGACAGGTGACCCAGGGCTTTTAAAGCCATGACCACTTGAGAAGGACACTTCACCTGTCCCCACCTCCTGCCTGGCCCTGCTTTTGTGGCCATGGTTTCCTTCCCCCCCCTCACAGACAGTTTTTCCATGCAACTGGGTCACCTTTGAAAGTCAGCAGAAGTGGAGTTACTTTGTTTAAAATAAAAACATGTATTTCTATCACCTTAGGAGTTGTTTCTCTTTCGGCACAGGGACCCTCTGATCCTCCCACCTCCTTTTATCAGCATCTTCAAAAGAGAAAGGGAGTTCTAATTGCTTTCTCCCCTCACCACAGAAGACAGGGAGAGGCTGCTGTTCCCCTCCACTGGCATCCTGAGAAGAAACACTCTTTGAGCAATCATTTATTTACAGAACAAAAATAACATCTGGATTTCAAAGGGCAGAGCAGTTCAGAAGAATGAGGCTCTCTCCTCCCTCCCTCCCTGCTGATTCCCACCCCTGCTCTGCCTCTCTCCTCCTTCCAGGGGCTTCTCCCTCTCTCTGAGCATTGTTTTGCTTTTGCCACAGAATCCCAGAGTGGTTTGGCTTGGAAGGGACCTTAAACTCCATCCAGTGACACCTTCCACCATCCCAGGCTGCTCCAAGCCCTGTCCAGCCTGGCCTTGGGCACTTCCAGGGATCCAGGGGCAGCCACAGCTTCTCTGGGCACCCTGTGCCAGGGTCTGCCCACCCTCAGAGTGAGGAATCTTCCTAATATTTCATCTAACCCTGCCTCCTCTCAGTTTGAAGCCATCAGATAGCCTGTAGAAAAGCAGGGAGCAGAAAAATGTGAAGAAATCAGTAGTTCCACCAGCCTGACTTCTTCCAGCTCTTCGATTTTTTTGCTTTATTTTGTGGTTCCTGATCCAGCAGAATCCTCTGAGTCCTGTCACACAAAGCATCTCTCCCACACATGAACCCATCCCACTCCAGGGAGGGTAAAGCTGAATTTTCTGTCACATTAAGCCCTTCATCCCTTTCAAGCTGATGAATTGGTGTCTTCAGAGCCATTAGCAAAGGTGGCTGAAATTCCCCAAAAACAGTCCACAAGCTCTTAGTGGGACAGACTAATTAACAGTCCTGTTTTCATTAAGGCTAAAAATCCACCTGCACACTGCCACATCCCCACTATCCCTGCCAGGCAGCTGGAAAGGCCCCTTTGGGATGTGTCACATCTCATTTCACCACCTCAAGACACAATTTTTGCAGGAAAAGCCTCCAAGAGTCCCTGAAAATAAAGAGCAGGCTTGTTAAAGCCACAAAGAGATTTGTCACAGCCTCCTGCAATCCCCTGCTTGGATAACTAAATTTCTATGAATTCTGTAATTTCTATAAATTCTACAGTTCAGCTGATGAATTGGCCACAGGGATCACTGAAGGTGCCTGCAAAAATGAAATGATTGATCAATCTTGTTTCTCATCTAATCAATAAATTCCAAACACTGAACGAAGACAAGCATTACAAAAAAAAAAAGCCATTTATTAGCTATATGTACATATATACATGCAAAATGATTTTATACACATTTACACAGGTTCAATTATTAATACAGTGCAAAAATGTCTAAAAAGGTACCAGCCCACCTTCTACAAACTCAACAGCTCTTTGGGAGAAAGGAAAAAAACAAAAAACCAGAATTACCAGCTTCATAAAGTGTCTAAGCACTGACTAAGCAAATCTGGAAATTATTGAAGTTTATTCTTTGCCAATTTGCTTGTGCTGAGCTGCTGGGTGAGGAAAAGAGTTTCCAAAAGACTTATCTTGCCAAGTGACAGGATGAAGATGTAATTCAAACCACATTAACCAGTTTAAAGCTGAACAAAAAGGGATGGATTTCCCTTTGGGGATTTGATTCAACACAGGAAAAATCCCACGTTATGAGTCAGATTTTGTGTTCTCAAACTGCAAGTCATTCATTTTTATCAAATCTTAAAGCAGTGAGATCAATGTAAACTATTCTATTGCTGTTTTGCCAGGAGAAAATGTTTAATTGTATAAATACTGTGTGGACATGGGATAAACACCAAATTAAAAATAAGTCAAATTCCATGTGCTCTGCCTCATCCTGGAATCCCAACCCAAATTTACGAAGTGCACACAGACTAATCCATGTAGATTCCTTAATATGGTGTACACATATTACAGGAAAAGAAAAGGTTGCAAAGGGATTAAGACCAACACCAAAAGAAATCTTTGTCATTAGGTAGAAAACACCTGAAGATTCACTCACCTCCCCCAAAAATCCACAAAGCAAAAAAACAGAAGTTTAGGCAAAGGCAGAATTGAACCAACTGATTTGGTTTGATTTTACTGAAACATTTTTAGGAAAACCAATTAAAAAAAAAAAAGCTGAATTTAACCTTTCTCCACTCTCTGTTAATTGCACAATTATCCAGACACCCTGTTCTACCTCTCCTCTGCAGAGCTGTGGCTGCCACCCCCTGGCTCAGGGGTGGATCTGTTTCAGGACAGAGCAGTTGGATGCTTGGGAAACATCAGGAATGTCACAATTTTTCCAATTCCTCTGTACAAGGCTGAGGAATGCCCAGCTGGGAATGCTCTGTGTGCCTCAGGCCACAGCAGGGCTGGCTTAGCCAAGCCCAGGAGAAACAGGAAAAGCTCTTTTGGGCTCTTTAGCCAGAGTGAGGATAAAAAGGCAGGAGCAGGGAGTTGGCTCCTATCCTCAAGTCCTCTTCATGAAGATTTGTCTGTCTGTACATCCTTTCCCCACAGGAATCCAGGGTTGATACCCAATTTATGCTCCTGGAAAACACCACCAGTCATCAGCTCCATGATCCTTAAAGTGTTAAGTTTCTAGTGTCAGATTTTTGGGGTGTTCTTTTTTCAGTTTTTGATGAAAATTAAGAGCAGTACAAAAGCCCTCACATCTGTGGGGTCATCCTGGTGTCTCAGGGACAGTGGCTGAATTGTGGCTTCATTCCTCCACTTGCACTCTGACAGAAAATTGGGATAATGACAGACAAACAACTTGAATCCACTCCCTTAACAACAGGAAAACTTTTCCTTATGGCACACAGCTCGAGTTGTGTCCTTAAATGCCTGGCTAAAATATTCCTCTATCATTCCTACCAGACTATTCCTCACAGTTTGGAGGTTTTTATCATGTTGCTGTTACAGTAAGTGCACTGAAAAAGAAATTCCTACATTTTCCTCCTGGGAAAAGCTCTGGCACTAAGTCTCCTATGTCCTAGAAACTGTCCAGGGTGTAATGGGCTGCCCATGGATGCTGCTGCTGCAGTCAGCTGCATCCAGAAGTGATTCCAAGGTCCAGCACCACAAATTTCTGGTCTGATCCTCGTATTTGCATCCTGAGATTCCAGGAAAACTCACTGAGATAAAAGAAAGGAATTTTGTCAAGTGTTCCTGCAAAAAAGACAACTCTGCTACATGTTAATCTCTTTGCAACCAGAGGTAGAAACTATGTGAGAGGAAAAATAAATCTTTGGTGAAAGAAACGGGGATGACCAGAAAGGAAAAAAAAAATAAAAGGAAATGTTAGGACCATAATTCCACAATAACATACCTACAGTTCTCTACATCTCAGACTGAATCTCTACAACCCCTCAAGGACAGCTGCATCAAACTGCTATGCATTTGTTGAACAGCCAGCCTAAATTATTCATCCATGCCCTAAAATGCCCCTGTGCACCTGGATCCACGACAGAGCAGAACACCCAGTGCAGCAGAGGCTGGGAATTCCAGTCCCCTATTCCAAAGTGCACACTCAGAAACTCAGATCTGAGTGCAAGAATTCACCACCATTGACCACAGGTGTTCCACAGAACAAAGAGAACCTGCTCTTGCTTTCCCTTCCTGGAAATGGCTTTCTACTCACCAGCTACTCATTTTTTTAAAAAAACAGGTGAAGGGTCAGTGTCATAAATAGGCTTGGGAGATTTATTATCCATACAGGCCAAGCACACATGGAATTGCCCTTATCCTAAAAGTGACCTTAGCCAAGGAAACAAAGGCCACAAGAGCTGACAGATCACTTACACCCACTTGGATTATTTTCTGCTGCCCCAAGCATATTTGCAATTAACCCATGAGCACACACTTAACTGCAATGTGCTGTTCAGCCAAGGAGATTATATTTATAGACTTTATGGTTTATAAAAGAGCCACAGCCTTTTCCTGTCCTTCCAAACCTAGAAAAAAGATCCTGAAGCTCACCCTCAGCATTTTTCCCACTGATGCTGCACTCACCTAAATACATCCAACAACCCCTTTACTCACATTTACCAAGAATCTTAACAAATCTAGAGACAAAAATGTTACCCATCACTTTATCTTTGTTTTATACACAATTTGAGTATTTGCAGCAGTTGGACATAATTACAGGATCCCACTTATCCCAAGTTGCTTGGAATTGTTCCCCTTGCAATAACCATTGCCATGGATGGTTAAAAAACACTCTGAGCTGTTTTTGGCCAGGTGAATACAAAAAAAAAAAAAAGTTGTAAAAACAGAGTAGCAAACCCCAAGTTTGTTTTTTTTTCACACGCCACAGTCAGGCTGCTTCTCCAGGAGCTGCCTTGTCAGGATCTGGTAAGAGGAAAGAGAAGCCACTCCTATGTGGAAGGAGATCTGCCAGAGGTTCCTTAATCCATACAAGTAGATGTTGCATGAACAGACACAGAAAAGGAGCAGAAATGTCTTCACCTTCCTGGCTGAGCTGTAGAAGAGGTACAGGTAACACTGCAGAAGGAGCAGAGAGGGAGAGTTAGCTCTGAGCTCTGCACAAACCCAGGGGTGCAGCTGGGAATTGCGTCCTGGGACAGCTGGAACCCATCCATGGGCAGCAGAAGAGCAAAACCCTCCCAGGAGGAAATGGAAACCTCCCAGGGCTGGCTGAGGAATCACTTCTTCCCCTCAGATCAGCCTTTGTCACCTCAGGTCCCAGTTCCAGCTGTGCCAGGTCAGTGCTGGACAGCACTGCAGGGTGGGCACAGGCACTTTGGGAAGGAGCTGCTGGAAATCAGCAGGAGAAGAGAGAACTCTCCTTTGTTCAGCTTCCCTGGCTTCAGGTTCTCACAGGGAAAGAAGCAGCACAGAGCCTTGCTTTGGGAAAAACAACCTGCATCAAGTACTTTAATCTAAATTATTCTATTAGATATAAATTCATCTATTAAATCAAAATTCATCGATTAGACCAAAATTAATCTATTCGATCAAAATAAATCTATTCACCTCAAAGCTCTGCCATGAGCAAAGGTGTAAGAAGGCTGAAAGACACTGTTTTTAAAAATATTGTATATATTTATTTTTTATATTTAGTAA
>WEZZ01037289.1:237683-247841 GCA_013400585.1 Chloropsis cyanopogon
AGAAAATGTTTGTGATAAGAAACAATAAACAACCCTGAACACGAGCAGATGGACTTCAGCTTTGTTCTTTGGTAAGGGCAGGAGCAGAAAAGGACTTTTGGGGTGCCCTGGCAGCCCACAAGCCCGGTCACCCACAGGTTGCAGCCTTTCTACCACCCTGCCACAAGGCAACAATGTGCAGGGTGAGGAGATCTCCTGTCACCTGGTGTAGGAGTAACTTACCAACCTCCACATGGCCTCCTGCGTGCCCTCCGTTGCTCAGCCCGTTCAGCAGCTCCGTGGCCTCCAGCTGCAGCTGCACCGGGGGCTGCAGCTTCAGCTCCTCCTCCACCCTCTCCCAGCTGCCCTTGGCCCTGGAGCCACGGGTGCTGTTGAAATGGTGTTTCACCTTCTGGATGGTGTTATCTGAAACAACAGGAAAAGCTGCTCAAATCACCTCTGGAGGATTGCTTCATTAATCCTTAGTTTATTTAATTGTGGTGGTGTTTTATCGTGTCATGGCGTTCTCTTTGGTTGTTTTGATTTATCTCATTTCTTACTGGGTTCAGGCATAAAATCCCACTGCTGGTTAGGAACAAAAATACTTTTAGGTATTTTACAGAAAGGTTTGGGATGGAAAGGACATAAGGACATCCAGAGCCACTCCCTGCCATAGGCAGGGACACCTTCCAGGCTGCTCCAAGCCCTCTCCAACCTGGCCTTGGACACTTCCAAGGATGGGGCACCAACAGCTTCTCTGGAAACCTGTACCTCCTCACAGAAAATAATTTCTTCTAATATCTACTCTAAAAAATAATAAAAATTATCTGTAACTACCAAACAAAATATTAAACTCTTGAGCATCAAGTGCATCTTAAAAAAACACGGGAAAGAAGATGATTAAATTAATAAATAAATAACCACACAGCAATATCAGGCACTCAGAAACTTAATAAAATACTAAAAATTATTTTAGAAATGTATTTTTTCTTTAAAAAATAAGCTTTATGCAATTAAGAGAAGCTAGAAATTCCCCAACTCCTACTCAAGTTAAAAAAAAAAAAAGAGTAATGTGGATCTCAATATGAAATTACATCCTGGCTGTAATGTGCCCTGCAGGGAATTCACCCAAAATCTAGATGGCTCTAGGAGAAGCTTTCTTGATGGATTTCTAAGGTTTTTAAGCCTGAGTTTAACACTGCTACTGAAATCTGGACTGAAGTGTGCAAACACTCTGCAGGATATTGTCCTTCCCCAGAAAACTTCCTCACTGCAAGGGAATTGTGCCTTTCAAAGGTGTGAGGTTCAGTAGAGCAGCTGCTGCTTGGCAAGAAAACCAATTATTTCAGGCTAAAAAAGAACCACTGGGCATGGTTCTGAAGTATTCTGACTCCCAAGTCATGCCAGAAATAAAGCTGCCCATAATAATCTACTCTGTCTCCCTTTTTTCCTGTACTCATCTGTCTCCACTCATCAGATTTTTTTAATTAAGTTAGAAAGTGTCCAAGATATCAATTTCTTTTTTTTCTTCTCTGCTTGTTCATCAATCACCACAGCATTTTGTTCATAATAGATGAACCCTCAGGAACTCCAAAGCAAATCCTTCAATAATTTAGGGCATGAAGATCTCCCCCTCCTCCTCCACACCCAGAGTCACTTTTACCATCAGCCTTCAGCCAGGAGATGTTGTTTCACACCATCAATTTGGCAGAGAGAGGATTTTTACTATTAGAGAACAAAGTTACAAACCAAATTCAATAAAAGCATATGGTCTGGAAGCTGAATTGATGCTCCTTGTGTTGTAGGAAGCAGCAAACTCCCACCGAAGCTCCTCCAGGAAGCAGAAGGCCATGATGGTGGAGTAGCTGCTGGAACAGATTGCCATGCAGGCAATATCCCCAGAAGAAAGGAAACTGAAATAGAAATTAAAAAAAAAAAAAAAATCACATCAACATAAAAAGGTGAAAGTCCTGCTGAACGTGAGGATGAAGCTGCATTTTCAGTCAGAACAAAATGTACAGACTGAGCTGAGAGCAGACTGCAAAAAAAAAAAGCTATTTTTATTGTTGTCAAAGTCCTGCAATCCCTGTAGATCTATTTTTTTCTTACACAATTATTTATTCTTAACTCATCCAGGAGGCCTGAGCACAGTGAAGAGCACAACACAGACTTTATTAAATTGGTACATCAGTACAAATCGAGGACATTCTTTTCCCAGGCTGGCTTTAAATCACCTTAATAAAAACCACGGTGGTCAGAAAACCAATTTTGAAAGAAAATGCAGAAAAAAAATAAAAGCAAGGAAGTTTGTTCCCAGGAAGCAGATGGATTCCTTGCTTCCCTTGAAAATGCCAACATCACATTTACAGCAAGAAATATTTGATTATTTGCACAACCCAAGATTTTCAAACGCTTCCTGCTACATCACAATAAAAATTCTACTCTAAAAGGGGCTCCTCTAACACTAAATCTGTATTTATGCAGAAGTTTCCACTTGCAGATGGTCCAAACCTTCCAGGAGATTTCTCAGGGATATCTTCCCTTGCAGCCCAGCAGGAAATCAGTTTAACACCCAAGTTTTGAAATTGAACAATTTCTCTCCTTCCTACTGCTCCTGTATTTTATCCCAACTTCATTTCACACTCAGAGTTTCTATTGCACCGCATTTTTATTTATTTGCTGTACTGTGGACTTGGGATTTACAGTTTTGCTTGGCTCTGCCAGCCCAGTCCCACTGGGGAGCTTCCCCAAATTCCTGCTGCTCCCAGCTCCCAGCTGGGATCAACACCATGCCTGCCTAAAAGCACCTTTTCCAAGTTGTCCATAATTTATGGCCTTTTTGCCAGGGATCCAATTGCACTGCTCTCATTCCAGAGCCACGGCTGAGCTGCTGCACACAGCACAGCAGATTAAAAGCAGCAGGGCTTGTTGGCATCAAAGGGCACAAGTTTGCTTTGAGTGAAAAGGAACTGAGATGAAAATCTCTGCTTTTCCAGCGGTTTCAGTGTAAATTCATGTATTTTTTGACTCCCCCAAAAAAGGGATGCTTAGTTTTAGCTTAGGGTCACTCAAAGTTTTCTTCCATTTGTTCACCTGAAATGCAATCACAAGCTAAAACTCACTTCTTAAATGAGTTTAAACAAATTTCTTCATTTCTTTCTTTTTAATTTCTTTAATAAATTTCTTCTCCTAAACTAAATTATTCCAAAGCACTTGGATGCCTTCTTAAAGGGATTTTTAGAAATCCATGACACTCCAATTGCTAAGAGTAACAAACACTGCCCATTTTTGCTACACAAAATGAAAATTACCATGAGCAAAACATATATAAATAAGAAATATAAATATATAGCTAAATGTGTATAAATATTGTGTATGTATATACAAACATACAACTAAATATGTATAAATATGGTGAATATTTCTATAAATATATAACTAATGTGTATGAATATTGTGTGTATACAAATATACAACTAAATATGTACAAATATTGTAAATATCTCTATAAATATATAACTAATATGTATCAATATTGTGTGTATACAAATATACAACTAAATATGTACAAATATTGTAAATATCTCTATAAATATATAACTAATATGTATCAATATTGTGTGTATACAAATATACAACTAAACATGTATAAATANTAAATATATAAAAATATATATAAAATATATAAAATATATACATATAAAAAATATATATAAATATATATAACTAAGCACATGCCCACTACACTGAGCAGGAACTGAGGAATAAGGCTCCAAAATCATTGGAGTTCACACCCCAGACAAGCAGTGTGGGATTTCTGACTGGAATTAGGCACTGCAGACCACACCCATAGCATTATTCCAATATAATACCAACCCCAAAGAGCATTATTCCAAAAATTAAAGCCCAGCAAAGCAGAGCAGGGACTCACTGGATGCTCAGGTTCTGTCCTTTGGCCGTGCCCCGGCTGGGATAGCGCGCCAGGATCGAGGATAACGCCTTCAGCCTCTTCCTGCACTCCAGAAAGTCCTGGTTGAGATGGAAATCTGTGGAGGCTGAGAGGGGAAGCCCATCCCTCACCCTCACCACACAGGCAAAGAAGATCATGGACATTCTCCACGGGAGTATTCATGAGGACAACCTGGGAATGAAAGATTTAAGTCAGCTCGTTCCGAAATTCCAGGCAGGAATGTGGCAGGATCAGAGTTAATTCAGCACTGGAACTGAGCAGCACCTCTGGTGACACCTCTGCCACTGCAAGGAAACCAAACTCTGCCCACTCCTCTCAGACTAAAAGGTGAGGTAGATTTGATAGGGGAATTATCCACCTGAAAACCATTCCTGATTTCCCTCCTGCTTTGCCCAAAGCATCAGAAATGCTGAGTGAAGTCCTCACAGGTGTTTGTGGAAGCTGCTAAGCCCCACTGGTGTGCTGCATCTCCACAAAGCTGCCTGAGCGTGGCACTTCTCTATTTTCTAGTGTAACACACAAATCCAAAAATAAATTTTAGGCTAGAGCCTCTCAGGTTCTTTTTACAGACTCACCTAGGGCTAAATATAGAATAAAAGTTGGCCTCTCTTGACTTCTTCCCCTTTAAGAGGTCACAAACTCCTGTGGAAAGTTATTCTTGGGCTTCACCTGGCATATTCAGAACATGCAGAGATGTGTCCTTCAGACATACCATGAGGATCCAGGGCACGGTGTCAGAGGATTAACAGCACTTCATATCATCTCTGAAAGAGAATCAGAATAAACTCATTTAAAATTAGTTTAAAAAGCTAATTAATTACCTGTATTTACATGCATATTTACCATCAGATCTCCTGTGAAATTGGAAAACATATCCTAGGAAGTGTTTTGCCTGAAGGAAAACAAACAACTCATTTCCTTATCCAATATATTCATTTCTAGACTCATTCAAAGATGCTGTGGAATGATATGCAAAATGTTTATGATGCACCAATCAGAATTTTTTTTAAAGTTATATCAGTAAAAAAACAGCTCTAAATCAGCAGATTTTCAGGGATTATCACAAACAACTCAAGGAATAAAAAAAAAAAGGAAAACCAAAGGCATTTACTTGGCTTCAGGCAAACCACCTGAATAAAGGTAGCTTATTTGGGGAAATAAAAAGAAGGAAAGAAAACCACTTTGTGAACTCAAACTTTTGATAAAGAGAACAACTGCTTCGACCAGCCCTGTATCACACAATTCATTAAGATGCTCAAAGTGGCTTTGAACTGTGGCTCATCAGGACGAGCTTTTCTTGTCTGAGAAGTCCAGAGAGCAAAACCTTTCCTAATTCAGGCACCACAAACTCTCCTGATGTCTGATGAGGGCTGAGTTTTGCCACAGGCAGCACTAAGAGGGTCTCATTTCCACCCCACAGGAACCATTCCCACAGAAATTGTGGGAATCATCCCTCAGTCCAAGGTGCCAGCACGTTAAAGCAACTGCAATTATCAGAGGATAATTAGCAGAGGAATTAGTAAAAAGCACAATGGCAGTAAAGTTGTTTCCTTGAAAAGCAGATTAAAACTACAGAAGATCAGACATCTCTTGAGAAGTGTTATCTTGAACTTTTCAAATGGAGATTAAAGAATTAGATGTGATTTTTTTTTTTCCACAATCCCTCTCAGGGTTCTCTTCCAGCTGTCATTTAAATTGTAAAAGCAAACTAAGCTCACAAAGTCCAAAACACATCCAAAAGAATTTCAACAATAATCATGATTATTATGAATCAGTTTGAAACATCCCATCAATCTTCAATGTCCTCATAGCCATTGATAAAACAGTGCAGAAAACTTCTACATGAAAGTGAAACAAAGCCAAAAAATACAAACTTTAACAGAAATATTAACTTTAACACAGCCAACTTCTAAGCACAGTTGCTCAGAAATGCAGTTTTAGAGTGAAGGGTTGGTAATGCTGATGAAGTTTAACTCCAAAATAACTCCAAAACAGCCAGAAGATGATCAGGACAATGGAAAAGCACCAAACTGAGAAATCAAAGACATTTTCTAAAACCTACCCAGCCCATGAAATTATTCAGCTCCCTATGTCAGTAACAGCCAGAGTTTAGATTTAAATATCTATATTTTTTATTAATCGCCAAGGATAACATCACCTACAGTTAACCACCTGCACACAGAGAGTTTTCCATCTTCCCAAGACGTACAAACCTTCCTGCTGCAGCACCTAAAGCTGTCACTGAGTATCAGCTGCCCATCAGAGGGATCCTTTGGTCTGGGGAAGAAAGATCAGGTGTCCACCAGAAAAACTTCCAAATTAAACGCCAGACTTCACTGGAGAAAGGCTGATTCTCCTTCCTCAGAAAATGCACCTACCAGTGAGGCTTTGGGTTTTCCTTTGGCACAGCCCTTGCTGCTTTCCCATCAGGTGATGTTCAGGGCTGTGTTGTTTTGGCAAGTGACAGCCACCGAGGGCCCTGCCCTTGGAATTTTAACTACTTGAGAGCCAGCCTTGCCACGTCACCTGTGCCCAAGCACAAAGTACCACAGCTGATGGAGCTGTGCACGTAAGCAGGTGGCTGTCACTGTGTCACCCTGGCTGCCCTTTCCTCCAGCAGCCTCTGTTTGCACACCAGCAGCAGCCCAAAGATCTGCCACCGCCCAGACGTGGCAGCTCTTCGACCTTGGCTCTGAACTTGGACAATGACCTCCAGGCTTTGGATTCAAACCTTGCAGAGTTCACAACTGATAACATCATGGCAGCATCAAAAGGGAGAAAAGGAAAGCCCTTCGTGCTGTTCTGGCACAAAGCAGAACCTTGGGGAGCATTTCAAGCAATTATTTCAGAAGAACAAGTTATAATTTATGGCTGAAGGAGACAAAGATTTTCATTTCTTGAAGCAACTGTACATCCCAACAATGCTTCAGAGTAAAACTGCCTAGTGCAAGACAAATTTTGAGATGGCAGAATGTTTTCAAATTGCTTTTNCAATCCCTCTCAGGGTTCTCTTCCAGCTGTCATTTAAATTGTAAAAGCAAACTAAGCTCACAAAGTCCAAAACACATCCAAAAGAATTTCAACAATAATCATGATTATTATAAATCAGTTTGAAACATCCCATCAATCTTCAATGTCCTCATAGCCATTGATAAAACAGTGCAGAAAATTTCTACATGAAAGTGAAACAAAGCCAAAAAATACAAACTTTAACAGAAATATTAACTTAACACAGCCAACTTCTAAGCACAGTTGCTCAGAAATGCAGTTTTAGAGTGAAGGGGTGGTAAAGCTGAATGAAGTTTNAAATGCCAGACTTCACTGGAGAAAGGCTGATTCTCCTTCCTCAGAAAATGCACCCACCAGTGAGGCTTTGGGTTTTCCTTTGGCACAGCCCTTGCTGCTTTCCCATCAGGTGATGTTCAGGGCTGTGTTGTTTTGGCAAGTGACAGCCACCGAGGGCCCTGCCCTTGGAATTTTAACTACTTGAGAGCCAGCCTTGCCACGTCACCTGTGCCCAAGCACAAAGTACCACAGCTGATGGAGCTGTGCACGTAAGCAGGTGGCTGTCACTGTGTCACCCTGGCTGCCCTTTCCTCCAGCAGCCTCTGTTTGCACACCAGCAGCAGCCCAAAGATCTGCCACCGCCCAGACGTGGCAGCTCTTCGACCTTGGCTCTGAACTTGGACAATGACCTCCAGGCTTTGGATTCAAATCTTGCAGAGTTCACAACTGATAACATCATGGCAGCATCAAAAGGGAAAAAAGGAAAGCCCTTTGTGCTGTTCTGGCACAAAGCAGAACCTTGGGGAGCATTTCAAGCAATTATTTCAGAAGAACAAGTTATAATTTATGGCTGAAGGAGACAAAGATTTTCATTTCTTGAAGCAACTGTACATCCCAACAATGCTTCAGAGTAAAACTGCCTAGTGCAAGACAAATTTTGAGATGGCAGAATGTTTTCAAATTGCTTTTATTCACTGCTCAGTCTGGAGGGTGGGTCTGGGCTGTCTGTAGCTGCTCAGCACTGCTGGGGGCTTGGAGGGAGATCAGCTGGGAAGGATCACGTGGATACTGGTGCAATCTTGGAAAATGAGACATTTAACAGAGTTCTGGATTTGTGTTTTTATATATCTGAGAAGAAGATAAACTCCACTTTGTGATCCCTCAGGGATGTGATAAATCTCCCTCACGAGCCACATCCTGGTTGGGTGAGACCCAAAGCAGCGCTGGAGCTGCAGCTCAGGTTTTGTGTTTGATGAGTCAACCTGAATCTCTTCCATGTTCATCCCACCTGTGGCTGTCCAGGACTCCCTCTGGAGATCACCTGCCTGAGGAAGGATGCTTCAGTGCAATAGCTGTGGTCAGATATCAAGCTGTCAAGTGTCCAAAACATTTCACATTCTGCTTCAGGGCCATGGGAACATCCACTAAAGCTTTTGGCTCTTCCTTCAGCAGGAAGGTCAGAATTGGACAAGAAAGCACCAATCTCAGATTAAACAATTCTTCAGTGTATTTAAGTGACCTGGAGCACAATTCCCCCTTCCCTCATTTCCCAGGGAGCAGCCAACCCTCCCCTGGCTGTGCAGGGATTATCAAGGCAGCCTCAATCAGACCTCCTGCACTTTACTGCCTGTTACACAAGCTCCTCTGGGTAAGAAGATTACACCCAACTCACCAGGCCACACTTCCCCAAATGCTCAACAAACTCCTGCTTTATTGCCTGGACTTAGAAAACAATCTGCTCAAAAGGCTGTGAAAGCAAATGCAAACCAGTGCAGAGTTCATAAGGGAGATTATATCAAAAACCTGGTTCTTTCAGAAATTATCTCGCCGGCAAAAGCAGGTTTCCTTCCAAGGATGGCATAATGCTCCCAAAATATGTGACCAGGATTTCTCTCAAGTATTCAATGTCTCCCCCTGTTCAGACACCTGCTCTCTAGAGGTGTCCAGCTTCAATCACATCTGTTTTGTCCAATTCTGACCTTCCTGCTGAAGGAAGAGCCAAAAGCTTTAGTGGATGTTCCCATGGCCCTGAAGCAGAATGTGAAATGTTTTGGACACTTGACAGCTTGATATCTGACCACAGCTATTGCACTGAAGCATCCTTCCTCAGGCAGGTGATCTCCAGAGGGAGTCCTGGACAGCCACAGGTGGGATGAACATGGAAGAGATTCAGGTTGCCTCATCAAACACAAAACCTGAGCTGCAGCTCCAGCGCTGCTTTGGGTCTCACCCAACCAGGATGTGGCTCGTGAGGGAGATTTATCACATCCCTGAGGGATCACAAAGTGGAGTTTATCTTCTTCTCAGATATATAAAAACACAAATCCAGAACTCTGTTAAATGTCTCATTTTTTAAGATTGCACCAGTATCCACGTGATCCTTCCCAGCTGATCTCCCTCCAAGCCCCCAGCAGTGCTGAGCAGCTACAGACAGCCCAGACCCACCCTCCAGACTGAGCAGTGAATAAAAGCAATTTGAAAACATTCTGCTATCTCAAAATTTAACACAGCATTTGTGCACATCCAGAGCTTTTAGGCTCCTATAAATCCTACAGGCTTACTCTTATCCCCAAGGGGAAGCATGTGGAAAACCCTTACCATCACAAATCTGCCTGCACACACTCCTGTGGATTAGTAAAGCCCACACAAACCTCCAACCCCAGCATCCAGCTCCCACATCCATCCCACCATTCCAACAGACAACCCTCCAAACCCTTGCCCAAACCACACTGCAACAATTCAGTGATGCTCCGAAGCTCTGCCCCACCTTCATCTCTCAGAAACACCAGCCACTTCCCCTGTTCCCAGATATCCACCCACCCCATCTGCCTGGATCCTGACACCTCCCCAAGCCCAGCAGCTCATCCCTGCCCCTTCACAAGCCCATGTTAACTAAGGACCCATCCCACATCCCTCCTGTTCCATTCACATTACGCAGAACTCCACCCCACTCACACCTCTCGTCCCCTACATTAAGCACCCTAAAATCCCCAAAAGAACCCCCTTCCCACACTCTTCAATAAATTCGGACACCTTGAAAGCAAACACACCCATGCCCCTACTCGGGGCTCTGCTTTGTACTCACAAGGCCTTCCACACATCCCTTTAAGCACGAAGACACCCCAAAATCTCACCCCCATCCCGAATCTCCCGAACCCCCACGTTATCCCCGCTCACCCCAAACCATCCCCAACCCAACCCCA
>WEZZ01037289.1:248479-268189 GCA_013400585.1 Chloropsis cyanopogon
ACAGGGCAGAGAACGGGGCTCGGGAACGGGGCTGCGACCGGGGGAGCGGGCTGGGAACGGGGCTGGGGGCTGGGACCGGGCTGGGACCGAGGCTGGGAATGGGGCTGGGAACCGGGCTGGGGGTGCCTCGGGATGGCGATGGCGTGTGGGGGTTGTACGGAAAATCCCGCTGGGAAAAGCCGGTGTCCCTAAAGGAGACAGAGAGGTCCTGCAGCTTTATTGGGGTACAGGGAGAGAGGCCACTGGGGCCATCCCCGCGGGGTTTTTGTTTTCTCTCTCGAGGTTTCGGAGGGCGCAGCCTCCTCTCATCCCAAACTCCCGGCCGCTCGGTGCCCTCTTCCTTCCCCCGCTGGCCGAGGTACCAGGAAGGTGCAGCCTGCCCGAACCACCTGCCACATATTCCCCCCTTGAACCTGTCATTTTACCCCAAAGTTCAGAAGTTCAGGCTTCTGCGGCCCCATTGGGCTGTTTGAGGAGTCAAACTGTCCGGGCTCTGTAACAAACCCGCGGCTTGAAGCTGGCAGAGACATTAAGCCCCATTTTAGAGCTGTTCACAGCCATCCCTCACCCATGGAATTGTTTGTAAAGACATCAGCACACATCTTCCCTATCAGGAATGAGGATGGGGATGGGGTTGGGGATGAGAATGGGAATGGGGACAGGGTGTAGGGATGGGGATGGGGCTGGAGATGGGGATAGAGATGGGGGTGGGGTGTGGGTATAGGGATGGGTGAAGGGTGGAGGATGAAAATGGGGATAAGCAGGGATTGGGATGTGAGGATGCAGATGGTGTGGGGACGCAGAGGGGCATGAGGATGGAAGTTGGAATGGGANATGGCGATGGCGTGTGGGGGTTGTACGGAAAATCCCGCTGGGAAAAGCCGGTGTCCCTAAAGGAGACAGAGAGGTCCTGCAGCTTTATTGGGGTACAGGGAGAGAGGCCACTGGGGCCATCCCCGCGGGGTTTTTGTTTTCTCTCTCGAGGTTTCGGAGGGCTCAGCCTCCTCTCATCCCAAACTCCCGGCCGCTCGGTGCCCTCTTCCTTCCCCCGCTGGCCGAGGTACCAGGAAGGTGCAGCCTGCCCGAACCACCTGCCACATATTCCCCCCTTGAACCTGTCATTTTACCCCAAAGTTCAGAAGTTCAGGCTTCTGCGGCCCCATTGGGCTGTTTGAGGAGTCAAACTGTCCGGGCTCTGTAGCAAACCCGCGGCTTGAAGCTGGCAGAGACATTAAGCCCCATTTCAGAGCTGTTCACAGCCATCCCTCACCCATGGAATTGTTTGTAAAGACGTCAGCACACATCTTCCCTATCAGGAATGAGGATGGGGATGGGGTTGGGGATGAGAATGGGAATGGGGACAGGGTGTAGGGATGGGGATGGGGCTGGAGATGGGGATAGAGATGGGGGTGGGGTGTGGGTATAGGGATGGGTGAAGGGTGGAGGATGAAAATGGGGATAAGCAGGGATTGGGATGTGAGGGTGAAGATGGTGTGGGGACACAGAGGGGCATGAGGATGGAAGTTGGAATGGGGTGCAGAAATGAGGCAGGGGATGGGGATAAGGCTGGGGATGGAGTCAGGGCTCCTTTGGGTGGAAGCACTTGTCCAGCTGAGCAGTGGGAGCTGTGTGGGAACACCAGCAGCAGCCAAGGAAACCGTGGGGTTTTTCCAGTGATACAGTTCGGACACCACAAGCGTCTGACCCAGCTCTCCTGGCAGCTGTGGTTGAAATCCAACCGAGCTCTGTCGCTCAGTCCTTGTGCTGGTGCTTCAGGACAAACTCAGTACCACTGTACATCCCAGCTGACAGATGGGTTTTTCTTTCTAATTAGGAGGTGCTGCAGAAGATGGACTGAGATACAAAGCAGATTCCCATCTTCTTTCCTTCTGGGGGTGCCGGGCACAGGAACAAGTCAGGAGGCTCTAACCTGACATGAAACCTGTGCCTTGTGGTTGTTCATGTTCCTGGATTGTTCAGTCTGGAGAAGAGGCAGCTCAGGGGAGACCTCACTGAGGCCTTTCAGAACTTATAAGTGGCTTATAAAAAAGCGTGAGAATAACTTTTTACATGGTCAGCTGGTGATAGGACAAGAGGGAATGATTTGAAATAAAAAGAGGAAGGACTTAAATTATATATTTGGAAGGAATTCTTCCCTCCTTCCTTTGTCCAGGGTGCCCAGAGAAGCTGTGGCTGCCCCTGGATCCCTGGAAGTGTCCAAGGCCAGGCTGGACAGGGCTTGGAGCAGCCTGGGATAGTGGAAGGTGTCCCTGCAGGGGGTGGGACTGGATGATCTTTAACAATCTTGCCAAACCCAAACCATTCAGTGACATCATTCTGTGTTTCGCATTGCAGGCGTTGCGGCAGCAACACAGCACAAACTGCTCTCACAGGACATTCCTCTGAAAAAAAACAGCAGAATAAAAAGAGTAAACAATAAATCATTGCTGAACAAGGGAGCTCTGAACTCAAAACCCATGACGTGGAGACGTTATCTGAGTTGCTGCTGTCTCTGAGCAATAGCAGCCCTGCTCAGCACCACGTGCAGTGAATAACCACTGGTGTTCTGCTGTTCTCTGACAGCTTCCACTCCCCATGAACACACCCCACTGCTGCAGGTCTGCCTGGCTTCACAATCTGACCATCCCTGCTGAAGGTTGCTGATTTGGACATCTTCCACTAGCCCAGGTTGCTCCAAGCCCTGTCCAACCTGGCTTTGAACACTTCTAGTTTGNGCTGCTTTGGACACCTTCCACTAGCCCAGGTTGCTCCAAGCCCTGTCCAACCTGGCTTTGAACACTTCTAGTTTGATTGCAGAGTCCAAACATTTTTAAGGAAAAAAATATTTCCATCTACACATCAGCAATCATCTACCCAGTGGTGCAGGAGAGAAACAAAAAGCTGATTTTTCCCTTGCCACAGCCCCAGCTGTAAGAAATGGGAACAATGAGGCACAGAGCACCACTGAAGTTCCAAAGAAAACAAGTTTACATGCAGACAGGCTTGAGCCAGATAAGCTGACACAATCTGTATCCCATATGAGAAGCTTTGCCAAGGAATTTGAAGCCAATCTTTGCTTCCATTTTTAAGCAGCAAATCCTCATGTCAAAGAAAAAACTGTAGAGAAAAGCATGGACTGAGTATTTGGGGCAAAAGGCATAAAAATAAACCTGCACCACTGAATACTGGAGTGTTGGGAGAATCTTTCTGTGTTAAGCATTACAAACAAACAAAAAACCCACCGAACAACCAAACCCAGGGCACATTCTGAAATGGCAGAAATTAAAATGAAATGGTTTGAATATATTTGAAGGTTTCCCTCCTCAGGGTGATATGGAGTGGGGTCAGCACACTTTAGAAATGGCACATGCAGGGCCAGGCAGCCCAGCCAAGGGGATCACACAAACTCAGGCATTATTCCCTAAATCCCCAGGGAGCTGGGGAAGTGCCAGCCAACACCAGCAGGGCCTTGCTGTGAAAATAGCTTGCAGTTATATCACTGAATGGGGTTTTAGGTTGTATTAAATGCAAATTCACTTCTTCTTGCCATGGCATGGGGGTTAGAAGGAGGCAGGGCACTCCTCTCCTCAGCTCCCCATGGCAATCAGGAGAATGTGATTTTTTGACTGACCTCCTGTTGGAATTATCCTGCCAGCCTCAGAACAAAAGCCTGCTTTATTAGATTGCTTGCCTTTGGGATTTTTTTAGGATTTAATGATCCTAGCCATGACTGGGAAAGAACAAAGCATGCCAAATACTGTAACTTTCCCTAAAATTTTAAATTAAACTCGAAGAGAACACACTGACATGCAAAACCCTCGACAGCTCTCTGGATGAATACAAGTTGGCATTTGGTGGTTGTGTTAAAATAGACATCATGGCTTGTTAGAGCTCAAATGTCTTCACCACTACTTCCTGAGTGAGCAGGAGGGCTGGACACAAATCCTGGGTTTAAAAGGCCACAGTGCTGGTTCCAAGGTAAATAATTGTGAATTACTCAGCTGATAGCACGCAGCTCTGCCTGAAGGGAAAGGTACACCCTGGTGTGACAGACAAAGCCCTGACAGGCTTTATGACTTTCACAAATGCTTATTTATGGTTATGTGGATGCACCTTGTGGGTGTCTGGCTAGTGGAGTTAAACCACTGCTGTGTGTCTGAAGGGTTAGATGGGATATTGGGAAGAAATTCATCCCTGGGAGGGTGGAGAAGCTGTGGCTGCCCCTGGATCCCTGGAAATACCCAAGGCCAGGTTGGATGAGGCTTGGAGCAGCCTGGGAAAGTGGAAAGTGTCCCTTTCCATGGTAGGGGTGGCACTGGATGAGCTTTAGTGTCCCTTCCAACCCAAACCATTCTGGGACTCTGTGACCTTAGATATGCAAACCATGAATGCAAAACATTGCAAAGTGGGGGAGGAGTGCAAGACTAAAACCTCAGCACACTCAATTTTACACCTGCCCAGGAACCAGAGCCTCTGTGAAAAGGTGCAGGAGGAGAGATCAGTCACTTTCAGAGTGGAGATTTGATGTCTTACCCACAACAGTGATCATGACACTCCTCTGACAGTGGCTGGCAAGGCCAGGGAGCTCTGCACCTTCTGGAGCAGCCACAGTTCTGTCTCACACTGTCAGAAGGGTGACAGGGTGTCACAAGAGATGCCATTAAACATTTTGTGTCACCAACACATCAGTGTAAGACCCTGGCTGAGCTCTACATTCACACAGTAATGACAGTCTCCAGATCACATCATAATGCTCATTTCATTTCTTTCCAAAACATCCATGATGGAGTAACTTAGGAAATAAAGTCTTAAATTTCCATTTCCTAAGAATTTGGGAACCAGATTTGTTAACCTCTAGAACAACTGATTTATATATAAATCTATAGCAGGAGGTAAATCCTTTTATTTGCTGTACATTATTGCAGAAAAGCATGTCATAATTTGTATTCCAAGTCCTCAATCTTGTGAGCATTTGATGAGCATGTGGCAGGTTTATTTGTCTGACTGAATGCATCCATGCCTTTAAGAAATGTAATTTTTGCTTGTTTGAATGTGCTCAGGATATAGGGTTTGTTTTAAACTTACTATGGGAAGAATCATTGAATAATTATTCTGCTTTTTAATATTCATGGTAATGGTTTCTTGTTAATATATAAATACTATCACAAGGGCAAAGGGACAGGGATAGTGATTCAGATGGAATGTGTAAGTAGTTTTCAAAAGTATCTAGAAGCACATGTCAAAGAAAGGATAAGTGATATTTCCCACATGAACTAGAGCTTCCAACTACTTTCATCCCAGAGAATTCTGTGAACCTTATGTAGTTTTTCTACTTGCTAATCCTCAGCAGGACTCTCTAAAGTCCTGTCTTCATTTCCTTCTTAAGCCGGGAAAAGCTTTCTCCATCCACAACCTCTGGCAAGGAGTTCTAAGGTTCAGCTGCCCACAGCATGAAGAAACATCTCTTCTTCCCCTGTTAATATTGAAATATGCAAATCCACACTGACCTCATTTCTATGTTTGTTGTTTAGTTTTGGGTTTTTGGTTTTTTTTTAAATGATTAATTTACCCTGAGTTCTCATGTCTTTGCCATGTTATCATGGCTTACATACAGATAATTTCCATTGCTCCTGCTGCTCCATGAAGGCTGAGCAAACCCGGAGCTTCTGGGCTTCCTCTTCCACTCCCCTGCTCACCCTCCAAGGGCAAAGAAAGCAGCCGCATCCTCGAGGCAGCTCTCGGCAGCTTTTCACTTTCTGCCCAGGTTTTACAGGTGGTAAAACTGACACAACTGGCTTGAAGTCTTCTGACACCCTGCTGCTCATCCCTGTCCCGCTCTGCCACGATGGTTTTGGTGAGGGCAGATCAGAGACCGGAGCCAGAAGAAAGAGGAGATGCACCCACTCCTCCCTGTGAGCTTTGTCAGCTCCATGCCGGAGCCCCGGGGCAGGCGGTGCAACCAAAGCAGCAGTTCAGGAGGAGGTGAGAGAGTTTTAAGCTTTGAGGAGGTTTCACGTTACGTTCAGCCTGGAGTCAAGCAGCAGCTCGGAATATTTTTACCAGCAGGGAGCCCCGAGTACTTTGACTTTTAAAAGCCTGAACAGCATAAGCAATAAGCCAGATGTGCTTTCTGTCTGCTAAAAGCAGCCCTGTCCCCGAGGTTTCGTTCTGTGTGCATTTGCAGCCCATGTGAAACAGGACTAGAGGGCACGATGCCTCTGGAAAGGGAATTAATAATCAATTACACATTTATACTGGCGAAGAATCCCACCATTGTAATACTTAAATGAACAGAATGGGAATAAGCTTTGATTTTATTACATGACTTCCTACTTCCCTCTGGCAGGAAGAACTGCTTGGCAAGGCAGGGCAGGCAGAGCCAGATCTGCATCCCAGCTCAGGCAGGGACCAGGGGCAGGGCACGGTGCTGAGACAGAGCTCTCCAGCCCGGGGTTGCAGGATCACGGGCAAAACCTCCAAGCAGGAATTCTCAGGTTTCCGCAGCAGCCTGATCCAACCCTACAGCTGCCCTGCACCGGGGCTGACCCTGAGCACCTGCAGGCTGAGCCCTGGGAGGGGCAGGCAGAGGCTGCAGAACCTGTTGGTGCACTCAGGGCTGTGACAGCCACCTCCTTCCCCACCGCTGTTTGTCCAACATGTTACAAAGGTTTCGCTTTGGAGAAGCAGGTGTGAAATGCTTGGTGCACAGATATGGTCCCTCAGAGGCCAGATTCACCTCAAGGTGTGTCCAGGGGTCACCAGTTTGGGGTGCAATGCTGGGTAGATGCCCCCAACAGGCTCTGCCTGTGCTGGGGTCACACCAGTGGGGCAGCCAGCAGGGCAGTGACATGGCAGGGCTCCTGTCCCCTCCAATGAAGTGTCAGGGTTTCTGTCCCCTGCTGTCCCCTCTAAAAGGGCCACAAAGATGTTCTGAGGGCTGGAGCACCTCTGCTCTGGAGCCAGGCTGAGACACTTGGAGAACAGAAGGCTCCAGGGAGACCTTGGAGCAATTTCCAGCAGCTAAAGGGGCTCCAAGAGAGCTGGAGAGGGACTTGGGACAAGAGCCTGGAGTGACAGGACAAGGGGGCTTCCCACTGCCAGAGGGCAGGGTGGAATGGGGTATTGGGAAGAAATTCCTAGCTCTGAGGGTGCTAGGGCCCTGGCACAGGGTGCCCAGAGAAGCTGTGGCTGCCCCTGGATCCCTGGAAGTGTCCAAGGCCAGGCTGGATGGGGCTTGGAGCAACCTGGGATAGTGGAAGGTGTCCCTGCCATGGCAGGGAGAGAATCCTGCGTGCAAGGCAGAGACCTAATCCTGGGAGTGCAGGATGGGGCAGGACAGAGCCAGAGCCCTCAGGTGCTGCAGTGACCTGGAGGGGAATGGAAATGCAGGTGACAACCCCTGAGAGCCTCCCAGCACAGGCTTGGTCCCACAGCACCTGGGCAAGGGGAGCACAGCAGGCCCAGTGAGGGTGGCCAAGAGCCCAGCAGATGCCAGACAAACCCAAAACATCGAGGCAGGTCCAGGCAGCCAGGAGCAGGTGAGGATCAGCAAGGCACAAAGCAGGGCACAGGGAGACCTCAGTATCTCCCAGGAGCTTCAGTGCAGCTCCTGAAATACAGGAAAGAGGCCCCAAGCAGGTCCTCCCACACACCCACAGCACAGCAGAAGGACCCAAGGCCATGGCTGAACCTTGTCAGGGCTCCCCCAGCACAATCCCAGGGAAGAGAGGAGGCTGTAGAGCTCAGTGGTGCATGCACGGCCCTGGTGAGGTCTCCTCTCTCCCTGTACATCCTCTTGTCATGCTGCATTAACATTTAACACCAGACACAGGCCAGGAGGCTCCCCAGCTGACCAGGACTGTGAGGGAGCTGTTTGCAGCTTTGGGCTCCTTAAAACAGAGCCTCCCTCTCTCTGTTCCCTTTCCCCCTGTAATTCACAGCATCTTCAGGCTTTAAAAATTGTCAGCAGCTTGATACTGGAGAGTTTTGGTGTTTCTTGGGAACTAACAGGTCACTCAGAATAAATGTTATAACAGTTCTTCCACTTCCATCGCTGCTGATCCTCCTCAGGAGGTGCTGTGGCAGCTGAAAGCACAGACAGGACATGGTTTAAAATCTCAGGCATTTTTCTGCCCCACAAATAAGCTGATTGACTGTATCTCCACCTGTAAATAAAGGTCAGGGTTCATCCTCTGGCCTGAGAGCAGGGCTCCTGTTGATGCAGCTGAACTGTGCTCCTGTTCTCCCCCCAGGACAGGCTGGCTCCTTCCTCCTGCTGCTCCATGGCTCTCTCAGGCCAGGCCTGAGTCAGTCAGGAGATGCCAACAGCATCCCAAAGCAATGCCAACATCTGCACAGTACAGCCACAGACAAGTGTCCACACCAGTGTCTGACCAACCTCACTGGTTTGTAGGCATCCATGTGGTCCTTGGGGTGGATGTGTATCTAATTCTTTGTAAGATTTGATCCTAAAAGCTGTCTCATTTTCTCCTCTGCTCTCAACTCAAAAAGGGACAATTTCAATGCACCTGCCATCCACAAGCTGCTGCCTTTTACTTCCCCCTCTGACATGACAAGTTACAGCCTATGTGGAGAAATAGTTGGTGAAAAACCCAATCCCAAATGAGGTCAGACGGGACAATTTCCTCATCCCTTTTGGCTCTCGGCAGCTGAGAATTTGGGTGCTGCTACTTCTGCCTTTCCCAGCTTTGTTTTTTTTTTTGCCTGACCCGTGTCACTGATCAGTCTGGCTGAGCTGGAGGTCCAGCTTTTCCCTCAGTGCCAGCATGTAGGAATGCATCACTTCAAAGAGGCAGGGACGACCTTGCTTTGCAGCGTCTCGTTGTCCCCTGTGGCACTGTCAGACACCAGATAAAAAGCCTCTGTGCCTGATGAGTGCTCTTGCTTTCTCCCAGCCAGAAGGAATATTTCAATTTCACAGCCCAAGTTTCCCTTGTTAACCCTTCCCCACCTGCTCTCAGGGTATTTTTATTCTTCCCAGTCTCCAAGAAGGTTCAGACTGCAGGTTATATTTGACTAATGAGCAGTAGGCAAATATGCAGCTTTATAATGTTCAAAGAACCCTTTTTTCCCCCTGGGGATTTTTAGAATTTGTGATTTAGAGCAACAACATCATCCACCACACAAACACACCCTGCTGGAGCACCTTCATGCTGAATGCACAGCAATGGAGAGCTGCAAATTTTCTTAAAAAAAGCTTATCAAAAGTGGCCAGGGATAATTAGAGGGGGAATTGAAGTCTGGCAGCAGCAGCCAGGAGCACCAGAGCTCACAGCCCCTCTAAAATGCTGTTGTTTAATGAATCCTGGAGGCAGCATTAACACAGGAGGAGGAACTGTGGCACCTGCAGTGAGTGACACGACTGGTGTAGCACATCCTGCTCATCCAAAGAGAGAGTAACAGTGGAGTTACTGCTCCCTCCACCCCTGCTTCGTGTCCCTGTCCACAGGGATGCAACCTTTGAGATGTCTCATGGATTCACTGAATCATTTTGATTGGAAAAGATCTCTAAGATCATCACATTAACCCAGCACTGCCATGTTCACCACCAAACCATGTCCCCAAGTGCCACATCCACCCGTTTTTTGAACACTTTCAGGGAATTGTTTTACTACAATGTGTAAAATATGAGGTTTTAAGGTTCAAAATTCTGGGATAATGGGAAACTGAGGAAAATCCTTTCCAGAGCAAAGGTACTTTGTAATATCATAACAGGAGTGTAGAACAAAAATATGAATCCCTGCAAACATTTTTTTAAAAAGCACCCCAGCTGTCTCTGCTTTAAAAATCTTAGAGGCTTTAATTTGGGTTTATGATCCTTTAGGGTTGGATTTGGGGGATGAGCATCTGGAGGTGATGTATCCCAATACCACAGAAACTGTGCCATGGCAGGGACACCTTCCACCATCCCAGGCTGCTCCAAGCCCTGTCCAACCTGGCCTTGGGCACTCCCAGGGATGGAGCAGCCACAGCTTCCATGGACAACCTGTGGCAGGGCCTCCCCACCCTCACAGAAACTTTCCCACCTTGCTGCCACATCCTTTAATTGCAGCCTGATCCAGAGCTGCTTCCTGAGCAATGCTCACACATCCCTTGCAGCCTGCAGAACAAATATTTGTGGGTATTAAGCAGGGAAGGATGTAGAAAATGCCAATGTGCTCACATTTACACAAATCCCAGAAGCCAGAGGGGCAGGCTCAGGCTTACAGGTGTTTTTCAATGTTGTTTTCTCAATTTTCCTCCGCAGAGCCCACATTTCACTGCTCTCAGCAAATGATGCCTCTGCTCACAGATACTGTTTCTCCCAGAAACCTCCCTTCTAGGACAAAGCTCATCCAACCGTAGCACTACAGCATCCCAGTTACATTTAATCCAAATTAACTCGTCTCAGTTTTCACACATCAGATACCACCAGTGCTGGTAACAGCCCATAAAACTGCAAGGGAGAGACCAAAGCACTGGGAAAATTATTTGGAAAATCTGCTCCATTAGGGAGAGAACAAACCAAAAGAAAATCACTGGCCTCAGGAACAGAAAATGAGCTGTGTCCCTCAAACATGATGTTTGCCGGGAATAATGTGGCATATTCATGCTGACTTTTGCAAACGCTGCAATTACTGTCTGGCTGCCCTAAATAGTCCCATTTATCTCGGGAGACTTTCTCTGCTCTGTGTGATTTTTCACAGCTCTTCCTCAGAGCTGTTTGCTCCCCGGCAGAGTTGTTTACATGCTCGTTATTTTTATGGTTTTCCCCTTCATTTCCCTGTAAGTAGAACAGCAAATAAAAGGTGTAGAGAGGGTGTGAGCGAGTTCCTGCCAGGGGTCAGTGGCAGCTCAGTCGGGCCAAGCAGCAGAAGGTGGTTCTGACAGCAGGTTCATCCTACAATTGTTTGAGACAAGTCAATGGCTGAGGTTGACTTTAGAGAAGGAAAATGATTGATGTGGTGCTCTGGCAGGAAAACAGGAAGAAAATTAAGGCAGAGACACAGTTTAACTTCAAGAAATGAATTGTTTTTACCTCAGAATCAAAGAACACATTATTCCCATTTATAGCACCAGGAGAATTTGATTCAGCCACACCTTACTTGTCAGTGCCAGCAGGGATGCAGGAGAAAACGTGGCCATGGAGATGTAATTAAATACCCTTTAAGGAAGTTTTCCAATTATTTTCCTTGGCTCATATGTTCTATCTAGATCCAGGTGCATCCAGTGTTTGGGTCAGAAATTATATTCAAAACCTTTTTCTATTCTGTGGGTTTCAGTTTGGTCAGCTCTGCAGATGTTGGTCAGTAGCACTGAAGTGGCCTTCACTTTACAGAACATGGAAGAAACATTTTCTAGTGTAGCCAGGATCTAAAAGCCTAGGCATAAAGAGTCATAGAATGGAATCATAGAACCATTTAGGTTGCTAAGGTCTTCTAAAATCAAAATTAACCATGAACACTGCCAAGGTCACCACTAAACCGTGTCTCTAAGTGCTACATCTACACATCTTTTAAATCCTTCCAGGAATGGTGACTCTCCCACTTCCCTGGGCATCCTGTTCCAATGCCTGACCTCCCTTTCCATGAAGAAATCTTCCCTAATATCCAATCTAAACTTCCCCCGCTGCAACTTGAGGCCATTTCCTCTCATTCTGTCACTGTACCCTGGGAGAAGTGACCAACCCCCAGCTGGCTGCACCCTCCCATCAGGGAATTGTAGAGATCAAAAGTCCCCTCTGAGCCTCCTTTTCTATGGGAAAAACAGCCCCAGTTCCATGGGGTTTATTTACAAACCTATATGTAGGTTTACAGCCATTTCTTGCCTCAGAATCTGAGGCTGAATCTGTGCAGCTGCTCTTGTATTGATCCTGATTTATGTTTATAGACATGGTGTGATTTTATCACTCCTTCATTTACCCACATCCATTAACACTTCCACATCTGACTGTCTAGTTAGATACCAACTGGCAGCAACAGCTTCATGGCTGGATTTTCCCTCATTCTGTTCCTTAATTCACCATTAAATCTTCATTATTACTGTGATGGTAAAAGGCTTAGTTATTCATTATTACTCTTCCAAGGGCAGGCAGATCCCCTGGACAAACACTTGGCAGATTCAAGCACCAGGACTAAATCTAATAGATGCAGAATGTACCAGAAATGATTTCCCAGCTGATCCATAATCCTCCATCAGAAAAGCAACATTTATCTGTCTTTGACTGGCAACACATGATTTGATCAGGACATCCAAGCTGCAGGTACAGGACACCTCACCTACATGACACACCTGCAACAAGATGATCTTTAAATGCTCTGTTCCAACTCAAACTATTCTATGATTTTCAAAATCTCTGTGTGGTTTCTCACATGGCCAATCCTAATTTCTCACACTGGGAGGGAAGTTTTGGCATACAGTGGAAGAAAGCAGGCTGGAGTTTGGCTGCTTCCTGATTTACATTTTATTTACATGTTTAAATTCAGATTTTACTTTAAGCTCCCGTCTTACCATAAGGCAAACCCTTCCTATGCAGAGGCATAAATAAGATTTTCACTACCTCATGCCAGAGTTTTATATGTGTCTGTCCACCAAGATATCTTTTAGTATCAAATTAAGTGAGACACTGAACTCCCAGCACAGATATTTTGCTGCTGCTGCAGGAAAGAGAAATGGTCATTCCCAAACAGATCGATGCAGTTTCCTGTCTCTGCCAGTGGCCAGTGTTGAATGTTTCAGGAGACAATATAAATCCTTCCCTTCTTCCAACCTGCTCTATCCTTAAGTGCACATGCTGCACTTAATTGTTCAATCCGGAAAAATAATATCTTCCTAACCTTAGCTGATTGTAATTGCATAGAGCTTTATTTATATCAACATCAATATTCATCTGGATGGGTATTACCAGCACTGCTACCAGGAGACACTGAGTGTTTTATTACTGCTGTTCTCTAAAGGCACTGTGCCAACCCAGGACTTCTGGCAATCCTTCGTTCCTCAGATAGAAACCACCCACTCCTTTGCTGGAACTCCCTGCAGGAATCCATCCTGCCTGTACCCACAAGGCAGAATTTCACAGGGTCGCAGAATCACAGAATTATTTGTAAGGAAGTGACCTGAATGATCATCATCATCTTCCAACCCCCCTGCCATGGGCAGGGACACCTTTCACCATCCCAGACTGCTCCAAGCCCTGTCCAGCCTGGCTTTGGACACTTCCAGGGATCCAGGGGCAGCCACAGCTTCTCTGGGCATCCTGTGCAAGGGCCTCACCACCCTCACAGGGAAGAAATTTGTCCCAATATCCCACCTAACCCTGCCCTCTCTCAGTTTGAAACCATTCCCCCTACTTCTGTCACTCCAGGCTCTTCTCCAAATTCCCTCTCCAGCTCTCCTGGAGCCTCTTTAGGCACTGAAAGGGGCTCTGAGCTCTCCCCAGACCTTTTTCTTCTCCGGGTGAACACCCCCAGCTATCCCAGCCTGGCTCCAGAGAAGAGGTGTTGCAGCCCTTGGAGCATCTCTGTGACCTCCTCTGGACCAGCCTCAACAGATCCACGTCTGTCTTGCACTGAGGCCTCCAGAGCTGGACAGGGCACCCCCAGGTGGGGTCTCATGAGGACAGAGTAGAGGGGCAGAATCACCTCCCTTGACCTGCTGACCTGAATTTTTCGGTGCCCTCATTTGTTACAGGATTCTCTGTTCATTCCTCGGGTTCAAGAGCAGGGAGCTGCTCCCTTTTGCCTACTCAGATCCTCTGTGAATTCCCCGGCTCGCCGCAGCCATGGCTCTGCCAACTGCTCAGCTCTTCCTTACTGGCACTGCTCTTGCTGTTATCATCACTCTGCTCTGGAGCCTCAGCTGCAGATTCACCGCTTTAACACCAGAACAAAGCACTGTACCAATTAGTTTGACCTCCCAGCTCAGAGGGACCACTACATTTCACCCAGTTCCCTTCGTGCTGTTGCTTGAATTCTTTATTTTTAAAGCACTGGCAGCTGTATGGATTTATCCATCCCCGACATGGCTCTGTGTGGAGTCAGTGTGGTTTCCATATGATTTAATGGTCCAGGACCAGCAGTGCATACAAATGGAGCTGCACTTGTTCCAGGGCCAGTTTGGGTCTGGGAGCGATGCAGAGCTCAGCTGGTTCTGCTTGGAGCCAGCTCTCTGTGCTACATGTCACACCTCTGGAGCAGGAAGTTTGGGACAGCAGTGACAAGGTGTCCCACCAGCGCTACGTGAAGTCATTTCTGGCTCAGCAATGAATCTCTGCCTCTCTGCAGAGCTGCTTTGATGGTCCCCAGCACAGGCAGGGCCCCCACTCGCCGCGTTTATTTGCATCTCAGCTAATTAACAATCCCTCCTGCGAGCCACGGCGCTGGCACCAGGCTGCAGAAGCTGTCTGAGCTAAAGCTAACAAGCTCTGAAGCACCTGAGCTGAGTCAGATTCAAGCGTTTCAAGCTGCATGACAGAGTGTTCTCAGATGGTGCTGGGTGAGAATATCGAGCTGGATTTACACGTCTTTAATAATGCAAAGACAAAAAGGTAAATTAAACTTCAGGGGAAAAAAGAAAGGGAAAAATCTAGGGGAGAGGAATCACCGTGCCATGTTCCCCTCAAAAAGGTATTAATTAAATATTAGTTTCAATCTGAGTGATCCTGGGGATATTACAGCCTCTTACAGGGTTGTGTGGTTGCCTCCAGCAATACACATGAATTCTCTTTTTCTACTCACTCAGTACCATTTTTTATTTCTAATCTCTGCCTCTGTGTCACTTCTGAACAAGAGCAGGCTTTTAGGCAAAATTGCCTTATCCCTTTTCCCGACAGCAGACCGATAGAGGTTGTCAAAGTCCCTACCAAAAGCTCTCCGTTGTCACCCTCTCCGAGAGCTCCGGATTTAATACGAGAGACAAGAGGCTCAGGGAGACAGATGGGAGATGGCAAGAACACAGTAACACAAACAGTCTAATTTTATTGGGAAGGGTAAAAACTCCCTTGTGCTGCTGTTCTGCAGCGTGTCCCACTTCCTGGCTTTCCGCACAAGGCTCCAGATGCAGAAGCAGACATGGCATCGTTAACCTCCGCAATCTCCCGCGGCACCAGGTTTCACTGGTTAATTACACGCCGTAGAAACGAACCTCTCGTTTTTGACCTAGTTTGAGTGCTACTGAGTGGGTAAGTCATGTCTGATATGAGGTAATACACTTCTGCCTTTGCATAAAGAATAGTTTTGAGTGCTAGCAAGACATCAGGGTGGGAGTTTTTTTTCATAGTTCTGAATTATAACACCCTAAAGTAAATGAAAAAAATAATTAATCACTTCGAGGTTGGGATCAGGCCAAGTGTGATCTTGAGACATTCCCAAGACACCGACCCACACATGAGGCATTTATTAGTTAAGGAAATGCAAAATCATCAACCCCTTTATTCTACACGCAATAGAATGTTTTAAAAATGGAGATATTTTTGTAAAATTATTTGGGAAGAACTCATGCACGCAGGGGAGCAAATAAGCATGTAGATAGACAGGAAGGTTGTGGAGGTAGGGATCATCCTGCAGCAGCTTGGATGAAACGTGGGTTTCAAGGCCTGAAGAAGCCAGAAGCACAGGAATATTCCCTGCCCCATTAAGCAATTCACACATAATGGATTAATGAGTTGCTGATACTTCTATCACGCTGGGGCAGTCATTAACAAATTCTGTTTACTGCCTGGATAGCAGATGGGGCCACCTACTCATGCCAGGGATGGAAACACTCCTAAAGCTTCAGGGCAGGATGGGGGGATGCTCAGTAATCCTTCAGGAAGTGTGTTAGTGGTTCAGGTATTAGGTGGGTTCACAGGAAATCCCAGGGGAAAGGGAAGCCTGAGTGAGGGGAACCACAGGCAGCGTTGGGATGTCTGAGGTCACAGATACCCCTGTACCCTGTCCAAGTGTGTCCCCACATCAATGCTCCTACCCAGAAAAAATCCTGGGATAAAAGTTTTGCTTGAGATGTGCTATTTCTTCCTCTTTAGCTCTCTAAGCTCAAATGCTGACCTGGGGATTTTTAATGAAGCCCCTTTTTGCTATTCCTGTTTGTTCAACAGATAAACTGCCTCAGCCTTTCACTTTTAATTTCAAATGTGCTCAGTACTGAGGCTTGGCATAATTAAAGCCCCTTTTCAGTTATTTTGGACTGCAATACTTATTTTTTATAACAAATACCAAAGAAATGGCTTTGCATGACTGACTGACTGAAGGAAACACTCCAGGTGCTCGTCTGTTCTTCAGTAACAAGTTTTTTTTTAATTTAAATGCAGAATTTTCCGGCTCTTTTTTTATCTTTCAATGCTCAAAACCTCAGTGACCCCCGTGAACAGCTCTGAGTCAGTTCTTCTCTTGGTGTCAACACTTTGCATCCCTCCTGGAGCAGAATCTGCATGGAACAGTGAAGAGTGAGATTTTGAACAAGAAGCCAAGAATTTATCTCACCAAAGTATTCTGAGCACCAGCCTCCAAACCCAAATGACCCAGATAATGAAAAGCTTTGTTGGAAATTCCTTCTCCTCCTTGAGTAACAAACTAGGTAGGAAAATACTCAGCACCAAGGAGTAGAGCTGAGGTTTTTCAGGCCCTCTACCAACAACTTGTTGCTCAGAAAAAGAACTCGTTTCTCACTGTGGTCTCAGGTTCCACACATAGAATTTGCAAAAAAGATAAGGAAAAGCCTCTACAAATACCTAAACAAAAGCTGCTTAGTTCAAGCTTTCATGGCCACATGGAGACTAACAGTTATTAAGGCAATCAAAGACTCTTTGGAAATTAAACTCTGTGCCCCAGTTCAAGCACTTTTACCCCAAAATGCCTGCAGGCTCTGTAGCTTTGCAGCCTCCTGCTTTTCAACCTCCCAGACCAAGAGGGCTCTGTCTCAGGAAAGAACGCAGCTTCCAGCCCAGATCTGTCAATGTGCATTCTTAGGCATGAATTGTACCACCAAGAAATCTCTAAAGTCGATTTGAGGTAGGATAAAGTTGGATCCGCAGATCTCGGCGTGTGCAGAAGTTCTGTCTTGGACTGGAAAATAACCAGGAAAATTTTCACCTATAAAAGGAGGACGTTTCACAAACTTCTGGCTTGTCAAAAACTGGAACAACACAGAAGCAATTATTCATAAGCGTGCTGAGTGTGATCCCCCTCACACAGCCTACACCCAGAGCCACTGCCATCAAAGGGGACTTTGTGACTGCTTTCAATGGACACAGGATGTGACCAGAGCAGCATCTGCAGCAGCTCCCAGAGAGGAACACGAAGGGAAAAAAAATCTTCATTTGTAACTCAGTGTTTCATCTTTCAAAAGATCAGCCTTAGATATGCTTCGGAAATTCTTCTTTTGGGTATCTCTTTTTTCCACCAAGCTGCATTTTTATCAGCTCTAGTCCTAGACATGATTTTAAGAGCTTATCTCCCAAATGATCAGAACTTCTTTCCAATTTGCTTCTTTATTAAAAAAATCAGGGCTTGAAATCAACTTTTTTTTTTTTTATTGCTCACAATCTTTGCTATTTTCATCATGAGCAAGCAGCACATATCCATGTCTTTTTTGAGACTTTCTGCTTATTTATTTGCTCATCTGCCTCTAGCAAGTTCATTCATGAGGACAGAAAAGCAAGAAACTGCAGGTGAAAGAGAATTAATAATCTATTTGAAGATTAAGGAAATCAAGGAGATGTGTTTTCAAATTCTAATTCTGGCAAGGAATTCCTGCAGACCTCCTGCAACTCAATCTGTCAGTAGCTTTGTTTCTCAGCTACCATGGAAAAGTGAGGCAAATAACACCCTTCTATATTATACAAGCATTTCACATCCAAATAATTGAGGACCAGACTTGCTACATTTCGTTTTCACATTTTTTGACAGCTTACCCTGTAAGTGTCCCCCCAAGGACCAGCAAACCAGTGTGACAACTCCAGTGACAGGATTCCTGAGGGATCACTTGCACAATCATGTATTATTAGACCTAATAAAGAATGACAGAATCTGACTGTTGAAACTTCAAGAGATCCTCAAACACTATCGTGACAGCAACCATTAAACTATAGATAAATTACATCTAAAACAATCCCACTTAGCCACACTCCCAACTGCTAAAACATCCTGTGATTTCAGCATTGCTACTTTATTCTCAGCAGGAGGGTTTTTTTTCATCTAAAACCTCTGAATTTCTCCTCAGACAAGGACATAATTGCAGATACTGCTGCCAGGTAAAATTACTGCAGAGTTCTGGTTTGTACAACTTTTGGGAAACATTGGAAATCATTTGCTTTTTGAGTGCTGAGGACTAAGTGCCCTTCCTGCTTAGAAAGAAACAAAACTTCTTTCTGGAATTACTACAGGTACTGTTACAAGAGTATTTATATGAATTAAATTAATAAAGCAAACTGTTTTAAGCTTCTGGATATCGTTGGTGTGAAGTAACTTTGCCTGAAGGATGTGTTAGGCTGAGGATTTACAGTTTTAATACTCTTTCCTAAACAGTTTGACGCTTCAATTTCTCGTTACCACTTCCACACTCCAGCACGGCCCAACATCCGCAACGCGGAATAAATAACCTATGGCCTGCTGCAATCATTAAAATGTATTTGGTTTAAATTTTTTTGAGTTTCTAAGCCGTGGCAAGGCTGAGGCTGAGCAAGGGGCAGGATGATCCCAGGCTGGTAAGCAGCCACGTTCTCATCCTGAGGGAGAATGAGGAATGCATTGCAGCAAATGTTTTCCATCCATAATCTTCTGAGGGCTTATTTGTTCTTGCAAAAACATTTTATTTGATGGAGAGTTGTCTTAGACGCGTCATATTAAAGGGGTGAAGGAACTGGGGGGGTCCCTCAGCATGGCCATAAGGGTGAGGAGTCAGGGCAGTGAGATACCCCCACTATGCAGGTTATTTAATCTTTAATGGTTATTTATTCACTATATTTATTCTGCAAAGGTTATTTATGATGGTATTTATCCTCGTTATGCATTCTGTAAAGCCCCTTCCTCCTCCCCGAACCGCGTTCAAAGAGGTGGGCCAGCAAATTTCCACTCCCATTGGTACAGACAGGGGAAAACGCCAGAGGGAATCTAGCCGCTATTTCCAGTATTAAAACTCACGGCGTGACACTTACAGGCAATTACACTCCCCACAGGGGGAAAGCATGAGTTAAGAGTTAGATTTTTTTTTTTTTAACATTCATCATTTTAAACGTGGCAACGGCGAACCTCGGTCGCGCCATGTCTAGGAGGGCGCAGAGCCCCCTTCCCCTCACGGCGCCACTCCCTTTCCCGCCCACCCCGGCAAAGCACGAGTTAAAAGCTAGATTTATTTTTCACACTATTATTATTATTATTTNGGGGACAAAGCGCCGGAGCCGCCAGGTAAAAACCCCGGGAGAAGGGAGCGATGGGGCGGCACGGGAAGCGGCTGGGAGGAGGGGATGGGCCGCGCTGACGGCGCCGAGCCCGGCTGCGTGTTGGCGGCAGGAACCGCTTCCCCTCTAGAGCGAGTTTCCCCCGCCGCCGGGGTCGGGGCTGAGGCGGAGCCGCCCCGCTGTAATTGAACCCCTGGGTGAGGAGGGAGGGACGGAGGGAGGGAGGGACCGCGGGGGCTCCTTCTCTGCTTTGTGTCCAGGTGGCGAGGCCGAGGGGCGGCCCTGGGGGGGCAGGACCGGCCCCAGCGAGTCGTCGC
>WEZZ01037289.1:268397-290983 GCA_013400585.1 Chloropsis cyanopogon
TATTATTATTTAAACATCCATCATTTTAAACGGGGAAGGAAGCCTCTCACGCCTCCCTTCCCGGCACCGCCTCCCCGGCCCCTCACGCAGAGGGCGGGAAAGCGCGGCGGGCAGGGCGGGCAGGGGGCGTGGCCTGGCGCGGCCATTGAGGCCGGGCGGGTAATGGCGGCCGGGGGCGGNACCCCTGGGTGAGGAGGGAGGGACGGAGGGAGGGAGGGACCGCGGGGGCTCCTTCTCTGCTTTGTGTCCAGGTGGCGAGGCCGAGGGGCGGCCATGGGGGTGCAGGACCGGCCCCAGTGCTTCTTCGAGATAGAGATCAACAGGGAGCCAGGTAAGGCTGTGTTCGGGGCTTTTAAATCACGGGTTTGCCTGCGTAATGGGCCCGAGCCGCTGGCAGCGAGTTTGGCCATTGATGCGTTATTTCTGAGTTACTTTTGAATAACTTGGGATGTTTTCTGGGGTGCTGGGTGCTCCTCATTCCCCCTTGGGATCGATCTTTATTTGCACGCATGAATATAGAGGTTCGGCAGGGCTGATGATCGCTGTTCTGAAGGTAAAAATCCTTCTGCTGGTGTGTTATACCTTTTCTATTATATCTTTGTTATGCCACTTCTGTAAACTGTGGAAAATCGGGGCAGGCTGTGAGGGGACTGCATATTTACTCCAAAAGTATTTTTAATGATACTTATTATTGGGAAGGAACTTAGGAGGTCATCTGGGCTAAATCTTTCCTTGTCCTGCTCAAAATGCGTCTTCTGAATGTAAAGAAAGAACTGAGCATTCAATCATAGAAGCACAGAACACCTCACCAGCTGGCCTGTTAAAAACACCCAATAATTAAAATAAATCCCTCTTTTAACGCGTATTTTCCCTATACAGGTGTAATGCCCAGAAGCGGTAGGCTGTGAGTTTCAATGCTGAGCAGCAGCTCGGTTCCTTCTTGTGTTTTCCCCCTCTCTGTAAAGATGGGAGTGGAGATTTTTCTCACCCGTCCCTTTGACCACGCATTTATCAACGCGTATTAGTTGTCTCACACATACTCCGTGCTTTGTCTTGCTACCACTTGTCTCTAGAAAAATGAATGTATGTGATGGCTTCATTAGGCTTTCACTTTCATTTTCTGCTTCAATGTTTCTCTGAAAACCTTTGAATTAAGAGCTTGTATCTCAGAGATTCCAAATTTCAGCCTCATTCAGATGCAACTGAAACCCTTTTAGCGTTTTATTTTCCCCACAGTTTCAGAAGAGAGGCTCTGTTCCAACTTCAGAGACCTGATAGGGTGTATCTATAAATCTGTTGCTGTTGTAACTCCTCTCTGAGTTATTTTGATTGGCACTGTGCTTTCTGAATACTTCCAGTGAGGAGATAAGTGGTGCTGTAAATGGAGCTTTGATGTGTTCCGTTGCTTTAATTTCAGGTGAAATTTACTATGGAACAGACAACCAAAACTGTTTCAGGTTGGGTGTGTTTCCAGTCAGGAATGGCAGTTTGCTGGGATTGATTTAGAGCAAAGACAATTCATTCTCAATCTCATTTGCTGTTAATCTTTTTAGGTGTAGTGTGGGTTTTTTTTTTTTTTTGTTCTGACTCCATCTGAAGGATCTCTCCCTGTGCTGTTTGCTCTGCTCTCCCTGCACAGGTTGCTGCTCCCATTTCATAACCTCTCCTCCTGCCTCGTTCCCTCCTCAGCCTTGAGCTGAGATCAGATCTCAGATCTCACTCAGATCTCGAGTGAAAGTGGAGATCACCTTCTTTTCCCCCAAACCTCTATGGGTTTGGTGGCTGATAGAGCTGTCAGGGAGGAATTGCAGCCTTGCTGTTCTTGGTGCTGCAGAGCTTGGGTTACCTGGAGCAGACCCAGGGCTTTGGCTCTGTTTGTGTCTGCCTGCATTTCTTCTCTCTTGGAAGTAACAGGAATCTCCCAGCTGCACATCAGACTTGGAGCCCTGCTGGTTTCATTCCACCTGACTCACGGCTTGGATTTTTGCAGGAAAAATGCCAGTTTGTAAAATTGGTGCTGGGACTTGTGTGCTGTCTGCTCGTGCTGCTTTCTTCTGGTGCCTGTTTATTAATTCACCATGCAACTCTGTCTCAGGATTTAAGGATATATTTATAAAGCTTAAACGTTGCTCTCTTAGCTCTCAGATGACCTTCAAAAGCTGAATCAAGTGGTAAATCAGCGCTTCCAGATGACACCAAGCACTAACTCTGAGGGATGTGCTCTCCTGCTGGCACTAGTGAGGTATTCACTTTAACTTTTAAGCTGCCAGCAGATTTCCAAAGAAACATTTTGCTTATTTTGACTTGCAGGAAGCATATCAGCTTATTTACTGGTTTTAGGAGCTGTAGGAAGAAGTGGGGAGCAGAACAGCCCTGCCAAGAAAAAAGGCCTTGCCTTCACCTTCAGTGTGCACTGAAAAGCTGAACCAACATCTCCACAAGATGCAGAGAGAAGGGGATGTGCCTCTTGCAGCACTGGAAGCATCTTTTTGCCTGCAGAACACAAAACTCTGTCCTTTTTTTACACTGTAGGTCGCTGCAAGTCCTAAAACATTCCCCCCACGCAGCTGCCAAAGCTTGGCCCTCCCCTCCCAGGCTCTGCTTGCCCAGGGTGTGCCAGGATACCTGTAGCAATTAAAAGTCAGGTCAGTTTTACTCTAATAAGATCCCTTGGAGAATGCAGGAGGGAATATCTCTGCTTGGCTGTGCTTCCAGCAGCTTTATTACAGCTTTTGTGTCCATATTTTATTACAGCTACGGAATCTTGGAATAAACCTCAGTGCCAGCTTGTACTTGCCTCTTGCAGTGGGGCAAACTTTGTTGGCTTGGTGGTTTTTAAAGCTAAATTTAGTCTGCTTTTAGAGAAGTTGCCTGTTAAGCATTTTTTTAAAATAAATGCAGGTTGTGGCTCATAATTTTTAAAGGGCAAATGGAGAACAAATCAGGAAGAAGGATTTATTTTGATCCTGGCACAAACAGTACTTCTCCCTTCTTTTGGGCCCCCCACCAGTGGATTTGGGCACGCTGAGTGTGCACACAGGATTAAACTGCTCACAGTATTCCAAGAATTTTGGGATGGCAGCAGATGCCTGTTTAAATAATTCTGCCTTTACTCTGTGAGGCAAAATCGGTGTGAAGCTGCAGCCTTTCAGGTGCTGTGATAATTGGAACAGATGTCCCTCCAGGATGTCACAGAAGCACTTGGCTGCTGTAGCAGTTCCTGTGGCCATCCAAGATCTTTTTGCCACATCTCACCCCACCCCCTGACTGGTTTCATCCATCATGAAGTTTGGTAAATTTACTCAGTTTTGCTTTGTTTAGTTCTTATTCATAGAATAATTTATCTTTTTTATTTTTTTTTTCCTGTCTTCTGTTACTGCTTGACCCCCTGGCTCATTGATTTGTTCCACTTGAGTTTCTTTCATTCCTGGGATGTGTCCCTTCCCATAACAATCAGTCTGGTCTTTCCTTGCTTCTCTCTAGTCACTTTAGCCTGAAGTTTGGTGTGTTTTGGGATTTCAGCTGCTATGGATTTATGTGAAATGAGCTCCCTTGCAACAGTCATTCTCTTGTGGCTCCAGTAAAAGACCCAGTGATGCCTTGTGGGGTTTTGTTACCTTTCCTAAAGACAGAAACTGCTCTCAACTGGTTCCACATTAACTTTTAGTCTTTAGAAGGAAAAAAGTTGTATATGGCAGAAACTAGAGCCCAGACCTTTGGCTGTCAGTGGGCAACCCCTGTGTGGGACAGCAGGAGCCAAGGGGGATCTCATATGGAGAAAACCCTTCTCAGGGCTGGTAAGATGGAGATCTGAAAGGAATTGATTCAATAAAAACTTTATTCAGAATAATCACGTGGGATTGCTGTCAGTGCAGGATGAAATACCCTGAGGTCTCACCTTGAGGTCTGGAACGAGTTGGATCAGTAAAAAACAGAAAAACTGCTCAGCCTTTTCTGCCAGGAGAAGGCCAAGTGCTGCCTCTCACTTCAGTGTCCCTGGGAAACTGAACCCCGGGAGTGTTTGGTGTGTGAAATAAGTTTGGTTTTGTGGGGAATGGAGCGAACTTCAGGTGGTATTTATGGAAGAATGGCCTTAGAGAGCCGGGGAGAGAAGTTTATGGAGGTTTTCCTTGCAAAGAGTGCAGGTGGGGCACGGAGCTGTGAACAAAGTGTTAATGTGTCAGGGCTACCGATCCCTGCTCAGGGCAGCTGGGGCACCCATTCTTGAAACTCAGATTTTAAATAAAATCTATTCTTGTTTCACACTGAGGTTTTATTTCCTTGAAAACTGTAGCCACATTTCTACTTTGAAGCAGGTTTTTTTTGAATTCATGTGCCTTAGCATTCACAGATGTAGGGATAACCAAATTAATGAAATTCAAACAGGGTCCTTTTAGTGAGCTGTTATTTAAACTCGTATGCAAAGCTGTCTGAGCCTTTGGGCCCTTGGCAGCCATCCTGGGCTGTGCATCATTGTCTCACTGGTTGTAATCCCTGCTTTCTCCTTCAGCAGGATATTCCTGCTGATGAGCTGGGAAAAATCCCTCTTGTTTGGTTCACTCTTAAAAAATTGAGAAAAGATCAAATCCAGCAGATGCAGTTTGGAAAAACCAGCTTTGTTTTGGGAGTGTGTAGCTGAACTTGACACCTGTGTGGCCCAAAAGTAATAAAATCCAGCAACACAGTTCACAGGACTTGGAAAATAACTTGAAACAATGTGTCTTTGGCTCCAAAAAGTTAAGCAGATAAATTGGAGGATTTACCTTTGAAACAATAAACATTTCAAATCAATGATTATTCTAAAACTTTGCTAGCAGGAGCCCTTATTTCAGTACAGCATGGATATTCCTACCCTAAGTTTTTACCACTTAATTTGAATCAAGTACTAGCTCTTCCTCAGCTGGAAAATTATTAAGGAGTTCAAAAACAAAAGAAAAAAAAATCATCTTTTAGTTTGAAGACAGAGTTCTGAAATTGGATTATTTTTGGTCATTTTACCTTCTGTTTTCCCTAATTGGTACAGCTCATTAGCTGCAGAGAGCACCTCATCAAATTTCCAACATCTTGGATTTTATATAGGCATCACTTGCTGTATGGAATGTACGTATTTCTTTCACCACTTACTCTGATTCTTTAAAAAATAAGTTCAAAGCCTGCTTACAAATAATGCTTAATAAATAATACTCAAATGTAATCCCAGCAGTTTTTACTTTAGCCTGGAACTGAGGTGTCAGTGCAGGCTCATTCCTTGGCTAAAGCCAGCTGAGGGCTCTGGGTAGGTCTGTGAGCAGCTTTTGCATACTTGACTGGCTCTTTTAGCCATTTTTGTTTGTTTGTTTTAATTTGTTGTTCAAATATTATGGTTAGTCACAGAGAGCTTGTTCCCCAATCAGATCACTTAACCTTTGCATCGGGGAAATGAAGCTGAAGAAAGCTTGGAAATTCTCTGCAGTGAAGGTGGATCATTTCAGAGAAGAGGTGTCTAAATCTGGGGAAATAAGTAACATCTCAAATGCTTTCTTTATCTGTGTTATATCAGCATATACCAAGTTTAAATTGTATTTTTCTTTTCTTTTTTTTTTTTGTGAGGGATGAGGCAAGAGAAAGATTCATAGCTGCTAATCATACATACTTTTATTAATTTTTTTTTTTATTAGCAGCTGTTCTTTCATGCATCTTTCACCTAAGTGTGAAAATGGGTTTGATCTTTCTCTGGCACATTTCGCTGCCTGTTTGTCAGTGGAAAATCCAAGCTTGCAGTGCTAATGGTATTCATGCAGTTGCAGTAAAAGCAGGCAGTAACCCAGCAGATGGATCCTCAGCGTGTGGTTTGTGTCTCAGCGTTTTGTGGTGAGCAGTGCTCCAGGTTTCATGGAGGAGACAGCCCTTGTCTCATCAACTGGATCTGGCATCTTGGGGTCTTGGATATTTGTGGGATTAAAGGGCATAAAAAGATCAGGTTTAGCTGATCTAGTGGAAGGTGTCCCTGCACATGGAACTGGATGATTTAAGGTCCCTTCCAGCAGGAATCGTTTTGTGATTTTAGGAGCTCCTGGCAGACTTTGTTATTGACAAAGCATTGGTGAAAAATACTGCTGAAACTGATAGCTCAGTTAGGAATGTCTCCTTCCATCCTCTGCCTGTCATCTGCAAGAACATAGGAGTTCTTCCAGTGGAACACCACAGTGGTGGTGTCTGCTGCTTCAGGTGCTAAATGTGCTGGGTTTATAAGCAGGGTTTGCAGCAAAATCCTTCTGCAATTTATACCTCAGGGTGAAAGTCCCTTCTGGAGCCTGCAGGGACTGACAGCCCTCGGTTGTTGGCAGCTGGCACCTCGGTGAAGCAGCAGCTGGGCTGGAGAGCAGAGTGGGGGCAGTGACAGCTTTTTCCCTGGAAAGTGTCTGTGTTATTTCACACACTGAATGCAGGAGGAGTCTTCTCTGTGGAGACAGAGGGGGCTGGGGCTGTTCAGCCTGGGGAAGAGAAGGCTTCAGGGAGATCTTAGAGTCTCTTCCAGGACCTAGAGGGGCCCCAAGAGAGCTGGAGAGGGACTCACATGGGCATGGAGCAAGGGGACAAGGTGTTAAACTGAAGAAGAATGGGTTTATATGAGATATTAGGTAGAAATTCCTCCCTGGGAGGGTGCTGGGGCCCTGGCACAGGGTGCCCAGAGAAGCTGTGGCTGCCCCTGGATCCCTGGAAGTGCCCAAGGCCAGGCTGGACAGGGCTTGGAGCAGCCTGGGACAGTGGAAGGTGTCCCTGCCATGGCAGGAGAGCTGGAGTTGGATGAACTTTAAAATCTGTTCCAATCCAAACCATTCTGGGATTCTCTTCTGTGCTCCTGTAAAATCTGGACGTGGCTCTCAAGCACTCAGTCACTGTTCAGTTCAGTTCAGTGCAGCACAGGGATGGGACTGGGATTTGTGTTCTCCTGAACTCCTGGGCTGTAATGAAATTGATAACTCTTCCACTAAACTGTCTTCTCTGTTGTGTTCCTTGTAGGAATCTTCAACCCTCTCAGCTTAGCAGGGTTTCTTCCCTTGCAGGTAGCCATCCTGTCACAGTGGTGCTTACAGAGCTGCTGTGTGATGGGACCTTTGAATATTCCCTATTTCTTCATTCTTTGGACACGCTCCCTACCCATTTCCTTTGGATTTTCCTGCTGGACTGATGAATGCTTAGAGAATATTCTTACTGCACTAATGAGATACAGCCCTTTCAACAGCTCAAGGCATCTTGAATTTTTATCTAAGATTATCAAGTACTGGTGCTGTCATTTTATTTTTTCCTTTCTAAGCCAACAATTCACCATCTTATAATTGCATGTATTTGGACAAAGCTTTAAAATTGAATGCAGTTTCTTAAGAGCCTCTCAAAGTATTTTTTTGTGATTAAGTATTGAATGAAATACATTTAAACTTCATTTTTTTTCTTTAAAGGAAAGAAAAGAGAAGTTATCCCTGGAGTAGTCGCTTTTTAAAATGATGAAGTCTTACCACTGTGCACCACTAGAGTGTAGTGCTCATTGACAGATTTTTCCTGCTCTCCTTGTAATTCTGCCCAGCAGTGAGGCTTCTATGGATTATTTTACAACCTGCAGAGATACCAATTTTTTCCTTATTAATTATGTATTTTTTAAAGATTTGATACATTTGGGAGTGGTTTGTCGTGGGGTTTTTTTTTAGTACTTACATCCCAATATCTTAGAAAATAAACCAGAAAATATAAATCAATTTAAAAACAGTTTTCTCTATATTCAGCCACTTTTCAGCAGTATTTTAATAGATTTGGAGGTTGCATAGCACAACTACCACCAGTAGCAAAGAGAAAATATTTGGTTCATGGTGCCTGGCAAGTGGAGCATTAGTCCTGCCTGCCTTTCATCTTCCCTGTTTGATTATCTGGGTTTTTTTAAACTGAAGGATTTTAGGCCAAAAATGCCAATGCAGCTGTAATCCTCAGCACAACATGGAGCTAAGCCAGTTGGACTTTGTAGGTAATGATCACAGGGAAAACTGTGGAAATGTGATTATTAATGTATTTGTATAAACACAGTAATTGGGGAGGGAATTGCTCCAGCTCTCTCAGGACCTGTATTTATGGGAAATCATTTTCAAAATGGAAAAGATCTGACATGATTAAACTATTTTAGTAAATCAGCTTGCCTTTCCAGGTTCAAATCACAATGGAATCTCTAGGACTTCTGATAAATTGGATGGAATGATATTACTTAATGTCTTTTTTTTTTTTACAATTATGTTATTCTTCTTTCTTGCTGTGTGTTTTAATATATGCATACCTAAGATGTTTTCTTATTCTGATTGATAAAATAACCTTTCCTCAGTAAATTACATTTTTACAGCATACAGATTGATTTATATGCAGATTTTATTCCAATCAGTTCTAAAACTCTAATTATTTTTTTAATTATTTTCTAGTTGGTCGAATTATGTTTCAGCTCTTCTCAGACATTTGTCCAAAGACTTGTAAAAACTTCCTGTGCTTGTGCTCGGGTACGTAGCTGATATTTCAGGTTTTTATTGCTGTTTACAATATTTATTTGTTTATACAAGTACAAACCACAGCCATATGCAAGTGTGGGCCCACCTGAGGAGGTAAATGATGATGGAGAGGGGATGCTGTCCCATTCTGGACCACAGAATCTGCATAAAGCCATCACCAAGCCAGGGTATTTTTGGCAGAGGGAGGAGGACAGGGTGATTCTGGCATTGCTGTCAGAAGTGGATTTGGCCCCTGGAAAGATCCTTTCTGCCCAGAGAGAGAGAGATTCTCCTGCTTTTAAATTCCAGCAGTTGCCCTGCAGATGCTGCCCACCTCTGGAGCAAACAGGGGCCCATCTGCTGCAGTGCTTTGTCAGGAGCTGATTCCCTTCTGACCTCAGACAGGCTCCTGGTTCAGAGTGGGTCCCACTGAGCTGCCAGCCCAGGTGCCAACAGGGCAGCCAGTTCTCCTCTGCCATCCCATTTCCAGGGGATTTCCAGGGCATGGAGAGAACTGCTTAGGCAAGAAGGGTGTAAGCAGATGGGGCTCAAAGACAAGGATTTTTCTTTTCCTGACAAAATTCATGCATGTCTAGAGCAAAAAGAGCAAGGCTGGTATTTGGCTTGAAACAAAAGAGAAGCTGAGCTCAGGGGCAGTGTTCTGGTTGTTGTGGCAGAGTGTCTGAGCTTGGGGAGGTGCTGCAGCTCCTGCCAGTGCAACAACTGCTGTGTCTTTTACCTGACTGGGAAAGTGCTGGCAGTGCTCTAAGGGGGGTAAGAAAAGGGACTGTGACTTCTGGCCAAAGCTCCCATCTCAGTGCACCAGCTCTGTTTAAAAACTTTAATTTTAAATTTTAAATGGAACAGAAACAGTACCATTTATGTGTTCGTAATATATAACTTCAAAAAACACCATGAAAGTATTGCAGTGCCATAAAAATACCTCATTTCCTGTGAAATATAGCACAGATCACCCATTTCATTGTTAATTTTTGAAGTTCTAAAATGTTTCAACTGGGGGAATGTTTGTTTAGAAAAGTGTGTTAAAATCTCCTCACTGGAGGGTTTTATGATATTCCATCTTATTAAAACAATTCAAATCCAAACTCTTGACTGCTTTTTTCACTTCTGTGTCTGCAGTAGAGGCAGCACTGCTGATGTTCTGTTGGTACAGGAATGTAACTGTGCCAGCTCGGGTGCCATGCAGGAATCCCATTCTCTAAGGGGATTTTCCAAAGCCCTGAGGGACACCCTGAAACATGACCAAACCTGCAGGCAGATGTTCCATGGTGTTGTTTGATGAGAGGTTTTCAGTGCTGTAGCAAAGAGGGGCACGTTTTATGGAGGAGTGTGTCCATCCACCCCTGTAATAAACAGCTTTGCTTGCATAACTCATGTGGAAAACAGAAACAGGGGAGGAGGAGGAGGAGGCATGGATTGGGATTATGGGTGTGGAGAGGCAGGTAAATAACTTGTGTTCCATGAGTGAAGGATGACAAACAGCAACGCCCTGAGTGGGTTTTGTGCCACAAGCTGCCCTTTGCCCTCATCCTGGGCTTGGAAAGGCAAATTTGGGGTGATTGAGCTGTCAGGTAATTTGGGGTGGCAGAGTAATAGATTGCAGCAGTGCTGGCTCTGGGTAGTGAGTGCACCTGCGTTTCTGAGAGTGCAGAACATTTGGTGAAATGTCCTCTAACCCAGTGTCAAATACCTCTTCCAAAACCAGTGATGGGGTGAACCTGAACACTGGGTTATTTGTCCTGTTATTTATCCTGTTGATTTGTGTTTCAGAGCACAGCATCTCCTGTACATGTGGATAATGTGGGGTTTTAACTGTTGCACAGTGTATAATATTATTAATATAATCTTTTCCTGTTAATTGCCAGCTCCCCTCCTTTGGGAAGCTCTGGCCAGTGTCTCTTGATCAGGATAAATCCCTCATGTTCCTACTGCACAGAACCTCAGCCCTGCCAGTCATTGTGGCCTCATCCACAAGGCCAGGGTAGCTTCTCTTCTGAATTTTGGAAGAAGTGCTAATGAAACTCGAGCCACTAACTCAAAAATCACCAGTGCCCCTGATCTGCTGCTGGTGTAAAGGGGTGGCCTGACACTGTGCATGGACTGGGGAAGGTGTGGAAGCTTGGAGTAGCTCAATCCCACTTTTCCAAGTGTGGATCACACTGACACTGAGTTAAAACCTGTTTTCCTGGCTTTTCTCCTGGGAATCCTCTGGCACATCCAGATGTGTGAGTGGTTTGAAAAGGATGCTCTGACCTGCATAGGTCACAGTACCACAGAAAATAGTTAACCCACCATTATCCTGAACTCTTGTGTTTTTATAAATTATGCTGAGTAGATTTACACACTCCTTGATGGAGGGAGGAAAATTTTTTAAGAAACAACCTAATTTTCACCTCAGAGTCCCCTTGTAAAGATCCCCCTTCTGGGTGGTGAAAAGCCATCAGGCAGGACTGTGTTATCTCTTAGTTATGGCTCCCATGTCCATTAGAACTAGGGAGGAAAAACCCTTGGAATTTGTTCAGTGACAATCTGTAGATTGTTTTTGTTTCACCATCTTGCAGGTGAAAAAGGAATTGGCAAAACAACTGGAAAGAAGCTGTGCTACAAAGGCACCACATTCCATCGTGTGGTTAAAAACTTCATGATTCAGGGTGGGGACTTCAGTGAAGGTAAAATGGGCTTTTACAACTGCAAAGTTTTAAATGGAACAGAAATGTTATCACTTATGTGTTCATAATATATAACTTCAGAAAATACCATGGAAGTATTACAGTGCCATAAAAATACTTCATTTCCTGTGAAGTATAGAATAGATCACCCATTTCATTGTTAATTTTTGAAGTTTCAACTGATGGAATATTTGCTTAGAAAAGTGTGTTAAAAATCTCCTCACTGGAGGGTTTTATGATATTCCATCTTATTAAAACAATTCAAATCCAAACTCTTGACTGCTTTTTTCACTTCTGTGTCTGCAGTAGAGGCAGCACTGCTGATGTTCTGTTGGTACAGGAATGTAACTGTTTGAATAAGTTTAAAATTAATAATAAAGCATTGAATGAGCTAGAAATGTTTTTAAAAGTCTCCAGAAGGAGTTTTCCAGGATTTTTTATTCCTTTCCTGAAATACCTGTCCTTACCTAAATGTCTGTTTTCACTGTGTCCTGAAATCCTGATCCTGACCAGATGAGCCTGAGGAGGGAATATCCCACTTGGAGAGTCAAGTGCTGGTGAAATGTTGTGCACAGCTTTTGTATAAATGACACAAAAAGTTTTAATTGCTGCTTTTTAATGTGCAGGTAATGGAAAAGGAGGTGAATCTATTTATGGTGGCTATTTTAAAGGTAAGGACAAATATGTCTTTGCAGATTCTTTGTTCAGTTCTGAGATAAACAAGTCCTGATTCCCAAAGTACTTAATGAAAACAGGTTCATTCATAGATCACCTTTTGCATGAAACTAATGTTGCATGAGAATTCCTTTTATGTGCATGACTTTCAGATAATTTTTTTGTTAATATTTAACTTAAATTGACAATTAATTAAGGCTAACATAATTGGTTAAAGATGACTTTCAGCATGGAGGCTAGGCAACTTTATTCATGAATAAACTCCTATCTTCCTGCCTAAAACTGTCAACATATTCTTTTGTTTATAGAGAATGTGGTCTTTTGCAAAATGAAAAGGTAAGAGACAAAAGCTCAGTAACACAAATTCAAACTCTGTTCCCTTGTCCCCTCCCTAGTAAATATGTAGACAACTGCTAAGTCCCTTTGTAGATGGATATCTGTGTTGCTTGGAGAAATGAAGAGTTCTGTGTCTAACCTTTCTGAGGGTTAATGACTTATTCTGAGAGAGAATCCACATAATTCCAGCTCTAAACAGTGATTTCTTCTTTTGTTAATGTCCCTTTTCCTCCCCTTCCCTACTCAAGGTTTGTATGCTTAGGGTTCATCTCTGACTTTATTTACATGTCATTTTCCTCACAAAGAATTGGTAAATAAATGTACAATTATCTCTTGTAAAACTCTGTTGGAAGGAAAATGGTGAGTTTTTAAGTTATTTGTTTAAAGATATAAAATTATTGAAAAAATCAGGTGGTTACTGTGATATTCAGGTGTTAAGACAGTGAATATATTTATTTACAGCCTCTGGTTCTGTGTGTGTTGCAAGTAGCTCTGGTTAGATGCATGAAGCTAAGTTTCTCTTTAAAAAGAGGAGTAGTTTGATGTGGGAATATTGAAGTTTTTAGTCAAGGAAAGGCTTGAACAGATCCATTTCCTAAGAAGTTACTCAGGGTTTGTTCCTCACGGTGAGTGCTAAATATGCAGGATTGTGTTCTGATATGTGATCTCAAAATTAATAGCTTTGTATATTCAAATTAGTGTTTTTATCTTTGGAAATGACCTTGAGAAGGGCTGGTTTTGTATTCTGCTGTACAACCAGAACTCCTCTTTAATTAACTCCAATATAAAATGCATGTTCAGTTTAGTCTTACTGGCTTTTATACTTCGATTCAGATATAGAGAGGTTTTTTTTTTCCTTCTGTGCTTTGAGATTTCCAGTTTTGAGTGTAGAGGTGGCATCTTTTAGTGTGCCATACCAGAAATAAACAGCTTTTTCTCCTGATCTTTCCACCTGGAGTGTAAATAACAGCATCATGTATGTTAATTCTTGTTTTAGAATGTCAATAATTCTACCAACCTTGTTCTTACCCCAATAACTCAGGATTTAAATCCATAATCTAATGTTTATTGAAGACACTCATAATGACTTGAATTATTTTTAAGTAGAAATGTTTGCACTGTATCTGCACCATTTTCTTTAAGAAACAAAGCTTTGTCTCAACTGTAATTTGAAGAGACTTGTTTAAACCTGATTGTTGTTTTTCCTCCAACCTGTTCCCCTTTCTCCAGCAGCAGCAGAATTTCTCCTTAGAGCATCCATAAGTTACTAAGAAAACAACCTGCTTCCCTTGCCAGGGAAAATCTGACAAAGATATTTTTTCTTCAAACAGATGAAAACTTTATTCTCAAACATGACAGAGCGTTCCTTTTGTCAATGGCAAACCGAGGGAAACATACCAATGGTTCCCAATTTTTCATGTGAGTAGATGTGATCCCACAGTCGAGCTCTTCTTGCACAGAGAAGCGCTGTTCATGAGAAAGATGGTATTGCTAAATTCTCCATGTCCGTGTCACCCATCTGGCTAGGAGAGAGTGGCACCTGCAGCAGGAAATGTTAGACATCACTATTTCCTCGTGGCATTCATGTAGATTAAAGCTGGTGCTCCGTGGATGTTCCTCCTTCGTTGCTTTTTTCCCCTAAAAATACGATTTATGTTCAGTTCCTAGTGGCCAGGAAATAGATTCTTTGCCTTTGTGGGTGCACAAATCTCATCAGATTATCTGCAAATGACAGTGATGAGCATTGTATGTAAGGGGGAGTGAGATCTAGAGGTGGTTTGTATGATTTTCCTCTTAAAAAAAAATGATAATTTATGATTTACTTTTGGGGGGTGTTTTGTTTGTTGTTTTTTTCAGAAAGAGAGCGAGTGGAGCATTTGTTTATTGGGGTTTTTTATTTGATTATTTTGATTATTATTATTAATTTTTTTTTGAGTGTTTGTTCCTGACATGCTTTTTTAATACATATTCTTCATAATTCCGTTAACTTGTGCATAAATCAACACTATGTAAAATTATGTGCTGATAACCAGATTTTTTCCTTCATTGCCTTTAAAAAAATGCCATTTTAGTAACTACATCCTGTAAATTATAGAAATTACAGAAAATACATTTACCTTTACTCATAAGTAAAACAGTTGTGATAATTGAGGGTTTCCTGCACAAAGCAGGTGTATTTTAGGTTGAGTATCAGGTTTTTTTAAGCTTGCAAACTTTGATGTGATTATTCCTTTTGTTAACTCCCTTTTCAAAATTGCCTCCTGTTAATGTTTAACAGTTTGTATTTGGAAAGAGCAGGTTGATAACTTCAGTCTAGAAATACTTTGTGAAACAGCACTGGGGTTTGAAAAGTAAATTTTAGCATAGTTACTTAACAAGAAAAAGTCCTTTTTTCTTTGCCATCTTTCTTGGGGGATAAGAATGAATGGCGCTTCCCTGTCTTCAGTAAAGGAGTAAATTGTCCTCAAGTATCTTGGTTTTTTTTTTCTTTGCCTGAAAAAGATCTTCAGTATGATATGATGTCGTTCAGATAAGAAACATTTTTAGGTCTTTTCCTAAAAAATGTCCTGAAAATGGAAGATGCATAGGAACCTAAAAGAAAGTCTCACAGTTACCCCTGTTTAGACATTCCATAGAGATAAAATTGTTTCAAAAGCTTGTTTTCTGTTCCCTTCAAAGGAAATTTTAGATGTTGTGCTTCACACAATAAATCTGAAAGGATGTGTATGCACATTAATATGGAAAACAGTTTATATAAATACAACTCCATGGCTTAATAAGCTCTCTGAAGGCATTGCTTCATTATTTTTTACTTGATGACTTGCCTTTGGGTTCTCTTGCCTTAATTTTCCATTTTTAAGCTTATCTGAACATTAAACATGAAAGCCTAATGATGTCACATCAGTCAAGCAGCTGTCATTTGAGGGCTCTAAAGTTTCTTTTCTCTCCTGCATTTGATTCCAAAGTCATCTTCTTTCCCTGATGCTTGGTAGGCTCAGCTTGTTCAATCAGATTTAAACACCTTGTCTCTCCCCACACACCAAAACAACCCAAGGTTGTGTTGGATTCTAAATTATAATTAATACAGGGCAATAAATGGAGATTATTTAAAAGCACTTTCACCAAATACAGAAGTATTTTGGAAGATACAGATTCCTTGAAAAATTCTGGTTTTTTTCATAGAAATCACTTCAAGGAGAAGTGTGAGTTCAGTGGGAATTGGGGCAGAAAAACTTCCACATGAGCTGGATTCACCTGAGCTGCCACAGGGATCCAGAGCTGGTTTGGGCTCCTGGGGTGTCCTCTGTGGCCTTCAGGATGAGGATGCTCTGGAGCTCTTGCCTTACCTGCCTCCCATGCAGATTTCTGGGGTATCTCTGATGTCTGAAAAGGCACCAGCCTGCCCTGGAGCCAGGGAAGAGAATCAGGATTGCGGTGGGAAGCAGCTCCTAAAGGTTCTATCTAGGCAGTTTCTGCCTTCACTTTAAAATGCAGTTTATTAAAGCAGTTAGTCTTGCTGGGTGGCATTTGTCTGATTACTTTAGGGAATATACAGTGCATCTATAGAGATTTCTTGACTGAAATATTTTCTTCCTTGACACTTAAGCTGAAATTAAAATGTGGTTTTTTATATTCCCAGTGATGCTCAGTTTCTCTGTAGTTTATCATTAGGAAAAATATTCTTCAGATGTTTAACCTGAAAAGTGTGTGAAAGGCAATATTCAGTGGTAGCCTTCAGATTTTTTTTTTTTTTTTAGTATTTGTATATATTTCATTACATTGATTAAATTTATAGAAAAGGTGAGAGTCCATCTGAGCTTCTTTGGAGCTCTGCATTTGTTTTCAGGGATGAGAACTCTGTATCTTGTACACATCTAAGGATAAGGAGTGCAAATAAGTAATTTTCTTTCCTGTAACAGTTTGTCCATTGCTAAAATAATAGCAATGACTGTAAGAGTTCTGTTAATTCATCAGAATTCCCTGCTCTCCAGAGAAAAGTTTTATTTGGAATAATGAGTCTTTACAGGAAGTAATCAGGCAGCAAATGTCTCTTTGGCATATTGCACCAGCAAACCAGGCACAAGACAACTCAGCAATGCTAAAAGTTGATTTAAAGGGGTCAGTTTTACTTGAAATAGAATCTCCAGACTCATCTTAATGTAAACAGGCATCTGAGCCATCCTAAAAAATCACCAGCTGCCTTGGAGTAGTCAGGAATTTCTCTGGCATGAAAGAGCTTGGAGGATTTATGGGGATGGAAAAGGCAGTGGAAGTGATGTCAGGAAGCTTCAGGGCAAAGCACGGGCTGAAATGAAAGCCCTGGTGGAGAGTGACACAGTGCAGAGTGGGAAAGGTCAGAAGTGTGTCTGTGTGGTGTCAGAACACTGCCTGTTTAATGCAGTGGGGTTTCATGGCTTTAATGCTTGTAGAATCATTTCCCCCCCTTTTTTCCCCCCTTAATTGAGTAGGAGCAGCAGTTGGGTGGGAAGGAGAATGTGTAGCTGAGGGAGGATTGTGAGCTCCAGGCACATGTGCTGTAAACAGGCCAAGTCTGTTCTCATGTGCCTGAGAAACATTTCCTGCTCTGGAGGAACACAGCATTTTGCAGTCCAGCAGAGAGGATCCCTCTAGATTTGTGGAATACTGCAGTTTCTGTTTTCTTTACCCAAAGGTTTGTAGCAGTTCATTGCAGGCTTGTGCTGAAGAGCTGTAAAGGCACCAGGTTAGAAATTGGCTCTTTGAGTTTTCAGGGAGCCCCACTCTGATATTTTTTTGTGAATAACTTCCTTTGGAACCCTCAGTGACTTTTCAAGTGTTCTAAACCCCATCTGGGGATGTTCATCTGTAACTGCCCTGTTTCCACGTGGATCCTGAGTGAGGAATCCCTGGGATGGGGCAGAGATGGGCAGGAACCACTCCAGAATCATCTTTTCTTTTTCTGTATCTCCAGTAGTGCTTTGAACTGCTGCTGCCAACATCAGCAGCAGGCACTGGGGGAGCACAGACAGAGCTGAGCTCTCCAGGGCCCTGATATCCAGGATATTCCCGCTCAGGGGCTGGGTTCCTCTGGGTGATGTTCTGTTGCCGTGTGCTCCCCTCTTCAGTCCAGCTCATCTGGGAATATCTTGTCTCTCTAGAGCCATTCCATCATTCCTGTGGCCATCCCCACCTGCCAGTGAGGAAATTCCCAGTACAAAATAGTGCAGCTCTGGTGAAAATGGGGGAATAAAGTACCATAAATGAGGGAATGAAGTACCATAAATGAGGGGATAAAGTAACATTCAGGAGACTCCTGCTGCTCCCACAGGCTCAGCTGTTTCCCCTCTCACACCAAATCCGCCAAGCTACATTTGTAGCAAACCACAAGTGCCCCTGCTGAAGGAAGAGTAAAGCAGCAATTGGAACCAAAACAAAGTAACCTTTTTGTTAAAAGAGGGAAGTTTTGTGTAATAATTATTTTATTGACAGGTCAGCTATGGAGTTTGCTGAGGAATAAGCCCTCAGTGCAACCTAAAGAGGAGTCCTGGATTCTGTTCTTTATCAGTTCAAATGCTTGGAGTTCTTGCCTCTCTGTTCCACAGCTGTTTAAAACTTGAATCTGATTTCCTATTACTGACAGATTTATTTTTTTTCCTTATTGAGGTTGTTGTTGGTTTAATGTGTCTCTCAAGCTCTGCTTTCTTGCTCAGAACTAAATAGGATTTTTTGGTTTAAAAATGTTTAAACGTGTGGTGCCATGCCCAGTTCATAAATTGAAACAAAGGAACCACTTTGATGTGCTAAATGAAGAATAAAATAATTTGGGAGGACTCTTGTTTTGATTTTACAAATTATTTCTGATTGTTACCAGCTCATTAAAAGTAGTTCATATCTTTTTGGTGTCCCAAACCAGGTATTTTTCTAATCAACAGTTAATTATTTCCTTTTTTTTTTTTATTTTTTGCTGTGAATGAAAGACCTTTGAGCTAATTATTGACTAATACAAAAATGAAAAAATATCAAATGAAAGGGGCTGATGTTGCATTAACTTTGAGCATTATTGGTACATGTGCACTTCTCACACAAGCAGGTCCCATTGGCTTGATCAAAAGTTTATAGAAAAATGAAAACATTCCCAGGAGACTTTAATGTGTAATCAATAATAAAAATAATATTTTAGCACTTGACTGTGCAGAGATAATGAACCACTGATTGTTGTGGGGAGGGCTGTGGGTGAGCTCAGCTGATGATGCAGTTTTCACCCATTGCTGCTGCTCAGAATTACACCAGAGTGAATCCAGGATCAGCTGCTGCAGCTCTTTGGGCTTTTTTGCACCTGCACTGTGTTTTTTGTTCTCAAATTCTGAACAGAAGCAACCAGTGCACAGATTTGAGAGAAAACACTGATTTTTCTTAGCTGTAGGAAAGCTTCATAGTAGGAGGAGGATGTCAGCTAGTTATGAAATGTCTGAAGGTGTGAACTTGCTGGCTGTGCACGTTTCCTTTGTGAATCCACCTTCGTGTGCCAGCCTGGGGAGTTTCTGCTTAGGAATGGATTCAGCAGAACCTCTGAACCCCTGTGGAACTGCAGGCATGTGAATAAACCCTCAGAAATTGGTTATTCATCTGCTTCAAGTTGGGCATTTTTTGCTGGATTGAGACTTAGAGGGGAGTGGGGGTATTCTCTTTCTAACTGTTTGTTTTTGCAGTAGTTTTGCAAGCAGGTTTTGTCTCCAGTTTTCTTTTTGTTTTTTAAGGAGAACTTTAGTTTTCAAAGTGTATTCTAAAGAAAATTTAGAGCCCTCTTTTAGGCATCCTTTTTCTGCATACAACTTGATTAATAATAATTTTAAACTTGTATTTAATAAAACATAGACTCAGTTTTGTCTGAAAATGTATTACAATTTATTTCTGCCATTTTTGTGTAAAATTTACAGAAACAGTGTTACATCGTGCGCTCCAAAGGTAATGTCTCATTCCTCTAAGGCTGTGTCCTTTCCTTTTCTTTCTGTTTTTATCTTTCTTGTTTTTCTGATCATATTGTTATGTGCATTGAACCCTTTCTTAGGCCTGAGGTTCTTTGGGGGGGTGGGTGAGAACGTGTTTTTATCAAAAAGATGATTTTCTCTTCAGCAGTATCTTAAACCAATTTAAACTTGAGTGAAGAAAGGTATTTGTCCTTCTGTAAATAACCTGCAGAACAGTGTCTATTCAAAGGCAGATTTTGAATGGTTTAAATGATGAGAGCTCTATATAGAAATGTTCTAATAAAATATTTTGGGGGGATGAACTCATCATGACTTCAGGTTTCCGTAGTGCCAAGACAGGAGGTAGGTTTGCTCCTGGTTAAGTTCTGAAACCAAAGTAAATATTCAAAGATTGATGCAGAAAACCTTGAAATGCTTTTTTAAAGTGTACCTTTGCAGAATAAATGTCAGATTACAGCCCTGACACTGAGGTGAGAAAACTTTCAGAGGCACCACAAGAATCTGGGGCTCTGCTTCCCGTGGGAAGTTGTTCAGTCACCCAAGTCCTCGTGGTGCATCTGAAAGGTTTCCCTGTGGGACAAAGCTTCTCCTGGTGAACAAGGACAGAAACCCTGTCCATTTTATCTCTCCAATTGCCAGGGGAGTGGGGCAGCCTCTGCATGGGTTTTAATGCACCAACCACCCCTTCCTCTGTCAGTAATCAGCAGTCTAAATGCAGCTCCTGCTTAGGTAATTTACTTAATTAGCCTGCACTGCTGCTGCAGCGTGGCAGGAGCACCTGCAGCCTCCCCAGCCCTGGTTTGGAGCCCATTGCTGTTTCCAGCTAATTCTAAACACTAAGTCTTCACTACTATTAGTTTCATTGGAGTAACCCACTTGTATTTTTTTCACCCCTTTAAATCAGCTTCATAATTAAAGCCACTTAAACTGTTTACCTAACAGCAGGTTGTTAATGCAGTTAACTCTTGCTTCAAGAGCTTCAAAAGCCATAAGGATTTTTCTCTTTGTAGCAATGTGCTGTGTTAGCAAGGAAAAATCAAAGAACACCCACTGCTATTGAGAAATTTACTGTTGTGTTAATGGCATTTATTCCCCTGTGTTAACCCAAAGAAGCTTTCTGTTTTATTCAGTATTATGGAAGTGGGTGGGCTGGTTGGCATTTGGAGCTTAAAAAAAAAAAAAAATCAAGAGTGTAAACACTCCTGATTCACAGTTCCACCTTTTGGGATGTGTTCAGCACTGCAGGGTTTTGTGACCTAATAGTTCAAAACTCGAGGGAAGAGAAGTGTTTAAGAAGTAACATTTTATTCTAGCAGTGAAAAACTGACTTCTTCATACCAAATCTGTGTTATTGTAAATTGAGAAAAATCACCTGGGATTGATTATTTATTTTGAGAGAGGGGAGTTCATTGGAAGAAGGCTTTAAAAGCACAATAGTGCTTGGGAGGTGAGAGAGGAAGAATGTTTTTAGAAGTTATTTCTATTTTATTTCTCCCCCAATATTTGAGCAGGTTCTGGTGTTCTTTACTCAATATTCCTGCACAGCAGGAATTCAGGCTCACTTGGAGAAGCAACTTTAGTTTGGTTTTGGAAAAGGATTCACAGCATTAGAATCCAAGAGATTTGTACAAAAGGCATTTTCCATTCAGGCTCAATGTGAGAAGCTGAAAAATAGGGAGGAAATCTGCATTTATCAGTGAAGTGTAGGTGGCACAGAATGTCTGCTGTTGATTTTGGGAAGCCTGTGAGGTTTTGAGCTGAAGTGTTTGATGATTTAAGACAGAAATATTGCTTTGTATTCTGAGTCAGGTGGCCAAGCAGGTAAATGGGGAGTGAGAAAGAAGTGGTGGGAGGTGAGGGGAAGCAGAGAATCTCTCACATAACTCTTCTTTTTTAAAATAAACTGTCTTTAAAGTGACCTTGCAATCTAAGAAGCTAACAAGCTCAGAAGCATTTAAATCCCACTGGTCACCTAATATTTATCACCAAATTGTATCTTCTCTGTGATTAAAAATCATAAAGTTACATTCAATGTGTATTTAAAGGCACTTACTTGGAAATTGTTTACTGCATGCATGAAATGATCCTTGGAACAGCTTTCAGTATGCACACTTAGCTAAACTTCAAACAAATACCATGTAGAAGTTTAAGAAAGCCTGTGTGTATAATCTGTAATTTTAATTTGTTAATTCCATGTATTTAACTGTGTTTTTTCACTATTTTTGTCTTACCTTCACCTCTTTTTTTTTTTTTTTTCTGTGTCATTCTCCTCTTTTACTTCATCTGAATCCCTGATTTTATTTTATTTTACCATCTTCCCATCTTGCTGTTTGTCCAACAGAACAACAAAACCTGCTCCTCATCTCGATGGGTAAGAATCCTTTCCAATTTCTCAAATGATTGCTGAAGTTTGAGGGTTATATTGAAAGTAGACAACAATGGGGAAACAAATCCTTAATTCTCTGGAAGATTATACAATAGGATGAGATGGAAAACAAAAGTTTCAGTTCTATAAAAATTTCAATTCACAACTTATTTCCTAAAGCTGGACAAAAATTTGAATTGTCTTAAATCCTAGGATTATTTCTTTAAAACTGGTTGCTGCCCTCAGCCCATAAATCTGGGAGTTGAGTTGCCAAGTTGAATATATTTGAGCAGTCGTCTCTTTTGGGACATGTTTTTATCCCTAAAATTTATGGGGCAAATGGAAGACAGAAAGAGAAATGTGGTACCATAGAACAAAACCAAGGATTCCTTTATTTTAAGTGTCCCTGCAGTGCCAGGGGGGAATTGTATCCTGGGTTTGTAGAGATCTATAAATTCTGCTTCTCTGGGGAGGAGTTCTGTCATGTTTATAGATGGGCTCTTGATCCCTATTGCACAAAACTGCAAAAATAGAAGGGTGGGTTAGGAATTCTAATCTGTTTACCCTGCCCTTGTTGAGGAGATGAGACTGCTTCAATCTGAGGGAAATACTTGATGTCAAAGTGGATCTTTGTTTCACATGGCATGAAATCTTAGCATTGTTGTCAATGTTAAACTTAAAATCATTAAAAAAAACTTACTTAATGCATTAAGAGTTCAATGTTTCTACCTCAGACTGACGTTTTAAATGTGAAATTAATTGGAAAACCATCACAGCGATTCATAAATGTTTTTTGCTTTGTAAATACTTCCTTTCTGCAGTGTGCACGTTGTCTTTGGACTGGTGATTTCTGGGTTTGAAGTCATAGAACAGATAGAGAATCTTAAAACCGATACAGCGAGCAGGCCCTACGCAGACGTCCGAGTCATTGACTGCGGGGTGCTGGCCACCAGGTCAGCTAAGGATGGTGAGTTCCCACAATTAGCCATTAACCCTAATCAAACATTCCAAAATTAGTGATGTCTGTGTGTAGGAAATGGATTTATAGAGA
>WEZZ01037290.1:12881-40024 GCA_013400585.1 Chloropsis cyanopogon
AATCAGAGGTGTGTTTTGGTAACAGAAGATGCAGAGGAGGCAGAATTACTGAATGCCTTTTTTCCTCAGCCTTTACTGATAAGACTGAGCCTCAGGGGTCCCAGACCTCAGAAGCAAGAGAAGAAAGCTGGAGGAAGGAAGACTTTCCCTGGGCTGTAGAGGGTTTGGTTAGAGATCCTTTGGCAAGGCAGACTTAACATCCATAAATCCATGGGCTGTGATGGGATGCACCCACAGCTGCCGATGGAGTTGGCAGATGTTGTTACATTCTCTGCCATCTGTGAAAAATTATGGAGAGGGGGAGAGGTGCCTGGTGACTGGAGGAAGGGAAATTTTACTCCCATTTTCAAAAATGGTAAGAGGGACAGCCCAGGAAACTACCAGCCAGCCAGCCTCACCNTCCTGGAAAGGCGATGGAACAGATCATCCTGGAGATCATCAAAATCATGTAGAAGACAAGAAGGTCATCAGGAGTACAGAAGTAATCAGGAATGGATACTCAAGGGGAAATCATGCTTGACTAATCTGATAGACTTCTGTGATGGCATGGCAGGATGGGTCAAGAAGTGAAAAGCTGTGTATTTTGTCTGTCTTGACTTCAGCAAGGCTTTTGATGCTATCTCCCATAACATCCTCATAGGTAAGCTCAGGAAATGTGGGTTAAAGGAGTGGGGCCTGAGGTAGATCAAGAATTGGATGAATGGCGGAGCTCAGAGGGTTGTGATCAGCAGCGCAGAGTCCAGCTGGAGGCTTGCAGTCAGTTCCCCAGTGATCAGTACCTTGTTAGCATGATGTTAGTACTTTCTGTTTCTACTTGAAATATATAGACCAATCTACGTAGGACTCAATTTGCCTTCTTTTTCAGCTGGATATATTGAAAGTACAACATGAATTGTGCTCATTCATAAATAAAGGTATTTACACTCTTTGAATACTGCAATATTGTAAGCAGAAGTTGCTACTAATCACCTTGCCATGCTGATACTAAATTTTCTCCTGATTTTGTGCACAATGCTACATAGGGATATGCCGGAGGGAACTTTCCAGCCTGGAGTGCCCTGGAATACTCTGTTGGTGATGAGTGCAGAGGCCTTGAGGTGAGAGGGGAAATTATCTATTCGTGAAAGTCTGTTGACTGGAGATATTCAGGGATCAAAGCTGTACAAGTCCTGCAGCTTGGGGAGAAGTAGAGTGGGCCTAGCTCAAATCCCCCCCATTCAGGTCACAACTCCAGGGAAGTAGTATCCTGGATGTTTCTCAGGTGTGGGTGAACACCTCTCAGGGTGAACACCTAGTGTCCATGACTGCCAGCTCTACAAAGCAGTTGCTACTCATCCTGCCTGTGCTGGAGAATTTGTGTGGAGCCCAAATGTTTTTGTGAATACCAGCTCCTTGGGCAGGGTGTTATAGCTGCTCAGCCTGGGGTGGGGAACCTGCTGCTCTGTGTTCTCTTGGCACTGTTGGCTGTGGGGTGATAGAAAAAGGGCAAATGACAAATCCTATTGTCAGCAGAGAGAAGGAGGGGAGAGATAGCCCACTGGTACTTGAACCACCAGGGAGCTGCTGTGTATCTAGCATATGACTCTGCAGAGGATGGCCAGTGATGGGGCTTTTTTCATCTGCTGTGTGGGTCTGCAGGAGAACAGATCTTGTGCAGGTCTCAGCACCATTGCTCTCTGGCAGCTCCTCAGATTTCCCTGTCCACTTGAAAAGCTGATAATAATTTCAAAATTAGCTTGCCTAGAAAATGAGTTAAAAATTGCTCCTGTGGCTACATTTGTCTCCAGGTCCTTCTGGTGTTTTAAATTTTTTTTTTTTCTGTTCTGTTTCATGCTCCTGTTTGAGTGACCTGTACAAAAACCAGGTGAAGCTAGTTAAAATGAGGAAAACCATAAAACTAGCTGCAGAAGGAAATACTTTCAAGTGTACAAATTAAAGAAAATGGAAGTGTAATTCTCTCTAGTCTCTTTTGATTCTATATACCTTTGGTGTTATTTGTAACAGTAGGAGTTGAAAAGCATGTAGACAGAGTGTGGTCTTTCAGCTCATGGTGTCTCGAATGAAGGGTCTTGAACCCCTTAAAGAGTCTTGAATATGACCAGGTACAAGATACAGACAAGGAATAGAAAAAGAAAGATGAAAAACTGAAAAAAAAAAAAAATTAGGAAATAGGACAAGTCTCTGGAGGCCGGAGAAATAACTAATGCAATGCTCCAATTACTTTTGAAAAGGATCTAAAAGAATTGCAGGAAATTAGACCAGTCAGTTTGACATCGACTTTTTAAGTCTCAGAAGTATTTTTAAAGGATCACATGTGGATACATTCAAAAGCACAGCTTGAGAATAGACAATCAGTGTGGCATAAGGATAGGGTAATGAGGTTTAAGTAATTTGTTTGTATGAATTTACACGTATCTGTTTTAAAAATATTACCATGTGAAACGGTGGGAGAGCAATAAACAATATGAAACAATTCAGCTCTCTGAAAACCTCTCCCTTTGATTTAAGAACTAAGGCATGGAGTCCTCAGAATGGAGGAGAACATGGCAAGTACAACTGACAACTGAATAAGGCAAAGAGAAGAATAGATGTCTTATCTTGGGCCCTTGCAGGAGTAGTTCCATTTCACAAGTCATCAATACCAGAAAGCTCTGGCAGGCATCCGATATGATTTCAGAAGCTCATGGAGATCTTGTGTAAAGGATTTGTCCTTGTGTATCAGGTGTCGGAGTACCAGTAAAATGGTGCCTTTTGTTTCAAAGGATTGAGAAAAAATTCCCTCTAGAGAAAAAAACGTGCATCTAAAACATGTTTTCTGATATTAAAAGCATTCAGCTTAATGTGTGGGCTATGCATATGGTTGGTGGAGCATGGAGAGAACTGAAGGAACTGGAAGTGGTAGAGAAGCAAGTGCATAAGAAAAGGATGGATCTGAATGTGTGAATGATGTAATTATTTGGTATTTGCATAAAAAGAATATGTGGCCTAACAGAATTTTTGGAAGCAATGCCCAGGTCTTAATAGGCATGGCTGAGAGCAGGGAAGAAGGGCATAATCAGAGGAATCATTTCAGTGAAGTGTAAGACCCCCTGTAGGGATTACAATGAGACACATACGTCTGATATAAAATTCACTCCTGTATGCTGAGAGCAATGAAGAGAAGGTTTAGCTGCTTTTAGATGCTGATGGATTAGAAGCCATAGGACTCTGCAGGAAGATGAGAAAACAATTCTGTCACATACATAGATAGTATGCTCTTCCAGTAATATTCAAGTCACAAAACTGGGATGAAGATCTGCATTTTAAACATTCCAAAGCTTCACTATGTAAATAGAAAACACTTACAGAAATTCAGAATTCAGTTCAGATTTTTCAAAGTCAACCAAGAATCAATCTTTCTCTAAGAGCTGGGGTGTACACAGGACTATAGTGATGATAAATGCCATACACCAGTAAGTGTAAGTTGATGTTCGTATTAACCTTCTGCTGCATTTGTCATCAGAATGATTAGATCATTCTTTTTTGATAGAATCATAGAATGGCTTGAGTTGGAAGGGACCTTAAAACCTAAGTTGTTCCAATCTCCCTGCTATGGGGAGGGACACCTTCTACTAGGCCAGAGTCCCATCCAACTTGTCTTTGAACACTTCCAAGAACGTGGATGCACAACCTCTATGGGCAACCAGTGCCAGTGCTGCACCACACTCACAGAAAAGAAATTTTTCCTAATATCTAATCTAGACCTGCCCTCTTTCGTTTTGAAGCCATTCCCCCTTGTCCTGTCACTACATGCTCTTGTAAAGAGTCTCTCTCCATCTTACTTGTAGGTAAGTAGTAGCTAAGTACTTTCAGGTACTGGAAGGCTGTGATTAGGTAGTCCCAAAGCCTTCTCTTCTCCAGGCTGAATTCTCAATTCTCCCAGCCTTTCCTCACAGGGTAAGTGATCCATTCCTCTAATTGTTTTTACGGTCCTCCTCTGGACTCTCTCCTCCATGTCCTTCCTGTTCTGAGGGCCCCAGAGCTGGATGCCCTGTTCCATGTGGAGAGCAGAGCAGAGCAGAGCAGAGCAGAGTGGCAGAATCCCCTCTCTGGTCCTGCTGCCCACACTGCTCTGGATGCAGCCCAGGACACGTTTGGCTTTCTGAGCTGTGAGTGCTCATTGCTGGGTCATGTCCATCCCCTCACTCAAGTCCTTCTCCCCAAGGCTGCTCTGCATCTGTTCAGCCCCAGCCTGTGTTGCTAACCAGGATTTCCCCAACCCAGGTGCAGCACCTTGCACTTGGTCTTGTTAATCCTCATAAGGCTCCCATGGGCACACTTCTTGATCTTGTCCAGGTCCCTCTGAATGGCATCCTGTCCTTAAGGTGTGCCAACTGCACTGCTCTGCTTGGTGTCATCTGCACTTTTGTTGAGGGTGCATTGATCCCTTTGTCTCTGTCATTAATAAAGATATTAAATAACACTGATCCCAATATGGACCCTGAGGGTCTTGTCACTGATGTCCATCAGGACTGTGAACCATTGATGATTACTGTCTACACGTGACTGTCTCGCCACTTGCTTATCCTTACAAGGATATATCCTTGTATCCACCCATGACGTTGATCTCCCTACAGTTAAGAGAGAAGAATCTTGTGGAAGACCATATCAAAGGCTTTACAGAAGTCCAGATATGACATCTTCCCTTGTCCACTGATATAGTCACTCCATCATAGAAGACCACTGGGTTGGTCAGGCAGGACTTGCCCTTGGTGGAACTGCACTATCTCTGATCACTTTCTGTCTTCCCTCTGCCTTAGCACAGCTTCAAGAACCTGTTCCATGATCTTCTTAGGCACAGAGGGGAGGCTGACAGGTTAGTAGTTCCCGGGTCCTCCTTTCTACCCTTTATAAAGGTGGGCACAATGTCCAGTCCCCTGGGACTCAGCTAAATGTCATGACTTTTGAAATGTCAGGGAGAGTGGCATAGCAACTGTATCAGCCAATTCCCTCAGGACTTTGGGATGGGTGTCATTGCGTCCCATAGACTTATGTATGCTCACATTCCCTAGATGATCATAAACTTGATCTTTACTTACAGTGGGAGGGACTTTGCTGTCCCAGTTCCCATCCTGCTCTCCACCCATTCTAGAGTCATGGGAAGTTGCTGTTGAGGACTGAGACAAAAATATTGTTGAATACTTTGGGCTTTTCATCATTTGTTTTTCCAAGTATAAAAGCATTCCTGCATATGGATTGGTTAAGGTATTCTGAGCTATATATGCAGCCACTGCTTTAATCTAATTAACAACCTGAGCTGGGCATATCAATAAAAAAGGGACAGAGGGTAAATGCAGGCAAATAATTAAGTTCTCTAGTAAACATCAGTGCTGCATGTGAATTCAAAACAAGTACTCATAATGGGTTTGTGTGGCCTATGACACAAAAATCAGCTGAAAAAGAGGAGTGAGAACATGTGGCGGGAGAAACAGCGTTGTAGAAAACAAAGTCAGTGAAGAAGAAAGGGGAGGAGGTGCTCCATGTGCCAAAGCTGAGATTCTCCTGCAGCCTGTGGTGCAGACCATGGTGAGGCAGCTGTGTGCTTGCACCCCATGGAGGCCCATGGGGATGCAGAAATCCACCTGCAGCCCATGATGACCGAGTGTCAAAGCAGCAGGATGCATGAAGAGGCTGTGACCCCATGAAGAGAGGAGCCTGCACTGGGGCAGGTTGCAGCTAGGACCTGTGTCCCCAAGAAGAGAGAAGGCCACACGGGACCAAGTTTACTGGCAGGACCTGTAGTTGCTTGGAGGACCGATGGTGGAGCAATCTGTTCCTGAAGGACTGAATTCTGTGGAGGGGTCCCACATTAGAGCAGCTCATGAAGAATGGCAGCGTGTGGAAGGACTCACACTGGAAAAGTTAATGGAAGACTGTGTGCTGTGGGAGCATGCTGGAGCTCCATGCTGGAGCAGGGGAAGATTGTGAGGAGTCCTACCCCTGAGGAGGAAGGAGTGGCACAGATAATGTGTGATGATCTGACCACAACTTCCATACCCCACCCCCTGAGGTAAAGAATTTGGGAGCCACCTTGAGTCCAGGAAGAAGAGACAAATTGAGGGAAGGTGTTTTAAAATTTGGTTATATTTCTTATTATCCAGCTCTAACTTGATTGGTAATAGACTTATTTCCCCATGTTGGATTATTTTTGCCCATGAGTGATATTTTCCTGTCCTTATCTTCACCCCAAAGCTTTTTGTTATATTTTCTCCTCCCTGCGCCGCTCAGTAGGGGAGTGACAGAGTCATTTTGGCGGGTACCTGATGTCCAGCCAAGGTCAACTTACCACAGTGCTTGATGCAGTGTAACCATTTTCTGTAGCCATATGTCTGTCTCTCTTTTCCCTGAAAAACCCTTGTGATTTAAAGGCGTATTCTTGGCTTGATTGGCCTCAGCTGAAATAGTAGCTATCTGGTTATAGTAGCTAATCTAATGAGATTAGGTCATGCTTTTTTGTACATTTACAGATGGCTCCAGCCTCAAATGCCTGGAATCTTCTGTAATAATTTTAGCTGCTCTGTGCTGCTGGTGTTCTCTGCTTATACAAAGTGTGATAAACTACACAGATAAGCATGCCCGGCAAGAGCATAGGACTAACTCCTGTGTCATGTAAATGTTCACAAAATCTAGTGCTGCAGAGATACTGAAAGAATTAGATACTGACATGAGCTTGAGAGATTTCTGAACAATTCTTCATACTGGCAGTTTTTGCCAAATCTGCCTATGTGAAAGTAAGTGCTGTGGACAGCAGGGCTCTTGACCCCACCACTGGGACATGTAACCACTTAAAACCGTGTATCTAACCAGAGTAACAAAACAAGAGAAGTTGACAATAACCAAGTTATATTTTAACCAAGTTATATTTTAACCAAGTTATATTTTAAGTTACAGCTTAAAATTTACTATTAATCAGTCATACTCATGCCATGTTTTTTATGGTTCTCCCAGATGGCTGAAGGTATGGGAAACCCTCAGTAGCTGGGTTTGCTAGTGGCAAACTGAAATTTATAGCTTTCTGGGCTGAGAGTAGCTCACATGGTGCTGCTCACTGAGCCCTCCTGTCTGCATTTGTTTGACTCGAGCCCAGCTGCAAAGTCCCAAGTTCTCTTGCATCCGACATCACTCTTGGTCCATGGTTGTTGTACTGCTGTCATTTCCACAAATAGCGAGTTACTCCCTGGGGGAGCACCTGCTCCTTCTCTTTGCTGGCCAGAAGGAGGGCAGAAAATTCTGCTCTAGCAATATATGACCCAGGAGGAGGAAAGCCGTTGATGAAAGTGGTCATTCCCTGCACAGTAGATTCTCACCATCTACTGCCTTCTGGTGTAAAAATCATGTCCAAAACAGAAGTGCAGTCAAAGCCTTACAGATTTTGCAAATCCTAGAGAAACAAACCAAACTAAGTCCACCTATTTACTTACTTTTCTCATCTGGTTATCATGACTAGATTCTTTGTTGATATCTCTCTCTGCAATACATAGTGTGATGGTCTGCTTGTTCCCTTATGTACTATGTGGGTTCTGAAAACTCTTGTTTTATTCTCCAGGGATTACCAGAAAATCATTAACTATATTATTACTTCTTAAGGTTAAAATATTTTTTGTCCTAGCTTGATGGTCAGATTAGAAAAGGGAAAATCAGAACATGAATAAACAACTGATCAATGCTTCTGGAAGCAGAAAAAGAAAAAGCAGGAAAAGAAAGAAATCCATGTATTTTACTTTATGTACATACACTCAGGTTGGGAGAAGGGTAAGAAAAAAGGTTTTTTAAGGCCCACATGTTGCACCCATGGTTTCCAAGACCAATTCTTCACCATCTGGTTCCCTGCACAGTAATGTTTCATGACACGATTTGAATTCATAATAAAATCAGTTGTACCACCCAGGAGATCTGCCTCAGTTCATGAGCCCATGTGCATTTTGGAGACCCAAGGCTGCTAAAAAGTATCTCAGTTTCGCCCTTATGCTGGAGACCCATACACTTGAATGTCATCCTAAGGGCATTTTATACTCTTGTTCTTTCTTCCTACTTCCCCCTACCCAGGGCTAACCAGCTGGGGTGGTAGGAAAGTCAGCTTGTTATTCAGACATGGTACAACAGGGACTCTAGCGTGCTTTTCACCAAACCTGCATACCTGGTATTGCTGGAGCTCTTGCCTGAGAATTGCCTGACAGATGTGGAGTCAAGCACATGGCTCTGCATTTCTAAATTAGTGACGGAGGTCCCTGCTGAATTTCAGTCTGACCTGAAAGCTTGAGAGCAGCCATATGGCTGCCCTCCACAGTCGAGGTTACTGCCTTTGGATTCAGTTGACTTTTCAGATTTGAGTAGTCTAATTAAATCTGCCCACTTCTCCACATAGATAATTATCAGCCTTTCTATTACTCATGTTACTGCACAACATCCCCTCTCAATGACTTTATTCATTTCAGACAGGGACAGCAGGTGCCAGATGGCAAACCGATGCTGTGTGATACTTGGTATTTCTATCACTTGGTGCTTAGAGTTTCACCTTGCTCCTGTGCATTAGCCTGATGGGTATGATTGCTTTGGTTTGCTTTAATAAGATCTGGAGCATGGGAAGTGATAGTGTGTCATTGATTTGGAGGAGCAGTATAAAGGCAATGAACATTGTTACTGTCTATAGAAAAAGGGACTGGCTGCAGCCTCTTAGACTTGCAAGGAAAAGAACAGCTTTCAATTTCAATGAGTATATTAAGTGCTCTTTAGGTTAGTCTGCAATTTAGTAAAGCAACCCTGACTACAGGTTCAATTATAAAGGCCACATTTTTCCTCAGAAGGAAGTTCAACACAAATAGATGGCATTCACTGCTTACTGATGGTAGGAGCAGCTGTATAGGAAGCCACCGTAGCCACTAGAAGGTGCATTTTGCATTTATTTTTAGCATGCCTTGCAACTAAAGACAATGGGCGGGGGTAAGTCTGTTTTCCTTCTGAAACTGTAAATTACATGAATAAAAAGAAAAAGAAAGAAATTGAAACATGAACAGACAAAGACTTTGTTTATTTATTACCAGGAGAGACCCATTACGATTCAGTGCTGTGTTTCCATGGCATCCCAGAGGCATAAACAGAAAATACAGGCTAATGCATTCAGTTAGACAGAGATTTTAAAGTCTAATGCACAATCTAAATATATATGACATATGCCCACTATTTATTTATCTCTTCAGTATATTGCAGGGAGACGGAGAACTTGCTAAATATTCCAGGGCTCTAATCCATTTACATACGTATCTCCTGCAGATGTCCAGTACTTGTGAGGGCAGTGTTAGTTGGTTGCCTTTCAGATTCCGTTCATTTCTCTCCAGATCATTCTTGACTTTGTTACTATTCTCATATCTGTAAGTATCTCTCTAGTATTTCTGGTTAGGAAGCCCAAAGCAAGTTCAAAGATCCAGCCTTTCAGGACTAGATTCTGCTTTATCCCTTCTTCCTGGTGGGCTAAACATCCTTGCCTGTTTGTTGAGTGTTTCAATTTGTGACTGCAAATGCCAAGGCTTGTGCCATTTCTCCCGCGTGGGTTTATAAACATCCTTTCTAAAGCTGAACAAAATGTCTCAGCAAGATTATTCTTTTGCCTTGTAACTCGTAATTTAGCTTCAGTGCATAACAATTATAAAAGCTCATCTCACAGCCAAAATGTTATAAATGGTGTGGAGCTGACAGCACCCACCCTTCCATCAGATTTCCACCTGCTTATGTGGGGTATGAGAAGAGCTTCTTCACAATGCTGCAAGAAGTCTGGAAGGGTATGCTAGAGTAAAAGGTTACCTTGGAGGGAGCATTTTAGGCTGCCTTATCTGTGCAAGGTCTTGTGGTTTGTGAAACTGCCTCCCGAAGGATGTAGTGTAGCCCCCTTTGGTGAGTCATTTAAAACACTACTAAAAAGACTCCTGTCGAATGCCACATAAGACACTCTCTGGATTTGCCTGTTGTCCAGAAATGCTTTTGAAAGAGGCTGTTCCTTTGAATGAGTGGCTTGGTTCATATCCATCATCTGCAAGCATTTAGAGATTCTCTGGGTTTTGGTGTATGTTTGTCAATGAAAAGGAGTTTACTAATCCCACAAATTCAGCAACAAAACGTCTCTTCATGCTGTTATTTCACTTCTTGTAAAATCTTGCAGCTACTACTCAGAAAGCAGTGGTAAAGTTAGTCTGCAGATCTTATGAAAGGTCTAGGCACAATCTGTAAGTAAGCCACTGTCCTGATTTAGGGCAAATTTTGGGAAGAAACCCCTGAATGTGGGCCCTTCAGAAAGCAAAATCCAAACGGCCCCTCCCCCCTCAGGTCCAGGAAAAGTATTTCCTTAGAGAAAGGTGGAAAAAACTATTTATTTAACAAACAAAGTATCCACAAGCATAAAACCAAAGAATGGATAATATCAAACAAGAAAACCTCTTGCCGTTTGAATTGATGGCAAATTCAGAAAGTCCTTGATGTGAATGCAGCTCAGCCCGCTCAGTCTCTTTCTCATCTGTCTCTCCTGTGAGCCCCAGCCCTGGTGGGCCACAGGCATCAGGTTCTGGTGCTCTTCTGGGTTTTCAGTCCAGAGCAGGTTTGAACAGGTCCAAGAACAAGGAAGGGAAAAAAAAAGTCCAGGTAATTTCTCTGCCTCAGCTAGCTAAAAACTAACTAAAAGTAAAGAAAACTCTGTCCCGCTGTCCGTTGTCTGTGCTGCAGACACCACAGCAGAGCAGAATGTGGAGGAGTGCAAGCAGTCTCTCAAAACAAATTCTACGCTCTTTCTTCTCCCCCTTCACTCTCAAAACCAGTCTTAAAGGTACAGAACTCAATATCTAACAAACAGAACAGACAATTTGGGGATACAACATCATAAAGTCACCCCAGGACGGCCACCATCTAAATATAATTTGTCCATGTCAATAACTCCCCTTGCGTCTTGACGACACAATGATCTGCTATACTGGGCTATCAGTTTTGAGACTGGGGGAAATTCAGATACACTCTAAATGCCTGTTCAGCTCAGGGCTTTCTTCCTCCTCTGAGCCTGAAGGCCCTTGGGTCCTCAGCCCTGAGATTAGCCATCTCTCTAAGAGTGTGGTGTGATCCACAGGTGCCAGATGAACCCATGGGAGAACGAGAAGATTTCTGGTGGAATTCTGTCTGTCTTTTGGTAAGAGTTTGCCAATCATTAAATAGGCTTTTGAATGAAAAGTCATCATGTTAGAACTATCTCAACTACTAATATTTCATGGCATACTTCTTAAATGCTGATTTGCCATGCTGAAGTTATAGAACAGGAGTTGGACGTATTTTGCATACAGTTACTTACTTTTTCTCTTGAAAAGGGAAACTTAAGTTCCTTGGGAAAACATAGCTTGGGTAGGAGTGAAATAACCCAGGGTGCTTTTCTAGGTAGCCTTTTTCTTGTGAGATCCATATGTTTGAGATGGGTAGAAAATGGAGAATGATTACACAAAAGAGAAAAAAGAGAGGTAGAAGGTCATGGAGACTATCTCTGAAGTCCAAAGGATTTCTGTTTAAATCCTTGACAAAGAAACATAGAAGTACATCTGTAAATAATTTTTATCATCCTTTTCTTGTATTAGAGAAAAAAATGGAATAAATGCAAGGGAAGAGTAGGCCAAAAAATTAAAGAGCAAGTGGAAAGGTAGAAGGGAATACAAATGAAGGAAGAGCAATGAAAAAGGAGTTTTGTGAAAGTGGTGAAGAGGACCTAAAAGAAGTAAAAATCATCCGTACTCTCAAACAGATCTTGCAATTCTTTTTCACCCTCTCTCCTGTTTATGTATAACAGTGTCATAATTGAAACTCCTCTGACCAGAGCTGATCTGACTTGGAAATGTTTTATTTAAACAAACTTTGTTTTACATAAATGATTAATTGTTGTAAATAATTAAACATTCCATTATACATACTATTTCTTTAGTATTTCTTCAGAAGACTGTTTTGTCCTTCCAGGAGCTAGAACCTTAGGAGAAAACATTGCAACATAAAGCATAGCTTGCACATGGTGAAAAAGATTGCTCCTTCTGCAGCAGAATGTTACAGAAAAAAGTATGCTTGATTAACTTTAGAAACCAGCTTATAATCCAGACTGACTTTATGATTTGTTTTGTAAGGTGCAAACTGTCTCCTTCTTAAGCTAACAGGATTTTGCTTTTCTCATCTCTTGCATAATCTACTGCTGGATCAAGTGTGCTCTCATAAACATCCAAGACAATTCTACTGAAATCAATTCCATCTGTGTAACTTATGTTGCAAGGTTAAAGTTATACAGTAAAAGTAGCACAAAAGTGATCTTGTACAATGACTTCCACCGAGATTTGTAACTGCAAGTGAGAACTGAGTTTAGTATTCTCTTTCTGGACAGAGTTGTCAAAGCTCAGGAGAGAAGGCAGGAGCTTAAAACTAAACCTATTGAGTTTTCCTGCAAAAGAAATGGAAGAGCTTCAAAAACAAGTTTCAGGAGGTATAGCCAAGTTGCATCAGCATTTCCCTCTGGGCTTTCTGAAGTCTGATAAGGCTACATACTGCCTTGCTGAAAGGTGAATACTCTCACAGGACCAACAGGGATGTTTTCTGGTTCCATGTTTACTGCCAAGGTTCTGGAATTAGGACATTGCTTGAGCTATTTAATACTTCTAACACAGCTACTGTTACTGCTACTAATATTACAGATAATGAAAATATTATCAGTTTGCCATGGATTTAATATTTGGGAATGAAATAAGACCTGGAAGAGTTTCTATGCAAGAGCAGAGGGAGGAATATCTGGGTCTGAAGAATAAATTTAGGTGCGGTATGAGACAGACTCAAGTTCAAGTTAAGTGACTAGGGGTCTTGGACAGGAAATCGCTGGGTTTGAATTGGCTACTGCTAGTGGCCGCAGATGTGTCTTGCCTGCCTTTTGCTTCACATCTGGCAGTGAGAAGCTGGGTCTCCAGGGAAAACCCCAGCAGGCCCGTCTCGGTGGGTGCTGATCACCTCTTGGCCCACCCACTGCTGCCTGAGTACAAAGTTCCTGGCTCATAGTACCCCTGGTAAGACAGATACAATTTTGCTGATAATTGTGAGTTTTGTATTTGTGGGAGTTACTTTGTGCAAACTGAATGAAGCCTTGAAGTAGATCTGCAACATTCCCATTTCTTTTTTTTTTATTCTAAAACACTAGAGTATTTGAGAAGGTCAATTTAATGTTGATATGCAGAAGTGAAAAAGATGGTGGCCCTATGGCTTAATTTCTAGCTTCAAATCTGCTGGTCCTGGTCTCATTAAAAATTAGCTAGACATTTACATTTAAGACAATAGTTTTAATTTATTCAAAGTCAAAGTCACAATTCAAGCACTCTAGAGTAGAATTGAGACACATCACAGATTTGTGATACAAAGAGAATACTTTTTTACATTATTTTTATGACTTTTTTCAAATGAATGGGCAACAGAGAAGGAAATCAAAAGGTTTCATGTCTTTGTACTCTCTTAATTGTGATGACTATGAAATTTTCGCTGTCTTTCAAAGAAAATTGAATGATTATTACCACCTGCCTATTAAAACAGCCTGTGTAGATTAGTCACTATTTCAAATTATATGCATTATACACTGTTGAATACTTAAACACTCGAGGACACATACAAGATAACAGAAATTATTGAGTTCTAAACTTCAACTTTTTTTCGCCACAGATCACTTTATGTCACTTCTTGCTATAAAACATAACATTACAATTTATGCCCCAAATCAGATGTTTAGATCAGATAAATCAAGGACAATTATACAATATATTTAGATTAAAGAGGACATGAAATTATCCAAGAATCTTGTATTCTAGTTTTGGATTTCTCTTGTGTTCTTATACAAAATCAGAAAGAGACATGAATAGGTGCTGATTCTCTTACTTTTCACATTTGCATTAGTTTTGGCTTGGGTAGTGTTAGATTTCTTCACAATAATTAACATGGAACCGTGTTTTGGATTTTTGCTGGAAACAGTGTTGATAACTTGGGAATGTTTTTGTTACTGCTGAGCAGTGTTTACACAGCATGAATGCTTCTTCTGCTTCTCATTCCACCTACAAGTGAGCTGGGGGTACGCACGTTGTTTGGAAGTGATGGAGCTGGGAAAGAGGTATTCCATACCATTCCATCCATGTGATGCCATGCTCAGCAGAGAAAGCTGAAGGGTGGAAGATGATGGGGACTGCTGGTTGTCAGGGACGGGGTTGTCATGGATCAGTAGGTTGTGAGCAATTTTTTTCTCTTGCATTGTTTGTTTCTCTAGGTTTTGTCTTGTTTCCTCCTCTTTTGCCTACCCTCCTTGCCCTCTTCCCTTTAAAAAATATTATTAATTTGTATTTATCTCAACTTATGAGCATTTGCACTTTTATCCTTCTGTATCTTTTCTCATCACATGGAGAAGAAGAGTGGCTGTGTGGTGCTCAGCTGTCAATTGGGATTAAACCACAACAGCAGCCTATGCACGGCATCCCATTGCTCAGTCCTTTATTGAGTGAATAAGCTGTTTCCCTGTTGTCAGAGACTGAAATAGTTCATGCCTCAAACATTGCTATAAAGTTTTGCTCGTTATAACTGTATAAAGAAGCTATAACCAAAGAAACCTCCCTGAAGATACCTGACTGCGACTTTGGACTGTAAATTAAGCCGCTCAGATTAAATAAAGGAAAAAACCATTCTTTAATCATTTCAGGCTAGGAAAAAACAAACAGGGCTGAAGGATAAGGATGGCTTTCCACTAGGAAGCCAGATGCAGCATAGCTTCTTCCCCTCAGGCCACATCCACAGGCCAGTCACGTGAGAGGCAGCTGAGGGGTGCCTTAATCCATCAAAGGGCCCCCTGAAGTGCCCCCTGAGTCATTCCTGAAGCCTTGCACAACAGGACTGCATGTGATGCAACACACCCAGAGTGTGTTGTAAGAGGCAAACTCCCCCTGCTCCCCAGGGAGCTGCCTGGGTTTTCCTGCCTGGCCTGAGCATATATTAACCATCGGATTCTATGCATTCTGGGGGGACCTTCACCACCAAGAAGACCTGCTGGAAACGATCAATGGAACATCACTGGGATCCATGGAATGATGATATTTTCCTTTTTCTGTCCCTGTCAGTCTCTTTCTGACTCCCCCACCTATTTCTGAGTTCTCTCTCATATTTATCTCTCTCTCTCATATTTACTATCAAATAAAACCCATACTATTGTCACTGGCATACGGTCTCATTTGCACCTTAATATGGGCAGGAGCATTTATAAGAACTTTAGTAATTGGATCATGGCACCTATGGGACATTGTGATGACTCTCAGTGCTAGCAACAAAGATTAGGTTTCACCAGGTTTTCCTCTGGCTACCTACAGGGGTTATACTGTCATTTATATACTATCATGCATCATATCATCATATAATCACCGAATATGCTGAGTTGGAAGGGACCCAGAAGGATTATCAAGTTCAGCTCTTAGCCCTGCACAGGACAATCGCAAGAGTCACACTGTGGGCCTGAGCGCATCTTCCAAATGCTTCTTGAACACTGTCAGGCTGAGATTCTGAGTCAATTAGTCAATTCTGGGCTTATGTCAATCATACAAATCTAGGAGCAAAGAGTATTGTGGAAAAGACGCAGAGACAGTGTTGAATCTCAAAATAACCTCTTAATTTTCATACATTGAAAACAAACAAAAAAATTTTAATAGTTACTTTAACAGTTTAATTGTTGTCCTTATAGAGGATCCTTAATTGGTGGTTGTAGCCCAAGTAAGTTAAACTTCAGCTGGTGTTTAGTGGTGTAGCTTCACTGATGGCATTGGAGCTTCACTGGTTCACATCTGTAGAAAGGTCAGTACTCTGTATTAATCAGTGCAATATTAAGTGTGGCATCAGAGATATTTGGTTCCTCTCAGTTCAGACGGGAAACTTCAGTTCAGAGATTAATAGAAAGAAAACAAAGGGAACTATGTAAAAACATGGGTAAAAAATCCAAAATTTTTGTGCCTAATGGCACTTGCAAACTGTGGAATATTTCAGCCATTCATTACTTCCTTATTTACATCACCTTGGCTTTTTTTAATTGCACATTTATGCATTACATTAACATTTCATATGCCGCACACTGCATTTCATGGTGACACCAAAAATTAAATCCTACTACGCTACGCTATGCATCAGACAACAAAGAATAGTGTTAAAGGAGCATTCTTAAAATGTTCCATCATTAGGCAGCAACATGAGGAGCTCTTTTTATTTTGGTAAATGTGTTCATAAAATATTTCTCACTTTCACTGTTTACCACATTAATTTTGTATTTTATATAAAAAATTTAGACCCAAGCAAATATTTTAAAATAAATGACATCTGTGAAGTGCTTGAAAGGTGCCACTTGGCTGTTTGCTGTTGACTTTTTTGGGTAAGTAATAGCATTGGCAGCAGCCTGAGTTTATCTACCCCTTGGAATATGGAGCTGCAGGACACTAAATTTGGGGGCATGAAATGAGACAGCAGGAGAGAAGCCCTGTAACCCCCGCCACTTCCACCAACACCTCAGCGGGTGCATATGGAAGAAGTAGCCTGGGACAGATGCCCAACAGGGGGTTATCTCTGGTGCCAAGAGGGCTTAGACCCCCAGCTGAGCATAAATATCTTGGTTGGGAGAGCAGATGTGAAGAGAGACAAAAATTAAATATCTTTGACCAAAGACACTGCTTTATACTACAAAAGCTACACAAATTATCACGGAGACAGAAGCCTCCTACATGCTCCCTGGAAATGTGCAGGGCTTCCCCCACAAAGTTTGGACACATCTCCACAGATATTTTTCTGGAAATTAAGAGGAAGGGTCCTACATACGCCCCATCTGAAATTGGATGGTAAAATTCATTGAATCCTAATCTATACTTTAGATTTCTTTGCTATCTGTAATATAGGAACCTCAATCCCATTCTATTGTTTATCCACTAGTAGTATTTCTTTGTTTATCCTGTGTAGTAAGTCATCTGTTAAAGTCTTACATCTGTTAAATTCATGTCTATCAAATAATTATTTTGTAATAGACCTAATCAGCCATTATTAAGAACTTTTGGGTTTTGGGGTGCTGACCACCTCAGTAAAAGTACTGTCTACTGCTAGAGGCCTGGGAAAGACAGAAACTTGCTTAATCCCCTCTCCATTTGTAACAAGCCCTTCACTCAGTAAGTGGCTGTGACTGAGCCTTGTCCCTTTTCAAGGGCTCAGGTTCCATCTGAAACTCCAGACAAGTGATCTGTTATATCCTCAGCATGGACTGTGCCACCTCTTGTTGCTGCTTTCTTCATCATGGATTGCTGGTAACACTTGAGGAAAACATACCCTACCTACCTGTTTTTAAATGTAAGTGCAGTCTGTGTCTGTTTATGACCAAAGAGAGGAATGAGGCCAATGATTACACTTAGCTGGAAGATGATGGCTGATGATGTGTCAGAGAACAGCCCATCTCACACAAAGGATCTGGGCACTCTCCTCCTTAGGTCTGGCACACAGAGAGCAACCAGAATCTGGGCAGTGGCAGCCTGTGTGTTCAACATGCCTGTGCCCTTCTCTGGGAGCCTTTTCTGGCATTTGAGTACTATGCACTCTGGTGCTGTGCAGGGAACCTCTGTGGAGAGATGGTTATGTGAAAGGGCAGTGGGGGACGGGATGACGATGGAGAACACTGGGAGGATGATGACAATGGAGAAGGCAGGAGGAACAGGGGAAGCTGACTGCTGCCCAGACCTCCTTGGATGGTCAACAGAATCAGGAAGGGCTGCAAAGTCACAACATATTACCCAGTGTTCCAGATCAAAACCATTTCCTGACATGCTTAATATTTACTCACTCAACAAAGAAACATCCCAAAGAAAAAAGCAATGTTTTTTAACTTGAGCCTGAAATTGTGCATTAGCTATAGTGCATTGGAACTGTTATGGGCTATCTTGGGTGACTCCCATCAAAATGATGAAAACCAGGAACATTTCTTTGACCCTGGTGAATTGTGGCCACCGTTGTGTGAATTTCTGTCTCAGACGAGTTAAAGTTCAGGGTTTCTAGTCTAAAAAGCATGGCAATCTTCTACATGGGGAATGCTAAAGTATTGATTTTGGTGTTCAGAGGGCAGAATTTTCAGTCATTTTTTTGTAGCTGAAGTTTAATGAATTTCTTGTATTTCTTCGTCTTCACTGTTTTCAACCCAAATATATAAGGGTCTCATTTCTCTTCATTTTAACATACGGTTTTCTGCTTTTAGAAAGGTTCCATACTTACAATGCCGAGTTAATAATCAAAAGAACTTGCTTCTGTGCCAGGTCAGAGAATGTTTCCAGTGCTCCTGCCACTATGTAGTCAGAACTTGAGTAAATCTGTCCAATGCATTCCCAGTGTTGCTGCCCTAAAATTACATGCCAACCCAGTGCGGGAAATGTTGTGGTTTAGGTTTGGTTTGGTGGGTTATAGTTGTGAGTTGTTGGTGTTTTGTTGGGTGTTTATTTTAGAGTAGGTTTGAATAGGTTTAAAGAAAAAGAGAAATTATAGTTTAGGGATTTTTTTTGTTTTAGTTAGTTAAAAATTAATTAAAAGTAAAGAAAATTTTGTTTTGTTGTTCGTGTTGTGGATATTATAATAGAGTAGAATGTGGAAGAGTGTAAGTAGTTTTTGAAAATAAATTTTGTGGTTTGTTTTTTAATTTTTAAAACTACTTTTAACGGTATAGAATGTAATATTTAAATAAATAGAATAGATGATTTGGGGATATAAATATTATAAAGTTATTTTAGGATTTTTAAAAAAAATTTTTATATTGTTAATTTATTATTTAAAATATACTAGTTGGTTCAGTACATTCATTATGAAAAGAAATGTTTCTTTAAAACCAAACCTACTGTGTCCCATCATTTAATTTGTGTTTCATCACATGATACTTGTACATATCAGATGTCTAACAGCTGAAGTGTTCTGTAGGAGTGGGTAACAATATCACTGTCTGCACATGCAGTTCCTGGGGGTTTTGAAATTATAATAATATTTTTCTTTCTGTGGGAGAAATGGTCTGACCTCGCGAACTCTACAAGTCTAAACGGAAAAGTACTTCCACTTACTACAGGTTTGCTAACTTTACAAGGAGACCAGATGTCTGTGGGCAAGCAAAATAATAACCATGATGCAAAAGGATAAAAAAATTACCCTAGCCCCAATAAAACATGTAGCAATTATTAAGTTGTTTTCCATATGACATTTCTGAGGTGCTTCTAGCTTTGTCCTGTGTCAGGGTATGTCATTTCATATAATACTGCCAGTTCCTTATTTTCCCCTTCTATCCTTGAAGAAAGATTGTTCACAAGGATTACTCTACTTTATTGTCCAGAAATATCACCTATGATTAATACTCTGCCTTGTATAGTGCATCATATCTTCCCTTTGGGGCACCAAGTGCAGTGTCCTTTCATACACCTTTGCATCCTGACAAACAGGTTCAGCTATATTGTGTTTACACAACGATGTATTTTCCAATGTCTATTGTCTGCACGCATTCTCGGATTGGACTCTAGTATCTAGGGCTTGAGATAAATCCAAGTTAAGCAATACATGCCTATATGGCTGTTGAAAACTGAAATTTTAGACCCTGTGTTGCATTATCCTGGCTTGCAGTTCACTACAAAGTGAAAACAAAACATAAAAAAAAAAAAAAAAAAGATCAGGGTTTGATATAATATAATATAAGATATAATATATAGAAGATTGTTGCTAAAGAACAAGTCAGAAATATTCTGCATTCAGTGAATTAAACGCAAAGAAACCACAGTTTTTTAGCACAGTGTTAAAAAGTATGTTCTTGCATTGAAGATGTAAAGCAGGATTAACCGCCATTAGCAAACTGAGAAAATTCTTTCTTTACCAGTAGATTCTCTTTGCTAATTCAAGGGCTGCTTTCTTTTTAATTCTTCAGACTATATTAAATACTTCTTTCCTTATTAAGTGATACAATGGATATGAATGAGACCAAAAGCTGAAAANAGGAAGGGAGAGAATGGACAGTACATACCTAGAGGACATGTATATGTGTTTGTGTGCATGAGTGTTGGGAGGAAAGGGCTGAAATGGAAAGATTTGGCGAGGAGGGAATATTTGAATAGCTTCCTTATGAAGCCCTTTGATACATCAGGGTGGGCAGCAGATCCCACCCCCAACCTGCCCCCATCCCAGGGCGCTAGGATGAACTGACCCTAACAGAGCCTGTGTCCCTGTGTGTCTCTGCTGTCTGGTACTGTCAGCAAGGTAGGGAAATAAATCTACTCTTTGTATTTCAGATGTTGCTTGGTGGTTGCCCTGGTTACCTGTATGTGTCAATTCATACCATGAGTAACTTCAGTTACAAAAGGTAAGGCTATATGTCTCCCATGCTCATTTAATTTCATGACGATCTGTGCTCAGCTCTGCTGTTTGGGGAATTATTTCATATAACCTAAGCTGTGTGTGAAACAGCATATGTTGCCAATCCATCCGCTTAGTGTAGAGAACTCACTGGGCTCTCTTAAACATTGTTCACCAAGGTCCTCTTACACAACTACGGCTTGTAAATCTGAATGCTTGTACTTCAGCAGCTGCCATTTTTACCTGTCTACTTTGATTAATTACCTTGGAAATAGTTTCTGGCTCAGAAGACCTGTGGTACACAACTTTTAAGAGGAGGTTGCACACACATCAACATGGCCATGTCTGCTCACTATCTTTGGCCTCAGTTTCAGAGAAAATCTTTTCCTTATCTCGTGATAAGAACCTATGTAGAAGTGCAAAGCAGCTTTCAACAGCCGTTTATATTACCTCTCTGTACTTCCTTTTTATTGTAGTCTGAGTAATGATGACAAAGAAGAAGATGTTTTTTCACTTAATTACCCTACTATTGTTCAGAGACTCCTGCCATTTGTGCTCATGTGTTTCTCCTCTTTGCCTGACGGATTTTTAAATGCTTTTTTGGTCTTCTCCAGCTTTGTATCTCTAGCTTTGTTATCACTTTGGATCCTATGTCTGTCTGAGCTAAACCTACAGTCCTTAGGGTCGAGTTTATCTTACTGTCAGTTTGCCTATCTGTTCTGCTAAGTACATTTAATGGAAAAGCTGAGTTGCTTTGAATGCAACCAACAATGGCTGTAAGTAGCTGGGAGGTCTGCCCACAGCTGCTACATATGTGACATATNTCAGATGTTGCTTGGTGGTTGCCCTGGTTACCTGTATGTGTCAATTCATACCATGAGTAACTTCAGTTACAAAAGGTAAGGCTATATGTCTCCCATGCTCATTTAATTTCATGACGATCTGTGCTCAGCTCTGCTGTTTGGGGAATTATTTCATATAACCTAAGCTGTGTGTGAAACAGCATATGTTGCCAATCCATCCGCTTAGTGTAGAGAACTCACTGGGCTCTCTTAAACATTGTTCACCAAGGTCCTCTTACACAACTACGGCTTGTAAATCTGAATGCTTGTACTTCAGCAGCTGCCATTTTTACCTGTCTACTTTGATTAATTACCTTGGAAATAGTTTCTGGCTCAGAAGACCTGTGGTACACAACTTTTAAGAGGAGGTTGCACACACATCAACATGGCCATGTCTGCTCACTATCTTTGGCCTCAGTTTCAGAGAAAATCTTTTCCTTATCTCGTGATAAGAACCTATGTAGAAGTGCAAAGCAGCTTTCAACAGCCGTTTATATTACCTCTCTGTACTTCCTTTTTATTGTAGTCTGAGTAATGATGACAAAGAAGAAGATGTTTTTTCACTTAATTACCCTACTATTGTTCAGAGACTCCTGCCATTTGTGCTCATGTGTTTCTCCTCTTTGCCTGACGGATTTTTAAATGCTTTTTTGGTCTTCTCCAGCTTTGTATCTCTAGCTTTGTTATCACTTTGGATCCTATGTCTGTCTGAGCTAAACCTACAGTCCTTAGGGTCGAGTTTATCTTACTGTCAGTTTGCCTATCTGTTCTGCTAAGTACATTTAATGGAAAAGCTGAGTTGCTTTGAATGCAACCAACAATGGCTGTAAGTAGCTGGGAGGTCTGCCCACAGCTGCTACATATGTGACATATAGCAACTGCAAATGATATGAGGTAACTTTGTCCTTTTGAAAACTCTGGGGGTAATTCCCTGTGCACCTACACACCTGCATCTTCTCCATATATGAAGAGATGTTTGTACAGAATTTGTATTCTATATCTAAGCAAGGCAGAAAAAATGAAGATGCGATGAAGAAATTTGGAAGCTGCATAAAGCATTACATTGATTAAAGACCGGAAAATGTTCTATAGTCATGCTTTATGAGCAGGTAATTAGCCAATTGTTCAGTTGTGCACATTAATGTGCAAATGTGTTCATAGAACTTTGATGTTTAAATATTTAAAAACTAATAATCATCCTGTGTGGGGATTTGTTTTATTAGTTTATTACTGTTAAGTTCAAAGTGTCAAAATGGTTCACTCTGTTCTCCCCTGTTATGTTCATGGACTCTCCCAGGCCCCCTGTCAATCCCTTTCCCCCTCCCCTTAGGAGGACTGTAAGGGCCACCCCTTTCCCTTGTCAATCACCTTTCCCCTCCTACCCTTTTCTAGTAAGTTCTTTGAGTTCTGCTGTATCATTGGTTTGTTATGCTAAGTCCCTCCTCTGTTGTACTCTGGTTCCTGGGTCTGTCATTCTTTGTATGTATCAATTTTACGTTCATCTCATTGGTTCACTGTAGCCCCTCCTCACAGGAGTTTATATTGTGTTGAATCCTTTGCTCCAGGCTCTCTCCTGAGAGGGGCTTGTGGAGAATAAACCTCCCTTGTTCACCTCAGTGGAGAGTCCTCTTTATTTCTTGGCCACAGCTTCCCCTCTGGGGCACCTGGAAGAATCCACAGCACCTTCCACTCCCATCCACCTGTGCTTGGGGGTGGTTGGTTTGCTGCTGCGTCCCTCCATACCAGCTAGCCAGGGCTCAACCCCCGAGGGATCACAGCAATCCTGGGTTTGTTTGTTTTTTTTTTTTTTGTTTGTAAAATGGCAAGGTATATTTGTTGTAGTTTGCTATAGCTTGTTTGCGAAACTTTCTTTGGAAAGCAAGCTTTTTTATGCAGCTTAAATTGCTTATCTTTTTATTTCTAGAGTTGTATTGACTTAACTTTCAAATAACCAAAACTCCTTTTAAATGCATGACATAAATAAAGCAAAAAATAACAAACCACCCAAAAAAGAAGAAAAAGAATCCTGATTTACTCCTCAATTAAGGATTTGTTTGCCCAGGTGCAGCCTGGAGTGATTTTTTACAGTTGAGAGATAAACTGCTGAAAGTTTAGTTTTTTAATGGAAATGCTGACAGACCTTTAGCTGCAGTGATGTTCATGAAAGCAAATAAAAAATAAAAGTAGCAATACAAATAGCTAACTCTTTTTAATCGTATGTATTTCTCTGTCCTCCAGAAGTGATGTTGGGCATATTCTAGCAGCTACAATGATATGATTAAAATATAAAGCTCAATAAACCTAGAAAACAAAAGGTTCATTCATTTTTCAAACAAATATCAGTGGGAGAAAGTATCTTAATGCCGCAATTACCTTTTTCATTCAGTAACAAGAACTAATTGCTTCATGCAAAATAGGAAGAGTTGTTACTGTTCCTTGACCAATGTGCTCCTGTGTCTTGCTGAGCAGACTGAAAGGTTAAATCAAAACCCATTGGACAGCAGGGGAAGGATTTCCTTGGCATTTTATGTGGTCATATGAGAACGGCATTGCTCATGATGTATGCAGCTTACTGCCAGTTTGGTTTGACAGCACTAGCTGAAGGAAGAAGCATTCTGGCCACCTTATCTACTTCCCTTAAGCACAGGACTGAAATCTCAAGCAATCCTTACATGAAGTCCAGCAGGAGTTGTCTCTGCCTGGTGACTCAGCTCCTTTGAAGAACAGCAGAAGAGCACAGATATGTAATGAATACATACAGGATCATGCTTCGGAGAAGCACTGCTGAAGTGGCTATCTCTAAGAGATGTCTGGGAGGACTGTAGTCCTTGTGCCACTTACTAGGTCCTGCTGTGCACCAGCATGGCAGACAGGATTCTGGGCTGACTGTCTGCCCCCTGCCTTCATCACAGCTCCTGGAAAAATGATTTCAATAACAAGACCTACACTTATAATACTTCCCTTCACGTGTATGCTTCCTTCTTGACAACACTGAGGGGAGGTTAAGAAGTTTTGTGCTATTTGCCTTTGCAATTTTAAATATTTTTTCAACATCTTCCATCTGATTCTGCAAATCCCAAGTTCTGTGAATGTTTATCTTGACAGACTTATTTCCCTTTAGTTTAGAAGATTATGAATTCCTTGCTGTAATACGGAAAATAAACCTGCTTGTACTGACTTTAGTAAACTTCATTCTTACTACTTTTCTTTACGTCTTTCACTTCCATGATGTATGCAAAATTCTTAGCTACTCAAAACATCTTTACAGGTAATTTTCTTCTTATAATAGCCAAATCAGCAGCAAAAGCACTTCATGGTTTAAATGTACTGACCAAAGAGCTCTGGCTGTAGAAATATGTACGATACAGTAACTTACTTCATCACAAAGGCTTGGGATTTTCACATAAGCAGAAATTTCTACCTCTCCAGCTATTCTGTATAAATGTGGGCAAGACACACTTTCTGGCTCTGCACTATCAAGTGCCCTTGACCTAATGATAATATTGATTTTCCACTACTATCCTTATTTATATTGGCCCATGAGGACAAACCATGCTAGTGGTCTCTTTGAGCTATTATTTGTGATCTCTATGATAAATATGTGGAGGAAGCCTTTTAAAGAAGAACAGAATTCAAATGAATGTTCATGCGCAGGTAGCAATAGACACCCAAGGAGAAGGGGATATATGTGCATCTCTTCTGCAGCATTGAGGAAATGATTTCAATACATTACTCAGTCACTTCATCTCTTTGTGTATTTAGGAATAGATTTTCATTTGTGCTAAGTCTCCTCTACACTTTGACAAGGAGTAGAGGGACATTTAAATGAGTACATACTTTATGAACAGAGGTGAAAAGGATCTTATCATAAATAAGGATTAGTCTTTTAGGGTAGTGTTTAATTCAGTGTGAGAAGATGCTACATAAGACATTTGAATACAGAGAGCTATACAAATATAGGTGCTGTTAGCTGTGTGACTGACAAAGCTGATGGCAGAAATTGGGCCATTTTGAATGTTCAGTTACAGTGCAATCATTGATCATGTGAACATGGTTTCAAATAATGTCAAAAGTAATCAACTATGGTGGGGCAGAAATCTGGCTACTATAAATGGCCATCTCTCTTTATTGAAGTATACTTAATAGCTTACTTAAGCTCACTCACCCAAACTTTCTAGTATTTATAGAAAAAGCCTATTAGGAACAACATTTACTGATGACTTGTATGTGGAGATTGAGTGGACCCTCAGTAAATTTTCAGATGACACCAAGTTAGGTGGGAATATTGATCTGCTTGAGGATAGGGAATTACTACAGACGGACCTCGACAGGCTCAATCAATGGACTGAGGAACAGCTACCTGAGGTTTCACAAGGCAAAGTGACAGGTCCTGCACTTGGGTCACAACCCCCCCATGCAGTGCTACAGGATGGGGGAGGAGTGGCTGGAGTTTGGCAGAAAGGGACTCGGGGGTGCTGGCTGACAGCTGGCTGAACATAATCAATATGTCCAGGTGGCCAAGAAGGCTAATGGCATCCTGGCCTGTATCAAGAATAGTGCAGCCAGCAAGACCAGAACAGTGATTGTCCCTCTTCATTCAGCACTGGTGAGGCCACACCTTGAATCCTGTGTTCGGTTCTGGGCCCCTCACTTTAAAAAGACTTTGAGGTGCTGGAGAGTGTCCAGAGAAGGGCAACAAGGCTCGTGAAAGGACTAGAAAGCATGCCTTATGGCTGAGGGATCTGAGTTTGTTCAGTCTGGAGAAGAGGAGGCTCAGGGGGGACCTCATTGCTCTCCACGACCCCCTGAAAGGAGGGTGAGGTGAGGTGGGGGCTGGTCTCCTCTACTGTGCCAGCAGTGAGAAGACCAGAGGAAATGGCCTTAGGCTGAAACTAAGGCAAGATTCAGATTCAATATAAGGAACAATTTTTTCATAGTTAGGGTGGTCAGGCATTGGTAATCAGTTGCCCAGGAAGGTGGTGGAGTCACCATCCTTGGAGCTGTTCAAGACAAGTCTGGATCTGTTGCTGGGTGATGTGGTTTAGTGGTTAAGGGGTTGCTGTGGTAATGCTGGGTAGATGGTTGGACTCAATGATCTTGAAGGTATCTTCCAACTTCGATGATTCTATGATTCTGTGAAAGAACCAAATCTTTATGGACAATTTTATCATTTGTGTTCAGAGCAAAACATCCTATTGTGCACATGTGTTCTTTGGCACTTTTGTTTAAATGAGTAATTCTTCTGACTACACATATGCTTGGAGTGGTTGATTAGCTGAATATTGACAGCTTTTTAATGTGATTTTCAGTAGTCATGCAAGTGCTGGAATTTTCCTTTCTGGCACCAGTATGAACTGCACACTGCCAATATGCTTAACTTCATGTGTCTCTGTATTGTACTGAAATGATGAGTTTTAATTTGTAAGTATTGACGACTACTTAGATGTGCCATACAGTGTAACAACACTTTAATTGTCTGTTTTATCCATGAGGTTTGTATTTTTCATTTTCTTTAGAGATCTCTAATATGCTCTTTCTCTTCAAAAACAAATGATTTTGTGAATGGCAATTAAGAAAACAGATACTACTCTATTGTTAACAAAAATTGTATAATGGAGTGACTTGACCCTGTCTGGATGCAAGGCACCTACCATGCCACTCTCTCACTCCCCTCCATGGCTGGACAAGGGAAGGAATATGTAACAAAGGGTTCATTAGTTGAGACAAGGATAGAGAGAGGCTACTCATCAAATACCATCACAGGCGGAACAGGCTGGAATTAGAGGTAATTATTGAACTTATTACTAAAAAAATTGGAGCAGGATAATGAGAAGTAAAAACAGACCTTAAAAACACTTTCTT
>WEZZ01037291.1:0-19047 GCA_013400585.1 Chloropsis cyanopogon
TTAAGACCTCAGCAACTTAATATGCAGAGTCTTTAAGGACTCTGAACAGAGTAGTAAACATTTTCTGAAGTTTGTTTGAAATATTTTGAGAGTACAGTAAACTTGAGAAAGTGAAACCTAGGCTGTTTTTATAGACAGAAGCTTCATTTTGCTAGATTGATAGAGCAGTGTATATTTTAAAGGTTTAATGATTAAGTCTGCTCTGCTGCAGCAAAGTAAAATCTGTAAATTTCATTCCAGGTGAACCTCTGGGCCGTGGAACAAAAGTCATCCTGCATCTTAAAGAAGATCAAACTGAGTACCTGGAAGAGCGGCGAATTAAGGAAATTGTGAAGAAGCACTCTCAGTTCATTGGCTACCCAATCACACTCTTTGTACGTACCTTACAAGTGTTAGCACTCTCACGTGTGACAGGTCATGTAAGAAGGGGCAGTGAACCTTGACTTGCTTTCAGTTGTTACAGATACTGCATGGAGGAGGCTCTGGGGAAATGCAGTTCTGTTACTTAATATTGTATTTCACAGGACTGTGTTAAATAGAATGAGGTTTTCAAGCCAGTAGTGTTTGTTTCCAAACCATTAATTAATCTAGGTGTATTACTGCAAGTAATTCAGTGTAATGAAACTGAACAGTAAGAACTTGGCTCATAGCATGTGGAAACAGCACCACTTGTGTCAGCACCCAGAATGAGAGTCCTTGGAGTGTAGGAGGGAGAGCTTGACAGTGTGTTGGCAAAGTTCTCTTGTCTTTGTGAGGCTGCAAGGGGTACCTTAGAACTGTTACTGAATTTACAGTTTCTGCAGTTCAAGTCCTGATGCTGTTTTGTAGGTGGAGAAGGAGCGTGACAAGGAGGTGAGTGATGATGAGGCTGAGGAGAAGGAAGAGGAGAAAGAAGAGAAGGAGGAAAAGACAGAAGATAAACCAGAGATTGAGGATGTTGGTTCAGATGAAGAAGAAGAGAAGAAGGATGGAGATAAGAAAAAGAAGAAGAAGATTAAGGAGAAGTACATTGATCAGGAAGAGCTTAACAAGACCAAGCCCATTTGGACCAGGAACCCAGATGACATAACTAATGAGGAATACGGAGAATTTTACAAGAGTCTGACTAATGATTGGGAAGACCATCTGGCTGTCAAAGTAAGTTTTTCTGTCGAGACACAGCTACAGTTGTTGTATCTGTAGATAAATATAAATTATACAGCACTGAAGCTAGAAGGTTGCTTGATGTGCTGCTGAACTGTGATCCATTGTGCATTGGTGTTCATAATCTGGATTGAACCTGCAGTCAGAAAGTGCAGGTGCCTTCCCAGTTAATAGTTTAGTTATCCTGTGTAATTAAATTTAAAACTAAGTTACTTACAAACATGAAAACTGATTGCTTGTAATTCGTCATTGAAAAGGCTTTGTGCCTTTTGATGCTGGGAAGTGCTAAAAGAACACATTTGCTTTCCAAATGTCAGTATGCTGTGTAAGGAGCTGAGTGTGTTCTGAATTGGTCTGCTAATCTCATAACACTAACTCAGTGTGCCTGTCTGAGGAAAGTGCTTGTCCCTGACCAGTGTCTGGGATGGGCTGCAGTTTGTGTTCTGCATTTGAAGAACTGTGAAGTGGCCATCACAGTGGAACCATGCAGACTAAAACTATTACCTTGCTTTCTCACAGCACTTCTCAGTGGAAGGGCAGCTGGAATTCAGGGCTCTCCTGTTTGTCCCACGGCGTGCACCCTTTGACCTGTTTGAAAACAGGAAGAAGAAGAACAATATCAAACTGTATGTGCGCAGAGTTTTCATCATGGACAACTGTGAGGAACTGATCCCTGAATATCTGAGTGAGTATAATTCTGGGGAGGTGTTCCCTGAAAAGTTAGAAGAACTCCTTAGCTATTCTGTAGTTTCTTTTTGTATATAAAGAAGTTTGGAAGGGGGAAGATTGTACTTCTACACAGCTGTTGAGTAGTTAAAAGTATTGCTTAGTTCATATTTACTGGAGTTTTGCAGAAACAAGTTCATAATTCCAATGGGCAGAGGCACATGTAGGTAGAGTGACTGCTAATACTTGCTTGAGACTACCAAAGGTAATTCTTTTGTCTTGCAGATTTCNTAGTAAACATTTTCTGAAGTTTGTTTGAAATATTTTGAGAGTACAGTAAACTTGAGAAAGTGAAACCTAGGCTGTTTTTATAGACAGAAGCTTCATTTTGCTAGATTGATAGAGCAGTGTAGATTTAAAGGTTTAATGATTAAGTCTGCTCTGCTGCAGCAAAGGAAAATCTGTAAATTTCATTCCAGGTGAACCTCTGGGCCGTGGAACAAAAGTCATCCTGCATCTTAAAGAAGATCAAACTGAATACCTGGAAGAGCGGCGAATTAAGGAAATTGTGAAGAAGCACTCTCAGTTCATTGGCTACCCAATCACACTCTTTGTACGTACCTTACAAGTGTTAGCACTCTCACGTGTGACAGGTCATGTAAGAAGGGGCAGTGAACCTTGACTTGCTTTCAGTTGTTACAGATACTGCATGGAGGAGGCTCTGGGGAAATGCAGTTCTGTTACTTAATATTGTATTTCACAGGACTGTGTTAAATAGAATGAGGTTTTCAAGCCAGTAGTGTTTGTTTCCAAACCATTAATTAATCTAGGTGTATTACTGCAAGTAATTCAGTGTAATGAAACTGAACAGTAAGAACTTGGCTCATAGCATGTGGAAACAGCACCACTTGTGTCAGCACCCAGAATGAGAGTCCTTGGAGTGTAGGAGGGAGAGCTTGACAGTGTGTTGGCAAAGTTCTCTTGTCTTTGTGAGGCTGCAAGGGGTACCTTAGAACTGTTACTGAATTTACAGTTTCTGCAGTTCAAGTCCTGATGCTGTTTTGTAGGTGGAGAAGGAGCGTGACAAGGAGGTGAGTGATGATGAGGCTGAGGAGAAGGAAGAGGAGAAAGAAGAGAAGGAGGAAAAGACAGAAGATAAACCAGAGATTGAGGATGTTGGTTCAGATGAAGAAGAAGAGAAGAAGGATGGAGATAAGAAAAAGAAGAAGAAGATTAAGGAGAAGTACATTGATCAGGAAGAGCTTAACAAGACCAAGCCCATTTGGACCAGGAACCCAGATGACATAACCAATGAGGAATACTGAGAATTCTACAAGTCTGACTAATGACTGGGAAGACCATCTGGCTGTCAAAGTAAGTTTTTCTATCGAGACACAGCTACAGTTGTTGTATCTGTAGATAAATATAAATTATACAGCACTGAAGCTAGAAGGTTGCTTGATGTGCTGCTGAACTGTGATCCATTGTGCATTGGTGTTCATAATCTGGATTGAACCTGCAGTCAGAAAGTGCAGGTGCCTTCCCAGTTAATAGTTTAGTTATCCTGTGTAATTAAATTTAAAACTAAGTTACTTACAAACATGAAAACTGATTGCTTGTAATTCGTCATTGAAAAGGCTTTGTGCCTTTTGATGCTGGGAAGTGCTAAAAGAACACATTTGCTTTCCAAATGTCAGTATGCTGTGTAAGGAGCTGAGTGTGTTCTGAATTGGTCTGCTAATCTCATAACACTAACTCAGTGTGCCTGTCTGAGGAAAGTGCTTGTCCCTGACCAGTGTCTGGGATGGGCTGCAGTTTGTGTTCTGCATTTGAAGAACTGTGAAGTGGCCATCACAGTGGAACCATGCAGACTAAAACTATTACCTTGCTTTCTCACAGCACTTCTCAGTGGAAGGGCAGCTGGAATTCAGGGCTCTCCTGTTTGTCCCACGGCGTGCACCCTTTGACCTGTTTGAAAACAGGAAGAAGAAGAACAATATCAAACTGTATGTGCGCAGAGTTTTCATCATGGACAACTGTGAGGAACTGATCCCTGAATATCTGAGTGAGTATAATTCTGGGGAAGTGTTCCCTGAAAAGTTAGAAGAACTCCTTAGCTATTCTGTAGTTTCTTTTTGTATATAAAGAAGTTTGGAAGGGGGAAGATTGTACTTCTACACAGCTGTTGAGTAGTTAAAAGTATTGCTTAGTTCATATTTACTGGAGTTTTGCAGAAACAAGTTCATAATTCCAATGGGCAGAGGCACATGTAGGTAGAGTGACTGCTAATACTTGCTTGAGACTACCAAAGGTAATTCTTTTGTCTTGCAGATTTCATGAGAGGTGTGGTAGACTCCGAGGATTTACCTCTGAATATTTCTTGTAAGATGCTCCAGCAAAGCAAGATCCTGAAAGTGATCCGGAAGAACTTGGTGAAGAAGTGCTTGGAACTTTTCACTGAGCTGGCTGAAGACAAGGAGAACTACAAGAAGTTCTATGAGCAGTTCTCCAAGAACATTAAGGTTTGTAGTTTTCCTGGTGAACAGCGCTGATACTTGCAGTTGCAGGTGGTTGTTGTGCCTGAGCTACTAAACTTCCACAGTTCAGTATTTACCTGAAGGAGTCACCTAGTGATTTTTCTTCTACTTTTTGTAGCTTGGCATCCATGAGGACTCGCAGAACCGCAAGAAGCTCTCGGAATTACTGAGGTACTACACATCCGCATCTGGTGATGAAATGGTTTCCCTGAAGGATTACTGCACTCGGATGAAGGAGAACCAGAAACATGTCTACTACATTACTGGTGAGTTGGGACCTGAAATGGTTGGAAAGGCCAACACTGTATGTAGGTTTACCTTCTGGGGGTCTTAAAAATGCTATTACAGGGTTCCCAGTTCCCTTGCTTGGCAGAAATGGGAAGCATTTTTTACCTGAGATTCCAAAAAATGCAAATTTGCTTCCAAATCAGTTCAAAGTATTAAATGCTTTGGAGCATCGGTTCAATCAGCTGGAGTGTCTTTGGGCTGTTGGTGCCCCTTTTTTTCCTGTGGCTGGGACATGGAGCACCACAGCTGTTGCATAGGCTCTGCAGAGGCTGCACAAGCTGCTGTTAGTGCTGAGGCTCATCTGTGGTGGGGTTTGTTGCAGGTGAAACAAAGGATCAGGTGGCCAACTCTGCTTTTGTGGAGCGTCTTCGCAAACATGGGCTGGAAGTGATCTACATGATTGAGCCTATTGATGAGTACTGTGTGCAGCAGCTGAAGGAATTTGAAGGCAAGACCCTGGTTTCTGTAACAAAAGAGGGCTTGGAGCTTCCAGAAGATGAGGAAGAGAAAAAGAAACAGGAGGAGAAGAAAGCAAAGTTTGAAAATCTTTGCAAGATAATGAAAGATATCCTTGAAAAGAAAGTAGAAAAGGTAAAAGTAGTACTTGATTTACCTGTGTGTAACAGTGCAATCTAAAACGAATTTAGGGTAAATCAGTTGTACTTGCTGAAATGCTTAAATTGCAAACTTGTGTTTTGTATTCCCTCTGCAGGTTGTTGTGTCCAATCGTTTAGTTACTTCTCCATGCTGCATTGTAACAAGTACATATGGCTGGACTGCCAACATGGAGAGGATTATGAAAGCACAGGCATTAAGGGATAACTCCACAATGGGATACATGGCAGCAAAGAAACACCTGGAGATCAATCCTGATCATTCCATCATCGAAACACTGAGGCAGAAAGCAGAGGCTGATAAGAATGACAAGTCTGTGAAGGATCTTGTCATCCTGCTGTACGAGACAGCACTCCTGTCCTCTGGCTTCAGCTTAGAAGACCCTCAGACACATGCCAACCGCATTTATAGAATGATCAAACTTGGGCTGGGTAAGTTCCAAATCTGTCCTGGCTCCAGTGAACTCTGGGTGTGTTGTCTCGGTCTTGCTTGGTAGTGTGGAAAATGAGCCCTCAGGAAGGTTTTTTCATGGAGTACTGCGGAGATGAGGGGTTTGAGTTGTGCTGTAGTGTTAATGGGGTGTGTGTTTCCTGCACAGGCATTGATGAAGATGACACTGCTGCAGAAGAAGCCAGTCCAGCTGTCACTGAGGAGATGCCCCCTCTTGAAGGAGATGATGACACATCACGCATGGAGGAGGTGGATTAAACTAGTTTACAGGAACTCAAGAATGTTTCCTTGGCTAATATGAATAAGTTATATTTTGTATATTATGAATGTTACCTGCCAAAAAAAAAATCTTTGACACTTTGTCTGCATTCCCTCTTTATATTTATTTTCGAAGATGTTATACCTTTATTTTTGTTACATTGCTTTTTCAGCTGATGTGAGATAAAAATGCCATTGAGGGAATATTTTCTTTAACACTGTACAACCCTAAACAGGCAAGTTAGGGAGTAGTTATTTTTGTCTGTATTTGCTGGTTGCAGGTGGCAGGGTTTTTTGACTTATTCTTAATTGCCAGAAATGTGGAAAGAAGTAACAAAGATGGGAAGACATCAGGGTGTTCAAGTTTGTTTAGTGTTACACAGCTCTTCAACTCTATAAGTGTTTAACATACAGTACCTAGTAACTAGGTATCTAGGAGAGCTGAGTCTCTTGGGGAAGCTTTAATCCTTCTGCTCCTAACAAGGTCTTGATGTTTAAAGTTGTTTTTTATACTGTTCAAGGATTCTGGATTGCACTCTACCATAGAATAGAATCCACTGTAAATCTCTATTGTGACTTATGCAACTCTGCATGTACAGTTCAAACCTAGAACTGTAAGAATAAAAGTGTTAAGAGTTGAGCTGTGTCCCTGACTTGTCTGTTCACACTGAAACAAAACTGCTCTGGATCCTGACCTCCAGCTGCTGCTGTGCTTGATGTATAATGAATTGGGTGTGCTGGGTGATCCCACTACAAAAACGGTGCTACACCAGAGCAGGAACCTCTGGAAGAGTGATTGGCTCCAAGTTGGGATATAATTCATGGGGATGGTTCAGCAATTATTCTGAAATCTGGGTGAATGGAGCTGCAGCCCAGTTCCATGGTGCTGCTGGGGTGTGATGATAAGCTTCGAGCTGAGACCTTGCCAGTAACACATCACACAGCCTGCCAGGGAGTTGGTTGTGCTGCCTTCTGTATTCCTTGGCATTTGTCTTGGAGTAGCAAAGAGAAATTAAACTTTGTTAGCAGCTCCATCCAGAAACTTGCCCTTAGTGCCTGTCGGGTGCCCTTTTGTTGACTTCAGTCAGATTCTATTTGGTATTCACAGTGGCTTTAATTCAATGAACTGATTTGAGAGGAGGAGAGGTTTAAGAGCAAATTCTAACCAACTCTTCCTGCTGGTTTCCTGTGTCCATTTGTTCTGCTCCATGATAAAGGAGCTCCCAGTGTAAAATAATTCACATATATATATATATATAAAACAATGGTGTGTTGGTGTTCTTTTTGTAGTAAGGTGAAAGGATGGAGTTTCAGTTTCTAACTATTTCACATGTACCTAAACTTGGTTTTATGCAAATTAATTCAAAATCACTTGGACAAGCTGTGGTTTTTAAGGAGCTTTTTATGTCAAAGCAGCACTCAGGGTGGGAGAGGCCAGTCCCTGTTTGTGGGTACACTACAAGCTGAGGAATGTAGGCAGGTATTCCTGTATGTCCATTCATTAGACTGAGGTGATCACATGGTTCCAAATCTGAATTCTTTCTCAAAGATGAGACACAAGAAGATGAGAGAAGAAGATATGAAAATCAACTGCTTCAATGCTGCTTGCACAGTTGCTGGAGGCTGAATGCGTTTAACAAGTGGGGTATTTGTCTTCAACACCTTACATTTTGTATCATTACATGAAATGTTCAAAACCATTTCAAATTATAGTTACCTCATAAAAGTCTGCAGAAGAGACTGGTGCCTGCATGTCAGTGAAAGCATTGTCAAAGCAAGGACATCATTTCCTTGGCCAGTGAGGCAGGAGCCGTGGTTCCTCCACAGCCTCTGAGATGTGCTTTGAACTCGAGTCCCTGTGACTCGGCAGGAGCTCTTGGTTCAGCCTCCCAGGGATGGGTGTGCTGCTGCTGTAAGAACAAGCGTGGCATCAAGCCAGATGCAGGAAGGGAGTTACAGTTTCTAATTGTGTGCACCAGTATTGACTTTCACTTTGGCGTGTGGGTGACAGAAGCAGTGATCAGGAGGAAGAGGCTTCCTTCTGTGATGTTTAGTCTTGGAAGTTATCAGGAGAGCAGACTTCAGCAAGCTGTAGGCTATTGCTTCAAGGCCTCAGTGTCAAAAAAATTGGATTCAATAGTATTGTATCAAAACTAGGGGAGACTCTAAGGTATGTGTGACTTGTGACTAAAATCTGTTTTACAAGATCTTCCAAAATGTGTAAAAAATGGTGAAAATATCTTCCAATTAGTAACTGGGATTTAAAATTTACAGTGACAAGGCTAAAGACTTTTCCACTTGGTCAGTGATGGCAGAAGTCTTAACCTCTCTTGAAAACTAATTGATCTCTAAGAGAATAATTCAGGTGAAACTTGCAGGTTATCTCTAGTATTTCTTGCCTTGAGAATGTGTTGGGTGTTTTTGAGTCATTCCCTGCATTACACTGAGTAGCCAGACCAGAAGAAAGCCCGGACTCAAGGGAAATCAGAGCTCATCTGCAGCCCCTCACAGAGCAACCAGTCCGTGGGGCCTTGCTGCTCACAGCTGCTGCCTGTAAAGCATCCACAGCTAATTTTGGGCAGGCTTTTGTGGCAGTAACGACTCCCAGCCCTGTATTTGGGTGAAGCATGATGGTCGTTTGTGCTCATTCAGCTCAGCTGGTGCTGCAGGCACTAACACAGCCTCCTTAGCTCCCACTTCAGCGGTGGGAGGTGCTATGGGGTGGCGAGTGAGATTCTTGGTTGCTGTGTTTTGAAAATGGTTGGAGATTCTGAAAAGAAGGAGTAATCATCCGATGGCTCTAGTCTGGGTAGAAAAGGTAAGGAGATGAAAAGGCAGGTGTCTGGCAAGAAAAGAGGTGTAAGCAGCAGGGTCTAGCTCAGCTGGAGGCAGAAGTGGGGGGCAGTGTACCAAGAGCAGCTTGTGAGCTGCTCCTGGTACAGCTGCTGTCGCTGTCACCCCCACTGGGACTTGTTCCTGGTCCCTTTTCAGAGCAACAACCCACTGCTGGCTTTAGAGTGACATGTTTATTTTGCTGAGATTTTTATACAGTAGTATATTCTGCACTATGCAGAAAGATGCAAGAAAGCCAGCTAGGAAAGAGAATGGGAAGAAAAGGAGTTTGATTTGGAACAAAAAAAAAAAAAGATAGTTCCTCATTTCCTATAAAAAGAACAAGAAGAAAGGGAATGGAGATGTGGCTTTTAAAGGTTCAAATCAGATCTGCTTCTTTGTGAAAAACAGACCTGATCCACAGTTCTCCAGTAACTCTGAAAAAATACTGCTCTTGGTATTTAAAAACAGTAAAATTGCTGTGCTGGACTGTAAGTGATTAAGAAGATGCTCAGCTTTGTGCATCCAGCTACAAATGTCCCTCTGCTACAGGGGAGGTGATCTGCTCCAGCACAGAAGAAGAAACATCTTTGATCACCCTGGCTGCCTCTGGAGGGAACAGGGGCTCCCCTTGGCTGTTGGCTCTTCTGTCAGCCTGAGGGTCGTGTGAAGGAAATGGCGCTCCAGAAAATAAATGGGTGAGAGCAGAGGGGAAGTGTCACATCCCTGGCCACCAGGCCTTGCAAACTGGATGTGTGGGCATACATGTGCTTTAAAATATCTATATAATATATATGTGTGTGTGTGTTTCATATGCACACCTGGGAAATGCAGTGTCTAAAGGAGTGCAGGCCCCACAGTCAGCGCTGCAGCAGAGCAGCCGGGAGCCTTGCAGCGGCACAAAGGATTTCCTCTCACGGGAGGGTTTCACTCTCGAGTTTTCTCGCTCAATTCCCTCTTTTTGGAAGGAGCAGCTCTCCAGGTGGAGGAGGTTGAGCAGGGCCTGTGCGAGGCTGGAGGTGCGGGCGGCGGGGCCCGGCCCATAAAGCTGGAGAGGCGGGAGGGGCCGGCACCGGGATGGCCTCAGCTGGGAAGAGGCAGCGGCGGAGGAAGAGGCGGGAGGCTGGGCAGGCCATGGAGGGTATGGAGGGGAGGGAAGGAGCCTCTGTAACAGAGCCCTGAAGGCGGGGAGGGGATGTCTGAGTGTACAGGGACTGAATTTTGGGAGTGGGGAACTGGAACTGGGGGCTGGCTTATGGCACAGCTTTGCATTTATCCCTTTCTAGTCTGGTTTGGTATCTTCAGCACAAATACCTCTTTAAGGATTCAGAAAACTTGTAGCGCCTAAAAGAAAAGGGAAGAAACTCCCTCAATGGTCTGGTATATGCTTCTTTAAAAAAAGCTATATTTTCCTCATGCTGCATGAAGCACCAATGAATGAAGTCTTGTTGTGATGGAGGACAGTGGCTGCTTCTTGTTTATTTTTAAACAGAAGCTGCCTTTGATTGAGAGCTTAACACAGACTATGTGAAGGACTGATCAACTTTTCTAGCATAAAGGGAGTAGCCATGTCTGGGGATTTTATCTCAGGGAAGGTTTTCTCTAATGTGCTCTCCTACCCTCTGCCCGTTTCAGTGGCTGCTCAGGAAAAGGAGGATTCTGTTAAAAGCCCAGACTGTATGGAAAGACTGGCACGAAAATACATGGTAACTTCTAAAATTGCTGCTTCTCTACCTCCTTATTAAAATACAATTCAGAAAGTGTTTGTTGGTTTGCCCTTGGCCTGATGGTGCAGCTGCCTGGGCATGAAGAACAGGTGTGGATTAATTAATTTAAATGGGAGGGATGGAGGCAACTCCTCCACTTCTGTGCTGCCCTCTGGGGACTAGGGGAGCTGTTTGTAAGGTCTCTTTATAAGCAAGATCTTTAGAAAAAATGAGGGTGTTTTGAGTCATTCATCTGCAGTTACATTTCTGAGCTGTAGGGTTACCAAATGCAAAGAAACAAACAGAACCACAATGCAAACTAAAAAATGTTTTGTAAAGTTACTCACGAGCCTGGAGTAACCATTTGTAGCAAGTGCGAGGCATGTTCTGGGCTGCTTCCCTTTGTGGTTTTGGGGGTGAGGCATGATGAGAGAGGCTTCCATTTTCCCCTTATGTCTCACTTGCACCACACCAAAACTGTGGGATATTTGGAAAGACAAGCTGGCTTCAGGGGAACTTTGGAGAAACTGAGCACCTACAGTTGGTACTAGAACTTAAGCTTCAGCCTGAAGCTGCAGTAACTTCTATTGTGAGTGGAATTTCTTTCCTTTCCTCCTTTGCAGCAGAAGTGCACAGTGGAGTCAAGCACAGAGTCTGAGTCTGAATCCAGGGCAGAGGTAAGGACTGACTCCAAAGTGTTCTGGTGATGATGTGATTCCCCAATATGTATCCAACTCTTCCTTCAGCCTCAATAGGGAGCATCCAAGGCATGTTGTGGGGTTGTTGGTTTTGTGGAAAAAACCCACAACAACCCCAAAGCCAATACTACCCTTTCCATCAGGCTCTTTCTTACAACTGTTAGTAACTTTAGAAAAGTTGATGCTAGGGGGATGAGGCAGGAAAGAGACAGTGTTTTAGGCAGATAAATGCTGAGAAAGTGCTGACCTGAACTGTTCCTGGTGGTTAACTTTCAGCAGCTGTGGTCCATTGGGATTTCTACAGCTCTGGGTGGAGAACCTCTACCTTCTGACTGTCCCTTTTGGAGGAGATTAAGAGCAGCTCTGTTGCTGTGGCAGTGAGTTATGGATATTGGTAACTTCTTGAACATTGTTCTGTCAAACCAGCGTGTTTAGTGCTGATGAAAAAAGACCTGATGCTGGAGTGGAGAACAAAATACTTCATTTGTGGGTAAAACTCTTTGGAATTGATGCTGTTGGTCCATGTGAATCACTTGTGCTTTGTGACTTGGAGAAGCTGCCTGCCAGGAATCTGCCACCACTTCACCTTCTGGAAAGGTCAGGGCCAGGCTGGAGTTGTCTGTGTTCTCCTGGGAGAAGCCAGGCTGCCAGTCCAGCTGTGTGATGGGTGGGCAGGGTGGAAGGGGAGCTTGCACAGGTCCCAGCCTGAACAAAGAGCTGGCTGCTCTCAGCGAGGGTGCTGAGGCAGGTGCCAGGGCTGGGGGATTTCTGTGCTCTCTGGAGAAGCAGAAGGGCTTTGTGGGGGTGTCTCTGTCCTTGCAGCAGCACAAGAATACACGGTCACAAATGGGCTTGGACTTCAGCTCCTCTGATAAAGCCTTTGGTTTCCTGCTGAGCCCAGATTCCTGAGCCCTGCGTTGTCTCAGCTGTCCCCTTCCCACTGGAAGCAGCATGGCAGTGCCTGCCAGTGTGTTCTCTGAGCATCAGCAGTGGGACATTTTCAAGAACTTTCCCACTTTCCTTGCTGTTAATTTCTTTTCCTTAGTGAGACTTGGTACCTGGGGTTTGCTTTCTAAAGGGAGTCTCCCTACACGGCTTTTTTTTTTTTCAAATTATTAGGCCCAGACTCTTAAGTGCTATTTCAGGATTTCAAATCATCCCCATGTGAAAGAACAAAACAGGACCTGAGTGGGAGGGAAGGTCTCTAAACTCTAAATTGTATCCTGACTACTATTATTTAAGTGCTGGTTTTGTTTATTTTTCTGGTGTAATGTAATTACTCACTGTTTTCTCTAGTGCAATGCTGTAAGTGCACTAAGACTTACCACAGCTCTATTTTGGGTTAACTTTACCAAACTTTTAAATGTTAGACTGAGACACACTTTGTCACTTTGCTAAAAGACAGTAAAATCTGGCTTCCTCTTCTATAGGATTTCCACCTACTGTTTTTCATTTGCTAACTTATGGGAAAGTGCCTTATAAACCTATGTTCACTTCTCTTAAATAGGTTGTGCCTAGCCCACTTGCTGGAGGACCCAAGAAAGCAAAGGAATCCAGGAAACTACAAGTAGGTTTTGGGTATTACACAGTTCTTGGTGTAGCATCCAAAAACTAAAACAGAGGTAGGAGTGTATGGATAAAGAGAAAAGCTTCCACTGTAAGTCTCTGACTTAGGTTGAAAGGGATTTTAGAGTCCATTGTATGTTGCATCTTGTTTGGTTTGTTTTTTTTAAAGGGCAAAATCATCTACCATGTTTATTTTAGTTTTTAGATCCTTATGATGGTGATTCAGAAGATGCATCTGTTCACACTGACTGTGGTATAAAAGATGCACCATGGACAAACAGTGCCTCAAAAGCAGTGCCTTTGGAGGGTGCTGATACTTCAGAAGATGAAGAATCCTTCGCTAATGCTCTAAATGTCAGTGAAATTCAGGCAGTAAATGACTGTAGAGCAGCCCTGGGGCTTCCTGGCCACAACAAGGACCTGTTGCAATCACCTGAGCCGCCTCCAGCCACACAAGCATTTACCCCCACGGGGCTGACACCTGACCACGCCTCACCGATGGCTGTTAACCCTTCAGTCTCCGCGGATCTCCCTGCAATGCCGGCAGACACTGCTCCGCAGCCCCTGCTCGCAGCTCACTGCGATGGCACAATGGCCAAGCAACCCACAACGAAAAGAAAACAAGGGACTCCTGCTCCAGAGGGTGCTAGTGAAAAACTAAAGAGGAAGAAATTCCGTGCAACTTAATCTAAGGGCTGAATAAATAATTGGACAAACTGTTCCGAAGGATCATTCTGGTAGAGATTGCTTTTGCAGAGTGTTCCTGAACTAAACAGGCTGCCTCAAGCCTGTTACAAATGCACTGCACTGTACAGTAAGCTCTGAGATCCACCTGAATCAAACAAATTGTGTGGCACTCCAAGTGAAAACTAGCAAAGGTATATCCACAGCATGACAGACAAGCTTGGTGCCCAGGTCCTCGGGAAGCACCAGCCCCAGCTCCTGTGTGCAGTACCTGGAGGCAGCTGCTCAGTTTCAGTATAATTTCTCCACCACTGACAAGGGTTTGTCGAGGAGGGAAAGAAGAATGACCCTTTGGCTGCAATTAGCTTCCAAGAGCCATGGCTTGTCTGGCACCTGCTTCATCTCATGTCTGGCTCCTGCTGTGTCTGACCGCCCTCTGAGTGGTGAACCAAACAGGTTTGACTACCAACAGCTGAATTGCATCATGCTGAACTGACTGCAGCTACTGGCAACCCAGCATTTATTTTCTCCTTCAAAGGGGGAGAAATTGTCTAGTTGCTGTTAACACAGCTGCTCCTACCTCGTTTGACCAATGTTTTTGGGCAGTTTCTGTGTGGCCGCCAGAATAGTGTTTACAATATGATGTGGAACACATTAGCTCAGAGCTTCTTAGTGAAAGCAATCATTCAGGGAGCCTGCAGGAGTGGTGCCCACAGATGGGAGGCCAGTTAGGGAGCAAAAACTGTGTCTCTGATCTCCCTTTCCTGTATGGTAATTTCTTTAATCAGGTTTAGAATCTGGGTAGTCCATTTGTGTGGGAGGGGAACTACTAACTATGAAAGTGTAATGATGGCTTGAAAGATGTTAGTACCAGCCAATTTGTGAAAGCATTTGTTTTATACAACTGGCAGAGATTTTTCGTTTCCAGTTTCTTTCATAGGATGGAAAGCCACTCAAAATATTATTTAACTGCTAGCATTGCACCCTTCCACCTGTGTATTTATTTTATTAAAGCAACTTTTCTTTCATCCTTTTTCCCCCAGCTGGAAATGGTTTTTAATCAGCTTGGAACATATGTGGTTAACAGTAAGTTTCAGAGGTTGCTGCAGTGAAAACTGCAAAGTTAATTGAAAAATCCCCAACAACCAAGCACTTGCAGCTATAGATTTGTGTGTACTGCAATTAGGCTACAGCTCTCTCTGGAATGCAGACCTGTGAAAAGCTTAAGAATACAACACTGTGAGGCAGCCAAACTCCTCATTTTAAGTCCTAGCTATTAGGCACCCTAGCTCAGCCCCATCGACTGAGGTATATAAAACTGAACCCCCTGACTTCCAAACTGCAGCCAAAAACCCTGAACTCACCTAAAGAGGATTTCAGCTAAAGCAGCTGTTTCACACAGTGTGGAAAAAACACAACAGGAGAGAAGGGAAGTAAGTGGGAAGGTAAGCCACATGTGACAGTATCTACTCATTGGAATGTTTATTCAGTATGAGAATCCAGCTGTGGATTAACTTGTGGACTGAAATTGCACCTTTTGGTAATTCAGGCCTAATGCAGAAGTTCACATAAAAGAGCTGAAGAGTTTGGGAAGCTCAAGCTGTAGGATACTTGAGACTCTTGATCTCCCCATCAGCATTTGCCAGTAGGTGGAACTGGTTTAGGCAGAGTTTTAATAGTACCTGTAAGTGGTACCACAGCCCAGGTCTATGAGCTGGGCACAAACAGCAGCTGCTGAAAGGAAGGTGCATATTCAGTGGAGCTGCCAACAGCCAGCTCCTGATTTAAGCTAATACTTCATAGTGCTGCTGGTAGCCAGAGCATGCTGCTAGCAGGAGGTGCTTTATTCTGGATGATATAATTGAAATGATGCTGGAGGCAGTGATACCAGCCCCAGACGTATTCTAGTCTGGAAAGCAAAGTCTCTCATAGAGGCTGGAACAAAGCAAAGGCATTATAGTTACAACTCATCTTGGATCATGATGCATGTAGTTCTCATCTCTGTTCTTCACAACTGGGTAAGAACTGCACAAAGATTACATGATTCACTGGTCTGGGATTCACACTTTGTAAGGTAAAACCAGCCAGGACAGTTCAATCTCAGGGATTAACTTTGCAAAACAGTAGGGAGAGGGCAGACAGCAGAATTCTGTTTTAGTAAACAGCAAGCATTAACCAAAACAAGTATGTGAGGCAGGCTGAGATAGCAATTTTTCCTCCCAGCACAGGCTTGTACTATAGAACCCCTTATCACAGAAAAATACTAGAGCAGGTGAAAGTCACTGCTTTCATAGGAGCAATCACCGAAGGAAGGAGCTCCCAACATTTCTGCTTTGGGATTAGAAAGCTGTGTACCCGCATTCTTCATACACGTCTCTGAACACTTGACTTTAGCCACTGTGTAGTGGTTTTGCACAGCTGTTCTGAGGATGGTCAGAAAGGTAGAAATGCTTAGCCAATGAATTCAGGATCAGAAAAAGCAAGCAAATGCCCAAACCATTACAGCAACCCAAGCAATTAGAAGGAACTCTCAGCTTCCCTAATTTAGTAACAGTTGGTCACATGTGAGAGTCTCAAATAATATTGTAACTCCTTGTGTAAGCATTTAATAGCCTCCTCTTGGGTTACTGAGATATAAATCTGGAGACATATTTCACCATAAAAGCAGTTTGAGAAAGAGAAAGCTCTGTGGTCAATAGGACAAGAAAGTTTAGTCCAGCTTCTCAATGCATTGTAGCACGTTACTTCAAGTAAGACTCAGTCCACTGCAAGTAATTAACGCAACGGCCTGAATTGTCACAGCAGATGTCAGGTTCTGTGTCTTACTGCACTACAGACTTACATTCCAAGGTTCCTGTTTCTGGAGGTTAGCTTGAAGAGCAATTCATAGTTATTCTCTGAAAAGATCATGGGTACAGGTTTTCCAGACCAAAATCATCACTAAGAATTAGATTACCAGAAACAGTCAAAATTTTCACTAAATATTTTATTTAATATAACATAATCCATCAAATATCACATCTACCAATAACCCTCTAAAAATCTCACTCAATCTTCCTTCCAAGAAATCTCTCTGGCCTTTCAGCTTCCCATTACACCATCACCTTTCCAGCCAACTTGACACAAATCCATCTGCTAACCTACCCTGATTACAGAAGTACAGGTGAGCACTACATAGAAGACTGACTGACTTACTATAGCATTAACCAGTGAAATTTGTTCACTCAGTGCAGAGAACTGCAACACCACGTTCATAGAAGCTGCGGGGATCTTCCTTGGTGGCTATTTCAAAGTCAACGGTGAAAATCAGATCAGCACGAGTGAAGTTCAGATAAACTGGTAAAGTAACCTGGGGAAAAACATGAATGTAGAAGAGTTCTGTAAGACAGCTGAGGTGTCACAGGTTTCTGTAACTCTATATGGTACCAATGAGATAGGAATTTAGTCTCAGATAACTCAGTACTCAAAATATGAGGAAAAACCCCAAGACTTAATAAATTCACAGATGCTGCTATAGGTATAGATTTGAGTTTTGACTTGAACAGCATTTTTGGATGTCTCTCCTTTTTATCTATCTACAAAGGAAAGACAGTCAGCACTAGATCTGTTTGCTGCTAGCCCTGAAATCAGATGCCAACTGACATCAAAGGTAATTCGAGAACAGCAATTTCATTTGTTGTGCCAGGTACAAGTATCCATAAAGACTTAGGAAAAAAATTGCTAGGGATGTCTAAATATTGTCATCAATACTTACAACATTTGCTTTTTTATCAGCATTTGTCTGCTTGATCCAGCGAAGCTGTGTAATGGGCAGGACAGTTGAAATAGCATTCGAAAGCGACAGCTTGTTGTTACTGCATGTAGCTCCCTGAAGCTTCAGGCCTGCAAATTGCAATGAAGTTTAGAGTTCTAAGAGCTTTTATACACCCAAAGGCTGTCACCCACTGTATCATTTAAGGGCTAAGTCCACTAAATGAGAAGTACTTCATACTGCAAAATGAAAAGGTTGTAGGTGATACACTATGCAGTACCACTTCAATATATACTGACCCCAGTCCTGAGATTTATTAGCATTTTAAGTACTTCCCTAATAACTAGTATCAAACTAATCTGAAAATACTTTTAGAAAGTATGTATTAACTTTTGCAACAACAGCATCTTTATCATTAGACATAGCCCATTTAATACCAGAAGCTTCTGAAAACATTTCAGAGGAAGGTCCCTTCCTTCAGCGAAGTTTACCTGTGACTCCAAAGCTGCAGGCATCCAGGACTGCGTTCTGTGTAGTTGTAACATTGACCTCAAGACAGAGCTCTTCAAGGGACCAACTGTTTGCTTGGGCAACATACTGTCTTGTAGCAGTAATATATGCCTCTGGTACAAACAGGCCACCCAGGCACACATGGATGTTCTATTTAAGGGGGAAAAAAAAGTATTTCAGCTACACTATTAATTAATGACTATTATAAATACTTCAGCAATCTATTTACATTAAAATGTTCCTGCTACTACTGGAACACAGTGTAACTGCTGAGATGCTTTTTGCTCTAAGGCTTTGTCTCCTATTGTTCCACAATACTAATGCTCCCTCTGATCTCTGCACAGTTACCCTGCTAAGCCACATCACGCTGCGATCAGGAGACGCCCAGCAGTACTTACAGACATTTCAACACTGACTCAAGTTCATTGACTGAGGAGCTATTTAGAAGTCCTGATAGAAGACTCCAGAAAGCAGTTACACAGCTCCACCAGTAACCCCGAAAAGTCAGCACAAGGTACCTTCAGTTCTTTTGCTCCACCAGATGCAGCTGCTTGGGAAATATTCTGGAGCTGTTTAATGCGCTCACTGAAGTCAGACACCCACTGGATAACAGTCATACCAGCTGGGACTGTGTAATGAGACCAGCTACGAGGCAAAATACCTACAAAGATATGATTAGAATCAAGTTTTGTTCATATACAGGTCGAAATCACACACTATATTGAAACTTTGAAGACCTGGACTGGAATATCAACCCCTATTTTAGAAGACCCTTCAGTAAGTGAAAGCACTTTCAAAGATTACAGAGCAAATGGCCTCCAGTCTACTCTGTATTTAAAATGTCACCCAGTTACAAACACCATTCAAGAGCAGCTGCAATTACACACAGCTATTTACTGCAAGACTTAATCTTTAGCTCTGCACAAAGATTTGAGTTCTTTAGAAAAAACTGAAGAGGTCAAGTGTTTCAGAAAATGCTTTTGTTCAAATCACCACCTATTACAACATGCAGCATGTCTGTGACAATTCCACATGTATGTACATTCTTTAAATAGAAATTCAGAGAAGTTGAATATTTTCTAGATTTTATAGGATCAATACTGCTCATTTGGTGGTATAAATAACTTTGTTCTGTCACAAATCAGAAATTGAGAGAATTTGGTAAGATTTCAGCCTAGAGATTAAGCTGCTAATATAAATTGTACAAAAAAGCCTAATAATATTACTATTCAAGCCAAACTAATATATTGTGGGAACCCAGGACATCCCTCTGACTGTCCTGGGTGAGCAGAGACCCTGGCAGGGGGCTCAGAGACCCTGGCATGGAGCGAAAAATACCTTTG
>WEZZ01037291.1:32974-52921 GCA_013400585.1 Chloropsis cyanopogon
GGTAGCTGCCCTGTCCTTCAGGCCCTCAGAAGATGGATTCATAGTGAACACTACATGGAGATTGCGAATAACTTGGCTGGTGAACCATTTGTAGAGTTCCTCATGTGAATCTAACATTAAACCTTCTTTCTGTGCTCCTTCTTTACACTGAGTCATGAGGGTAGCATATTCATCTCCTTCAAAGAGACCAGGAACCTAATTCAAAAGATAGTTTTGTTGTAGTTTATGGTTGTAAAAAGGTGCAAAAAATATTTACTTAAAATCTTCTTACCTCTCCATTGGCTAGGAGAGTGTTCATTCTCTCCAGGAATCCAGAATCCAAGACATTTGACTCATCCATAATAAAAGCTATTTTTTCATTTTTACAGCCAGAGCGTCTCAAAACTGTCCTAAGGTCTTCATCAAAGTCTTCACCTGTGTATTTTCTGTGAACCTGGTAAGAGTTTACATTGGTCACTAACATTTTGGTTTAGCTTTTAATGGGATTTTAGGGGTCAATATATAAGTGGGAGTTTTGACTTACAGGATTTTAGAAGTAAACTTAGCACACCAACCTTGATTTGGTAGACACTCAAACCGTTCATCCAGGCAACAAATCTTGAGAGGGTTGTTTTCCCTGCCCCACTGACTCCAATTAGCAGCAAGTGACCCTGTGGCTGACGGAAGATTCTAAAAAAGAACACAACCAAGTGTGATTGATAAGTGGTAGCTACTTACTGAAGCATTTCCTAGAACACTTTGGCTTCAACTTAGTACCAAAACTGACACACCTTTCCAGATAGGATCCTGCTATCTGGAGGCTGGCAGTATATTTTCTATAGACTACAATGAGACCATTCTCCATTCTTACTCTGTACTAAGGCTATTCTGGTTTAGAGTAACTCTAAATACTGCTTATATGAGCAGCAATGGAAGTGTGAGCTTACCGGTCAATTCTTAACACATGATCCAAGACTTCATTGAACAGGACAAGTGGTACATCAAGTTCTTCTTCATAAAAGACTTTAAGCCTAGCTTTCACATAGTCTCTCAATTCTTCTTGATCCACTGGAATATAATCCTGAAAGAACCAATACAGTATGGAAGTTAAGATTAAGGGAATTTGCGTAGGGGTAAATTTATGGGTACACCAAAGCAGAACTACTAGAATACTTGAAGTAGCAATCCTCTACAAAAGCTTAAGAACATTGTACTCATTTAACTTCATTTAGTCCACTGCCTAGAGCGCCACAGCATGGGGTTTAAACACTGTATCTACTGAACCTACCATAGGCTGAGCCTGTGCTGCCAGTTACCAAAGAGACTGGGAAGTAGCACTACAGACTTACTCCCTTCTCCCATTTATTTTAAACAGCCTTTCCTAGTCACTTACTATTGGTCAGAGATGGGTAGCAAGCTAGGTGGACTTCTGCCTAAACTCACCAGGGTTTGTACAGGCTACCCAGAAGGATCACTTCAGATTATAAGAAACAGGTCACCAGAAAATGTGTAACATCAGTATTGCTCAAGGGTCACTGCTTTATCCAAGAGATTCCATAAGGAATAACTGTCACCTGGTATTGTCACAATGTTCTTGAGAAATACTATTTTATGCTGCCTTTACATTTCATGGTAGCTCTCACAATAGCATCCCCGGCATAACAGCTATTAAATTTGTGCCAGAGTTCACTTCAGATAATCGTAGTAAAAATTTACTGGAGATCAATTTAACAGCATGATGGGCACCAATTACCACTTCAATACAGTCATAAGAGCAGCATCACTCAGTTGCATCTAACCTATTTAATTTTGAGGTTTATTTATTTTTAAATTTTAACTTGCCTTTGACAGCCAGTTGCTGTACAAGATAGGTCTGCTCATAGCCTTTTCTTTGTCAATGTTGGGGAAGTGTTTCAGAGCAACCATGTCAATGTTCTCATCAGTCCAGCGTCTCTCCTCATCTTCCACAAGTCTGGATAAAGAAGTAAGCCAGTGAGTACAGTCCTCTGTAATGGGAGGATATAATCACACCCCATAGCAGCACTATGACAAGTGTGTTTTTGCTTTGTACAGATACAACTCCTAAGAGAGTCAAGCTGGAGTGAAATGCAATAGTCTCACTGGTATTCCAGCTATTTAACATAAAACACATTTTAGTTTGATGTTCTAATGAAAGTTGGCAAGGAGTAGTCAACTTTTTATGGTTTTGCTTCCCCAGGTCATGAATTTTTTACCTGTCCTGGAAGAGACGTAAGGCTTCGTGGGCCCAAATCCTGATAAGGCCTTCAACTGGTAAGGTCTCTAGTGGTCTTAATGCTTCGAATATACCTCTCACCCACCGAGTCATCTCACGAGGTGAGTAGATGTAGTGTGGCTGCGTGTCTTGAGTGAATCTCTCCTAAAAATTTAAACTTAATTAGTTACTTTATCTCAAAGTTGCACTGTATTTTTTTACAGGCCTTTGCATTGCAAGATATTACTCTGACAGCATAATTCAGTCATTCTTGCCAGGACTCAGGTAATTAGTTGAGTTCTTGTACGCATATTATCCATGTGAAAGGCTAACAACTCATGTTAAATGAAGCATAGAAGAAAGCCTTCTAACAGGAGTTTGGAGGTGCACTTAACAAATTACCTGAGACATTGTGTAGAATTCTACCATAGCAGCAGTGAGAGGTTCTGCATATGTGCGAAGTGATGGGATCAGCCTCAGCATTGCACGATTGAATGTTCCATATATCTGAGTAAGTGAAGCTGGTCCAGGATAGTCCACATAAACCACAGGAACATGTCGTAAAAATCTGAAAGATAAGCAGATTACACAGTACAGAAAGGCAAATTAGTATCTGTATTCTCTTCATTAGCTTTTGCCAAAATAAAATAACTACTTGATTCAAAATCATCAGCAGCAACCGTAATTGGTTTGATTGCTCCCATTCTCAAGTGTTTTTGACAGGTGATTAAACAGCTTAATACTGAGTCCACTGCTGGGCTGTCACGGTAAGAACCAAGCAGCAGGTAGTGCAAAAGCAAGGAACAAAATTTCAGCACAGCTGTTGTTAAACAGATTACATAATCAATGTAATTGATTACATTGAACAGATTACATAATCAATGCTTCAGTTTTGACTCCTATTCTGTTGTTACCTAGGATTTACTAGACACATTACCTATGTGACAGAGGTTTTCTTCCAGGATCAGTAGGTGGATTACATGCACCAACAAACTGAATTCTCTCCAGTTTCACCCATGTCTGGTCAGATGTACGGTAGAATCCTCCATGTTCCACCATCTGGAACAAAAACATAAAAATAAAATCAAATCAGTGGAACGTTTTATTTCCCTCTAAGTAGCTGCTCTGATACAGTTGATTACAAAATAAAACAAACCTGTCTAATGAAGGATATGACTCTCTGTGTGCCATACTTATCCATATCTGGCAAGTTGATTTCATCACAGAACAGCACCAGCCACTTTCCTAACTGCACAGGAGCCAGGACCACTCCATTAGGGGTACGCCTGTATTCACAGTAGTGATCAAAAGTTTTCAACAGCAGCTCTGGAGTGGTAGCACTTGAAAAGTTGAGTCCAACCACCTTAAAAAGAGTACAGTGGGAAAAAAAATTAAAATACACTAAGGTCTGAAACAGAGAGTATCAGGAGTCCTAGAAACAGGTATGTTTGGCTGTTCACAATGGAAGTACATATACCATCCACATCACAAGTATATTACCACATATATACAGCCATATACAGCCTAGATACTCTTTGTTTCCCATTGCAGGTTCTCCATTTACCATGCAGCAATGCTTCTTGCCCAACCCTGTATTTTGAACATGACAGCCCCATGCAACTGTCTCTCCACCTAAATACACAGAAGGATGAGAGCTACTCTTAAACATCAGCACAGGTTTTTAAATACTGAACGCAGGAATGCTTCTCTGTTACTGAAGTGGCAAAGGAAGAAAGCAGCTTTAGGCTAAGGAACTTGAGAACTGAATTTGTATTCTCAACATGATTTTTATTTTTTGCTACATATACAATGTCACAGAGGTGAAGCTATCACTGAGTTTCGGCTAGGAAATAAATTACATGCTATCTTTAATTTTAAGAAGATTAAAGACTTGCTACTACTCTGTAATTCACACACCCATGTGCACACACACACAACTCTCTTGTGTACCTCCATGTCAGGCAGAGCTCTGAGAGCACTGAAGAGGGTCATGGTCTTTCCAGAACCTGGTGGGCCACAGAGCACCAGAGGTTTGTGCTCTGCCAGCCAAGTGTACAGCAATGCTTCATGGCGAACTGTATCTAGGGTTGGGACTACAACATCAGGAGCTGCAACTTTGTGTGTTTCAACTTCAATTTGTGGAACTTTGGATTGCCATGGCACCCATTCACCTGTAATGGACACCTAGAAGCACAAAAACATGATTAGACAATTGAGAACAGGAATCCAGCTCAACTTTAGTTAAATTTATTTTTTTAAATGACATCAAATTTGATGTGTTTATTTAAAAAAGCAGCTTGTTTGTTGAAGTGTGAAACAGTAAAATTTAAGACAGCCTAGCAGTTTATTCTCCAGGTTTGCCTCCAAAATCTAAAGCAAGCTTTCAAGAAAATGAAAGAGCAACATTTCTAGCACAAGAAAGGCTTACCTCATAGTCAATTATAGGTATGTTGGGTGCAGTTGGCAGTGGCACAGTGGTGATTCTCCTGATGTATTCTCCCAGCTCTGCTCTCATTTTCAAACGACTGTCTCCAGAAAGAGACCACAGGATTGCATAGACCAGGTACCTCTGTAAGAAGCAGCAACAGCAGCTATTGGTTTTAGAGTAATGGAAAGAAGCTCAGTGAGTAACTCAAACCTAGGCAAACACAGGAGTCACTTAACAGCAGACTGCATTTACCTGGATGTAACGCTCCAGCTGGTCTATCTGCATGGGGAAGTCGGGATGGTTGGCATTGTACTGGGCCACGTTGCGGCAAGCTTGGTGCAGCATGGAGAACAGAGAGCCAAGGCAGCGCAGGCGGGTGAGGTCCATGATGTGCTCCAGCTTGAAAGCGTGCTCAAGTGCCTTGGTTACCAGGCCGTTGGATGTGAAATATGGCTGCATTATTGTTGCAGCATCTCTCTGAATCTGTTGGGGGAGATAAACACTGCTCTAAGCATTTGCTTCTCATTTGACAACCAGGCAGAAAGAAAAGATTTTGTTTAAGGTTTGAAATGCTTCATATTTAACAACAACAACAACAACAACAAAAANAAAGAGGAAGTCAGCTTCTCTATGATAGGCTGTCATAAATTCTACGTACGGTGTACCTGTGATGCAAGCACTTTTACTACTTTATCCCACAATGTAATTTAAGTTATACCTGCAACATTGGGGATGCTGCTTCTTCTCCTTCATCTTCTTTACCCTTTCGCCTGCGCTGAGCTTCCTCCTCACCTTCATCCAGAGGAATGCTTCTTAGTCTGGCCAGGAAGTTATTGAATATCATGTCTGTACTGAGAACATCCTCACTGAACCAGACCATACCACACCTTGACACAGTAGCCAAAGTGGCGTATTTCAGATCCTGTACTTCGAACATGATACGCACCTGAAAAACAGAAATTAAAACAACACTTAGGAGTTAAAACAACCAACCAAGATCAAAACAATACAAAACCCCTTTCTTTTAAAAAACAGAGAGCTTTTAAAATATGCAGATTTGCATTTAGACTCTGAATAATCAACATCAGCATTATACTGTCCTAAGGTAAGTTCATCATTATTGACATTTACCGTAAGACTTATTTGTCTTACAGGGTCAGAGTAAGTGTAACATGAAATGTTTCCACAAAAACCCTTTACTCCAGCAAACCACAATCTGAACTCAGTATTACTTTGCTTGTGATGAGAAAGAGGCACAACAGAAGTACATATTAAATTAAACCAACAAGCTAATACACAGCACATAAACACAGTGTAAAGAAAGTAATATTACATTTGGTGGGAGGCTGAGACGTTCTCCATTTGGCAGAGTCAGAAGTTTATTGTCATCCAGAACAGAGTTCAAGTTCTCAACCCATTCAGGGTCTACATCACCATCAAAGATAATCCACTGACGTTTTTGTAGTTCACCTCTCACATTGTCTATGATCCTATATTAAAGAAAATATTCATTGAAAGAGAGAATTTAAGTGAGATTATCCTAGGCATGAATGTACCAGGCATTTTGTATTTGTGCTATTAAAGACTTACTTTCTCAGGACATGTGTAAACAATCCATCTGTCCACTCCCTGGTATTTGGATCCAAAGTACCATAGAGGTGATCTTTGCTGATTGCTTTTGGATCTATAATGTGAGCAACACCTTCCACACCCTCCAGCCGTTCAAGGGCCTTCAGAAGTACTCTCCAGGCCATGCTCTTTCCACTTCCAGAGGGACCAACCATCATCAAACCATGATTTATCTGTGTAATCTGATACAGCTGAAGAACCTGTGACACAAGAAATAATGTACCAATTAACTTCAGCAGTTAATCTAAACTTTTAGGTATTGTTTGTTTAAGACAAGAAAAATTTAGAAGCTTTAAACTTTTCATAATATACAAGGAAATTTAGTCTTATACATAAACTTCAACTGCGTGTTTTCAGTTTTATATTTACCTTTTCAACCCACATGCCACCAACTTCTTCTCCATCACCATAGGTAAGGTACATTTCCTGACACACTTTCTTAAGCTCCTCTCTCAAGGCTGTCATCTCTCCACGGTGATACTGTACTCCAGGGAATACATCAGAAAGGAGACTGAACAGCAGTGGAATGTCTTCTGCAACCAGTTTTGGTACCATAGTTTCACATACACTTTGGATCAGGATCTGCAGAGAGACAGTCACGTTTCATTGAAGATTTGTTAAGCTCATTTTATCAAACATATTTGACAAGGAATACTTCACTAAATGCTTTACTGATTAAGTACCAGACCAGGGTAGTCTTAGTCAAAACAACCATTGATGTGGTTTCAACTTTGGAGCTACCCAGTGATTTCCTATTGATTTTCAGTTTATACCAATCCTTCTGATGTCTCCTCATTATGGTTTTGGCATTGATTGCTGAGACGCTGAGCAGCAATAAATGTTACGGATGTACCACCTCATATGAATGAGTTTTCCACTATGATTCAGGGACTTAGAAGTCATGTTTATCTTGGTGCTTTTAAGCTATCAAATTACCTTTGGTAACTAACACTATTTTGTTCACATGGCTTAATACCAAATGGTAAGCACTGAAGGGTTACTTTCTTTGTTTAGTGTGCATCCTCTATCAGAGAAGTAAAGAACTTTTCACACATATTACCTCTTGCTCTGGCAAGTTCTCAGCGATTTCTCCCTCATCAACAACTTCACCACGCTCTTCCTTTTCCCGCTTTATCTTCTGAATCCTTTCCCTCTTCACATTACCTGCACTAACCAGCACACTCTTCAGTGCTCTCAGGCCAAAATCATAGTGACTTTGGGAGGACAGCTGTTCATCACAAAGCCTAAGAAGCAAATGAGACAAAATACAATTAGTTCAGTATGAACCAACACAACACTCGGTAAATGTCATTCTTTACTTGAAACTATTGCTTGAAATGATTGCTGTACAATGTGCTTAGTGAGTTGCAAAGAGTATTACAGCTTGAACAGTAAGTCCTATTACTAGTGACTGGAGCCAAACTTGTTACTCACTTGAAGAATGGTACTATCTTATTGGCAAGAACCTCAGCAGTACGGAAGCCTTGGGAGTACAGCATGACCTGGGCAATCAACTGGCGGTCTGGTTTTGTCATTGCCAAGCTACGGAACAACTTCTTCAAATTATCAGGCAGATTAGATCTGCCTGCATAGCCAGGGTTCATGGTGATGAAGATAGCCATGTCAGGGCTCACTTTGACTTGTTTGTTCAGCAGCTCACAGGTAATGGGTGTTGCAGCTGAAAAGAGAATGCCTTTAGTTATACCTGAGTCAGTGGTCCTTCACGCTGAGAACTGGAGTCATACATTATTCTATTTTAGTTTCCTACAGTAAGGACAGCAGGTTCTCCAGTACTGCAAGTCAAACAATACAAATTTCTACCAGCTGAAAGTTACATCAAATATTTAAGTTTTGATGTAAAGTAGCTTCATCCTTGCAAAATTTGCAAGAAATGTAGCTGAGCAACAAAACAGCATGAAGGAGTTAGAGAAGAATTACATACTTTTGTCATAGTTGGGGTTGGAATGCTCTCGCAAGGCCTCCTGGATGCACTGAACTTGCTGTGAAACTGCAGAGAGCATTCGCTCCTCCAGTCTGTTGAACTCATCGAAGCAGCCCCACGCGCCCACTTGGCAAAGTCCCACAAAGATGCGTCCCATTGCCTGCACAGAGAGGGGAAAGTTCACTCAATTGCATTGGCAAAAGGAGCAGAGAAGAGCACTTTATACAACGCATCCAAGGCAGGAAGAAGCTGTGTTTATTTGTAGGTTACTGTATTTGTAGTATTTTAAGAGTTATGAAAGGGTTCTGAAGTTCAGCTTTTCTGCTCCACAGAACCACATCAGACGATCATAGCTCCCTGTTATTCCACACTGTACTGCAGTGTGTTCCAAAACAGGCGAACTAAGTCCACTGCATAATGTTTTGTTTGCTGATAACACTAACTTCAGGTGCAGTTCTAGTCCTTTATCACAAGGAGGGTACAAGAATTACAAAACATTTCAGAAGAGCAAATTGGATGGCCAGAGTATGATAACCTTTCTACATAAAGAACAACCTTTAAGGTAAGATTCTGCAGAAGGCAACATGAGGGAGGTCTAGAATCTACTGGTTTCAGATGAATAGGAATCAATTATTTATTGTCTTCTACTACAAGAACTTAGGAATCATTAAAAAAAGACAAAAAGGAGCTGCCCTTTCATGGAGTTCATAGTAATAGTGCACAGTGGAACAATTTGGTGAAGTTGTTACAGAACCAAGTGTGCAAGTGGATTTAAGAGGAGAAACGGTACATGAAAAAAAGGTTCACTGGAGCATGAACAGAGTAACACACTTCTGCTGGGACATCCTGATCGTCCTAACTGTCGGAGGGAAGAAGGGAGCTGAGGCAAGGAAGGATCACATTATCTGTGATATTAATACTCCCTAGGCATTTTCTTACAGTCACCCATACAAGCCAAATGCTGGCTATATGGAATCCTGATCTGGTCAAAATACAGCTGTACAAAAAAAAGCCACACATGGGCAACCTGGCAGAGTCCATAAAGTTTAGTGATTCTTGGTCCATGTTTTATGCTGGTTTTTACGTATACACTTGAACAAGGTTTTTATTTGAAGATAATTTGCTGTATTACAGTTTACAGAGACATTTCATTTGGTTCTCAGATTGAAGATGTCTTTCATCTTCAAGTATCTGGATAAATTTTCTTAGTTTTGAAGAAGTCTTCACATGCTCAGGTGAACTATACATCTGTGTTGTAAAGGATAATTTGGTAATAGCACAGTTACTTCAGTAATATCACACTCTCATCTGTTCCTCATTAAACCAGTACTATCAATGCAAACTACGTAGTCCAAGATACTTTCCTAAAGCCAGTCTTAAGCCCCTGCCCCTGTACTTCCTCTTGCTTTCCCTCCATTTGCTTTACAGAACCACCTGTTCAAAAACCCAGAACCTCTGCTCTAACAATGTTCCATTCCACTTCTACTTTAGGCATTTTTTTGTTACAGAGGTTCTGTATGACCCACAGATAGCAGCTCTTGGAAAAAAACCACTGTTGGCTGTTTCAGGGTTCTGAAGAGATTCCTACTTCTTGTTAACGAAGACTACACTGTTTTAATGAAACTGCTTACCTGGAAGTCAAATGTTTCATCGCAGTTGAAAACCAACACAAAGCGGCCGAGCTGATGTCCAAGAGCTTTAACAGATTCTGTTTTACCAGTACCAGCAGGACCTGTTTTTGAAACAGGATGGACATGCTTTAGAGCCTACCATCTGAATAGCAGTGCCAACTTGTGCAATCTGCCAGCATGTGGATTCTGAAGGTGCTTGTTCAATCAAAAGAGTTCAAACAAAACCTAAAACTGTTCAACCTCCCCCAAAAGACCATTTTGTTCTTTGGTATCTTAGTTATAAGTGTCCTGAATGTTCACATTAACACTCTATGGTGAGGATGCACATCCTTTCCCCAGTCCACCCCCTAAATCCCATCCTAGGCCACACTACTGTCTCAGAAATACTTGTTAGGTCTTGGCCTACATTAACAGCACCAGTCAGCTCCCCTTGAGCTAATCAGAAACCGTCTGCTCCCACAGCTTTTGTTGTCTAACGAGCTCCTGTTTTCCACTTAATAGCCTTGAGACTTACATTTTTTCTGTCTGAACAACAGAACAAGTAGAATAATATTTTTGTCGTTGGATTTTTCAAGGAAAGTTCCAGTAACCACCAACTCAGATTGTGGCCAGGATGGAAATCTACTGATGACTAAAATCAGTAATTTTGCAACTCTATAAACAGTGGTCGTGAGACCCTTTGAGATCTCCCAGACTGCAGCAGGCTGTGACCAGGATCTCCTTCCCAGAGGGATGCCTCTTGGAGTTTGTGATCTCTCCAGTTTGCAATGGAGGATTGCCATTGAAAGCTGACAACTGAACCTGGACTGATTATCCCCCACTCCTTGAGACCCAACCCTTCATTTCTGGAGAGATGCAAAGGCATCTGATGTATTTCACTGAATTCAAGGGGAATTTTTCATAGGTGTACCTTTGCACACACTTCATGTCTGTGTGCCTTATGAGTGTTGCCAATTTAGGTCTATAATTAATCTAAACTTTTTGTCAAGTTAGTGCTGTGCTTATAGAAATTCCTACTGAATCATTTTGTTTTAAATTAATTAGTTGTTCAAGTACTGCTATTATTGTAATGATTAGGTAATTAAGTTTTGCTAAATCCTTTAGACCTAAACTTGACCCAGTCTGAAGCTACATTTGGCAAGAGAGCCCACTCTGACTCTTGTGACCCAATAGTAGTCTCCCTTACCCCTTTGCATCCCTTACTGTTATCCCTGCTATTCCTTCTGTGTCCCCAGTCTCCACATAAACCGTTTTAGATTTTTTTAAATCAGATTTTTCCTTGTGTGCTTTATCTATATAGTAAGTAATAGAATGAACCTTGCCATACAATTTGTAGTGCTTTTACAAATTCATATCAAACCTGCCTTTACTGATCCCTCACTGGTGATTCTTTAAATGACCTAAACCACTCATTCTCATATATATTAGAGAAGATAAGAATCTTATACACCTGTCTCACAAACTTACCAAATGGTGATCCTCCAAGTCTTGCCTCCAGGGCTTGTGTCATTGTCAGGTAGCAGCGGTCAGTGAGAGGAGTCTGTACCAGCTTATCCTGAACCCCAAGGTACTCAAAACCATAATTGAATTTGGCATTTGCCATCTGAATGGAGAGCTGTTGCAACACATCTGTCTGCTTTGGGTCAAAGTAGAACCGCATTTGGCTGAGCCACTCAAAGGATTTGGAGTTGTCGATCTTGCTTTTGATCAGTGATCTTGTAACATCTCTCTGGTGCACCAACTCAGTGATCTAGAGAGTGAAGTAACTCCTTAAGACCACAACAATCCAATCCAGTAAAGACAGGCTAATAAAAACAGGAATCCTACAGCTTCTCAGATTAGCACAGTGAATTGCCATCACTTAGAAATCACGACCTAACACCAGACTCTGGTTTAAAATCTGTTGCTACAAAGGCAAAACAAACAATGTTGCCTACTGTTCTTAATGACTTTCCCAGTTTACAGCAAAACACTTTGGCCCAGTTAGCCTGTTAATCCATTACACCACTGAATTTGGTATTTCACTCGACAGAAACCAGGTATTTCCCTCTAGAAATAACCCAGGATGATTTTAATTCTCCCCCCACCTCCAATCTCTATCTACAAACAAAAGCATATTATGATTACAATAATAAGCAACTTAATGACATATTTCACATTTGAATGAAAAAAACCAGTACCTTCCATACCTGGAAGATCTAGTTTGAAGATCAATTCACTGAGACAGCATATAATACGATATCATGCATTAAGCTGAACAGAGTGGAAAACTACCACCACCTACATTAAGGATCAGGGCTCAAAGTAATTGCTTACATCACAAAAAATCTTTTCCTGGAAGAATAGTAAGTCTTAGACTGATCAATTTTTTCAGTAAAATTTAAAAATGCTCACCTGTAAACCCTGAAGAGGAAAGGAAGTTTTTACTTACCAAGTGCTCCAGTTTCCTTCTGCGAAGGGGTGGCTGCTCCATCAGCACAGAGTCTGCCAGGACATTGAGTGTGACCTCAACATTGGCTAGCACAGACTGGAGAGGACTGTTGTCTCCACCTCCACCATTGAGGGCTGACTCCACATTCTCAGACCAAGCAATCTGGGCTGACAGCACAACAAGCTGAGCCTGTGTAAAAAAACCCTCATCAGATAGTTTTTCTTGCTGAAGTAACCAAGCTGCAGTATACTTAAGTGTTCCACATTAATACCTGGTATTTGTCAATCCAAGAGATGTAGACTGTTGGATCAATTGAAGTTGCTTTTCCAAAGATTTCTACTTCAGTAACAGACTCTGCAAGCAATTTAGCAAGGGTCACTCTCATTTCTTTTTCAACAAGAGTGAGCCACTCATTGATCTTGGGATGTTCTGTGATGGAGACAGGTGTTTTGAACAGCACCTGCAAGAATTAAAGGTTTAAGTCAGCCCACTTTCCCTTATTTTCAGAATTTTATTTAAAAAGAAATACTGCAGCTATACCTCCTCTCCTTCACGTGAGGATATCCCAAGAACCACAGAATTGTCTTCATTGAGAATAATGCTAGAAACTCCAGCAAACATTTTCTTGAAGTGTTTCTGCAACTTAGCCACATTTTTGCTGTTTCCAATGATTTCAAGCAAGTCTTCATCACCAACAAAGTAGAACCTATTAATCACATAAAATTAGATCTGTATCAGAACTCCAACTATCACTTTTAATTATAATTTATGCTTCATCCATGGCCAGTACACGGAAGCAACTGACAACCATTTCCCCAACACTGCAAGAGTGCATGAACCACAAATTTGCTAGCAGTTACACCCCAGTGCTACCATTAAGTTCACGTGGTCTGTACCACACAGAAGTGTATACATGCCCCATAGTGTGGATCATTTTCTTTACTTATCCATCTCTGAAATACCAACAGTTGGGTTTGGGATTGAATTGCCTGTCAGCCAGGAAGAACTCCCACTCAGTACCTCCCTCACTTTTATTTTCTCATGCTAAGTGACAAACTAGTTGAGGACTACAGGTAAGTCAAAATCAATGACCTAAATACTGGACTGTCACAATTTAGATACTGTCCATCAATCAAATGGCAGAAGAACCTCTTCAGTTTACAGAAATCAGCTGCAATGGTTCCGTAGGCAATATGCAAATCCTGAAACCATCCACAGATGAGCAAGTGAGGGAAGTTTCAGCCCCACTTCCAGAGAAGTAGCTGTAACTGAATTCTATACATAGACAATACATATTTAAATGGTCATAGCATCTCATATATATGCACCCCAGAAGAACTGGCAGAGGCTGTACAGAGCAGTACACCAATTCCTGCACAGAAACATTAGATAACTTCAGGAGTCAACTGCTTACCGAGGGAAAGAGGACCTCTCCCTTTCCAGGTATTCTCCCAGGGCTTTCTGTATCTTCCCAAGTAAGTCTGCCAGTCTCTCTAAGGATCTCTGCACACCTTGAATGTTAAGAACATCCATCACAAGTGGAGATTTGGACACCTTTTTCATGAGTGCCAAGAATTCAGTGCTGATGCTGCAAGTAAAATAACACAATACATTAGTGCAAACTCAGTAACCACAGGCCTACAGAACACCGAAGTTATTTGTCTCTAAATGACCACTCCACCTCTAATGGCTGCAGTGGCTCTAGGGAACACAAGCCTGAATTCCCCAAGTTCCTCTTTATCTACCTCAAGCCCACAACAACAAAATCTAACTTCTTTGTAATGTTATATCTACCAAGTCCAGAGCTGGTCTACTTATCTTTACTTCCTGAAGAGACACATAAATCTGATTCTCTGATCTGACTGGAAGTGTGTGGCATGAGTAAGTATGATCAGACCAACTTAAAAGAGAGGAAGTAAATAATATTTAAAGGGTGAGATTAAAGGCTGCAGTAACAGAAGCTGGCCTGTTTGTTGCAGCCACAATACCAGAAAAACCCTTGAAGTAACTGACAGAAACCAGCAAGGAAAACCACCTGAGTCCAAATCATCTTCTAAAAATTGTACATCAGCCCATTTACTATAAACATTTTCTGCCATAGTTGCACCTCTTTGTTTGATGAACTTGTATCTACAGCAGCTGTAATCCAGCTGGATTAGGTAAGAATGCAGTCAGTATTTCAACTCAGAGAGTGCTACACTGAATCATGAAGTTTCAGGCCTGCCCACAGGGTGCCCCAAGGGAGGCAAGAAAACAACAAAATGAAGAAGTCACCTCTGGAACCGCTGGGTCTCCACAGGCAGCAAGTGCTTGATGTCTGCACTGCCAGTAAAGATACCCTCCAGGTAGACCCACCGCCTCTGGACATCTATCCAGACATCAAAGAGTGCCATGATACGGTTCAGCTTATCTTCCCAGCTAAGGGCATCTTCCTCAAACACCTGAAGTTTAAACACTACATTAATATTCATTTTAATATTATAAAGTGTTCGACTACTTATAATTATTAGAGGAAACAGTTTTTTGAGAGTTACAAAGCATGCATATACAATTAACAGTCTGTCAGCTTTAAACAGTGAATACAGTCCCTGCTGACAAAAATACAAACTAAACAGAAGGGCAAGGCAGAAAAAAACAAAAATTCTTTAACTTTGTTCTTTATTTTACCTTGTAGTATGGTGATAGCTTCATAGCAGACACGCTGTTAATGTGCTCCTTGACTTTGTTGAAAAGGTCATCCCATCCACGAATCAAACGACACTTGTTCTGGTAATTGACCAAGTCCAGTTCATAGGTGTTCCACACTTCTCTTATCTGAAGAAAAAGATGGTTAAGATATGACATCCATAATTTCTGCTCCAACACAGTAACAAAGCAGAAATGTAGTATAGTAATCAGATATTATTTTTATCCAAAGATTCTGGCTTTACACTTAAGCTTTTGTTAAAAATATTGAGACTATGATGCAGTTCAAGGTGGGATCTTTGCAGTCCCTACCAAGAACTGCTTTTCCCAAATAACCCAAGTTTTATCAGAGGAAGTTTACATAGCTTTGAACTGTTCCCCAAAACAGAGCAAACCATGGAGTCTTGGCACTTGTTTCAAGAGCTTAGAGTGACAAGTTTACTACACAAGTAGCCACCTAACAGCAACCCTCAGATTTGCTATTACATGCATACATACAAGGGCTGATACTAGCCTGTTTCAAGAACTCTTCCAAAGCCATCTCTCCCTGAGCCACAAGCAGAACATCTTTGACGATTGCTTCATTTCTCTGTAAATCGACATCCCAGATCTGGCCCAGGGTCAATTCTGAGACAACCCAGTTAACGTGAAGCCTCTTCATCAGTTGTTTCCAGTGTCGGTCTTTAAGTGCCTCTGATTTCAGTTCAATAACTAACATGTTTATCTACAGAAGAAAAGAAAGCAAGTTACATATTTGAACTCGAATATAAAACACATGCATTTTAGAAATGTGTGCAATTTACCTTCATGTAGCCCTTCAGAAGTCTCTGAACATACTCATAGGAGGCATACTGTCGCAAACGGGCAGGGAAGTTTTTCAGCTGGTTCAGCAGACCATCCAAGTTTTGTCGAAGCTGTCAATAACATAAAAGCAATGAAATCTTTCTCTACAAGTCCTGTGCACATAACCACACAAATTACCTATACATTTGTTACAGAAAACTCTCTCTAATGAGACATTAACAACAGGACAGCTCTTGCAAGTGTTATCTGTATTTGCCTAAGATGTGGTTAGTCTACAGTTGAGAATGTAATTTTATTGGTTTAATTGAGATTTATGATGTTGTCTTGTCACAGGCAGTTAGTTTACAGATTACCAAATTTGCTGCTCTTTACCTCCTCAGCACTGAACTAAAATCAATGCTGTTTACCCAACTGTGTAATGAATTTTCTCTAATGAGGTCCAACAGACTATTTAAGAACAGCAGTTTCTTCTCTGTAGATGCAGTCCAATCTTAAAATATGGAAGCTGCATGAATTCCCTGTAAGATAACTTAAATTACGACAATCCTGTGAATATTTTTTATCTTACCTTCAGAAGAAACATGCTCATGAGATACTGAAAAAGGTACCTAAACACTGAAAATGATCTAGACTGACAATAGAGCCTATCTGTCTCAAGAGGTCTAATTTCCAATCTGTATATACTTGTGGCAGTTATACTGTTCATGTACACAAATTGAAGTACCTTGCGAGGCTGTACTGAGACCCAGGGTTGTTCTTTCATTTGATCAATTTGTTCCCAGACCTTAGAGAGCTCAGACCAGACACCTTTGAGATCCTGCAGCTCTTCCAGGGCTACCTATAATAAAGAATGTATCAAATATCAGCAGCTATTCCTAATTTCTTCAAAATCAGTAGCATGGGTGAGTTAAACAAAATACTTCTAATCCATCAAAAACCTTTGGATAGTTTGCCAATTCAACAGAACTGCAACAGCAAGTGACCAAGATAGAATTTTCCATCTTGGCTCACATGACAGTTTCGAAAGAATAGGACAGTCAAGGAAGAGACCACAGACAAGCTCTAGAAGGCTAGAACTGAGTCAGTGTGGAGGCTGTGCCCTGAAGTTAATACAGCACACACTACAAGTCACTCTCCTGAGGGAGAAAACGATGGAACTGAAACATTTTTATCCAAAACTGGCAAGAAGGTGTGTGAGCAGGTCGTACCTGGACGCGCTCTTCACTGCCACTGAGCAGTCCAGTATCTGTAAGTTCCAGAGCTTCCTTGGCCTTCGCACACTTCTCACGGTCATCCTTCAGCCTGCCGAACTTTCCTTCATAAATGGTAAGAGCTTGAAGAGCCTCTTCTGGACGCAGATTTCCCTAAAGTTTGCACGGGATACATTAATCCAATAATCCTACGGTTACGTTGAAGGCAAGTTAATAGTGGGGACTAAATATAAATGTTGGTTTGTCTAATTTTTTTACATTTCCATTTTGCTGACAATAAGACAACATACTATTCCACAATAAGTCTCATTTCATTTTTACATGCTGTTTTTGGCTTTACTAAAAAGCATTTCAGGAAAAAAAAAAAGGCAAAAAGCAGCTTGCTTCTGAATCCTCCTACATGCATACCTCTGACATACACTTGTTTCAGACAAAGCTCTCTTAGTCCATGAAGTAATTTACTTTTGTGCACCTAAGAGAGGCCTATGTTTCAAGGATAAATTTCCCTCTGCAACTATTGCCAAAAATCAACACACTGGCAGGTTATTATAGAACCCTTAAAAAGACTTTTACTATCACCTAAAATGAAAAACTGCAAAAAAAGCATAAAAAGAAACTCCCTACTTCTTACTGAATGCAGAAAATCTACCTCATTCACTGACTATTAACCATCACTACTTACTGTTACAGGCTTTGTTTTCTCCCAGTCTGTCAGCAAATCAGTTGTTCGGCTCTCCACCGCACGATCCTCTTGAACTATTTTCATCTGCAGATTTGCTACTTGTTGTTGAATGGCAGAATCCTTCCTACGCATAATGTCATTGAAGGCACCCCATTCTCCTTCGATGTTGTCAATGTACAGCCAAGAGGAAGGAAACTGGAACCTTTGTTTCTCAAGCAAGCGCTGACCATTGCGATAAAGCTACAAGACACAGCGGTTTTAAGTTGAAAAGACAAAGCTTAAGATGCCAGGATAAATAAAGATACTTTAATAAATGCTCACTATAGAGCTCACAGGATTCTTCAGAATATGAAGTTCAAGTCTGTTTTTAAGAGAATATCCTTTTATGATTATGCTGAAGCTGCATTTTATGAGCTAAGCCTGACATGTCCACAAGTCAGAATCATTAGCAAAAGACAACAAACATACCTCAACTTGCTTTTCAAACTGTTTGATTTTACGTTTCAAGGACTGCACGTATGTGATGAACGTCACAGCATCTGATGTGCTAGCAGTGTCCACAGAATGCTGCTCCAGCTCTTGACGGGACTGTTAAGGGCACAAATCAGTGTTTTAGCATTCTACAACAGTTGAGCCGAAAGTGAAAAACTGGAATTAAGACTTTTCTTACCTTAGAAATTTGTGAATGAAACTCTGTCATATTCTGACCAAGCATTTGGCCAAATTTGCTGAGCACCTCCTTGTGCCAGGAGTCATACTTCAAGTTCACCTTTGATTGTACCTACAAGTGAATAATGTTACATAATAGTAATCTGTCACCCTTGCTATTTTCTGTTATACACCTAATCTGAAATTCCATGCATTTATCACAACAAATAATTACAATTTCTCACCTTGCCATAGTCTATGACAACAGGTCCAAACTCCTTTCTGGTTTCTGCATTGTCAAACGTTCCTCTCGCCTTTCTTATCTGAACCAAAAGGGCCTGCCACTTATTCAGGTCTTCTCCAAGACGATTGTATATATTTTCAGCCTGCATATCCCACAGACACTGGTACTGCAGCCAAACCTAATGGAGGAATTTCACAATGTTCAGAACTTCTCCAGTATATTCCAGAACATGCGTTTCCCTCCAGCCCCCAGGAAAACTGAAAGTCCATGTTCATTTTAACTGTTCCATTATATCCTGTCAGCCTCCTACCTTGACATACTGCTCCACTTCAGTCACAATTCCCATGACAGCTGAGTATGACTCCTCCAGAGCTGCAGGGCCATCAGGCATCCTTGTCAATGCATTACGATAGAACTTCTCTTCCTCAGACAGCTCATAATGCACTCCAACCTAAGAACCACAGTTACACTTGTGATATACATGAATTTCCAGGGCACTCAGGTTTGGTTTTAGAAAAATACACTAATATATTGAGGATAGTTAATTACTAAGTGAAAGCAATTGCTCAGACTTAGATACAGCTTCATTACACTTACCTGGTACCTCTGACTTTGAATTCTTGGCAGGGAAAGGATTACCATTTTCCAAGAAAACATTTCTTGGTAAAGTTTGTATCTACAGTCTTCAATTGGTGGATTCAGGTATATCACCTGGTTGGTTATTCTTAGTTCATGTACAATGTTCTGCAGAAACAGTAAAAGCACCCAGTTTTACTGGCAGATACTGATACATATAGACAAGAATTTCAGACTTCAAGAAGCATCTTCAAAAAATCAACTTGCACTTAAATGGAAAGAGGAAAATACTTCTCCAAAAACAGATGCAAAAGAAATATTTATCTACCATAAAAGTCTCAGAAGTAATTTCTGCATTAGTTAATTGACAACAGGGAAAAAACCAACCAACCAACAAAATCTAACGCAAAAAAAACCCACAGGAAAACTTACTTTGATCTTGGGTTCACCACCAGGCTTATGGCTCACTTGAGGAGCATCTGTATCCATGTCAACTTCTGCTTTGTCATCTGCTTGTCCCAGAAGAACCTGGGTCCAGGCCCTCAGTCCAGCTTGCAAACGAACACCCAGGATTCTTTCAATCTAAAGAAAATGAGGCACATTGGAGGAAAAACCTGCATATTCACTGCATGAAGTTCCCCACTATCAGTATATCTGACAGGCACCCTACAGCACCTCAAAGAACCAAGTGCTCCTTTACTAAGCCATTCCAGCACCAGAAGGGGCCTACAAGAATTGGAGGGACTGTCTACTAGGGCTTGTAGCAATAAGACAGGGAATAATGGCTTTAAATTGAAAGAAAGGAGGTTTAGATTAGTTATTAA
>WEZZ01037291.1:52944-63428 GCA_013400585.1 Chloropsis cyanopogon
GGTATCAGGGTGCCCAGAGAAGTTATGGTTGCCCCATCCCTGGAAGTGTTCCAGGCCAATCTGGATGGGGCTTTGAGCTACTGAATCAGTGCATCACTGCTGATGGCATGGGGTTGCAAACAGATGATCTTTAAGGTCTCTACCAACCCAAACCATTCCATGATTGAAGTGACTTAGGAGTTTTGGTAAATTTGCACTGAATATAATGCAAAGCTTCCCCTGGTCCTCGTGGACTTTAATGTAATTAAACAATTTTAACTGTATTGAAGTTGGTCTAGTGACCAATACCCTGAAACTTAACAGGCAGGAGCAAATATGATGGCAACAAGTCTTTGCTACAGGGATAGCTGATTTCCACCACCCTTTATCCACCTTACTCCCCAGCACCCTCTAGACCACCAAACTGTATCAAACTTTTTTCTTCAAAAGACAAAACTCCCCTTGAATTAATTGTTTCCAAAAGTCAACAGCAAACGAACCCAAATACAAGCTTTTCATCTTCTGCATACCAAAAATGCACTTAGATTTTCAGGAAATGAGAATTTAGTCTCTGGTGTGACTATAATCAAAAGTCTCCCTGGGTGACTAAAAAGACAATAATCAAAGAATATTTTGAATATTTTGAATAACCTGAATAAAAAGTTACCTCTAAACATATACTACTCCTCAATCTCAAACCTACCTCCATATCCAACTTATTGACCCAGATTGGCAAATTTGAGTATGAATGAAGATTTAAATCATCCACAGCTTTCTGAACTCTGTTCAAGATTTCGGAGAAAGTCTTGTGATCATACATGCATGTTTCCAATGATCTCACTTCCAGGTCTATCTTCTCTTCAATAATGAGCAGATCATCCACCTAAGATAGTTCAGGAAAAATGGGATGTTTAGTTTGACAGGTTAGATCAAGGAAACAATTATTCAGTAATGGTTAATCACGTATCTTTATTTGGATGCAGCAATCCATCGATTTTAGCAATATCAAATGAAAACAGTACTGCTAATAACAATTTTAGAACTACTAAAAGATCCATCCAGTTGGCCAATTTGTGCTGACTCAATCAGCTACTTAAACCAAGAGCTGCAGAATTGGTTCTCAGTTATCCAACGACACTTTTGGATAACCACATATTACTGAGTTATAAATGTAAAAGTTTTGCAGATTTTGACAGATAACACAAACCTTTTCCTGGAAACTGAAGACAGTCTCAGCCAAGCGCTGTACGTATGGATCAAGCTTGTATGATTCCCACACGAGTGCAATTCCTTCTGCAATCAAAGCCTGCACCTCTTTCTTCAAGCCAGCAACCAGCAGTGAGATAGTATTACGCTCTTCTACTTTCTCACATGTTCGCTCATATGTGCGGACACTTTCAATGAGAGAAATAGCAAATGGATAGAGCTGGTTTGCTTGGTGAGCTTTGTTGACAATTGCCAGTGGGACACGGAAACCAAGCCACTTGAGGTTTCGCACTTCTTTTGAAAGTGTAATTATTTCTGGGAGAAAGTTGACTTTCAGTTTCAGGACATTTCCAGTTCGACCTCGAACACGAGTGCTTTCGATGGTGAAAATGCGACCAGACACACCAAGGTTGCGCTGCTGAACTTTTCTTGCCCAGTCATCGAAGATCTCCTGAGTGTTGAGCTTCATGCGAAAGCTGTCCCCATCCTGCTTTAGCTTCTGACCTTCCACATGGTTCTCCCAGCCTTTGCCAAGGACATCCTCCACACGCTTCATGTAAGCGGTGAGCTGCCTGTCAATCTGTTTTGCCCAAATTATAGACCCAGACACAGGAGGCAAGTCACGAACATGACTCATTTTACACGCTTGACTCTGTGGGTATTGTACTTTAAACTTGTCATGAAGAGACTCGATATCATCTTTCACACGCTGGATCAACTGTGTTTGGTATTCACGGATGGCACCGCGAATGTGAGGTCTGACAAACAAGGCGTTAAAGCGGGAGAAGATTCTGAACATTTCATTGGCATTCTTTGCTGTACCGAGCTGGTCTCTCAAACGGGCTGTTATTCTTGTTTCAACTCTATCAATTCTTTCATCATAGCGCTTCATTGCTGCCTCCCAGGCTTCTGTACCTTCTTTGGAAACATCTAATCCATCTACTTCCTTAACATTCTCATAAGCAAGATTGACTTCTTCAATTGCATTAGCATCTGCAGCATCAAAAAGGACTTCTGCTACTTTCATATCCTGTGGTTCAGGTACTTCTCCTTGATTTTGCTGGGCAACAGCTGTTACCTACATTAGAATCACAGTTTAGTAAGTTAGATACTTCAAAATTTCCCAAAATGCAACTGGTTCTAAAAAATATTGCACAAACTCCCTAGCAATCAGTGGTAAATTCTTAACATCAGTCATGCTTCAGAATTAAATTCTAGTAGGAAAAGAGCAGCACAGTTACTTTACAAACTTCCACTACTATGCAGCATAATCTCATTTTCCACTGTGGTTTAGCCAAGTCCAAGGATTTAAACATTTATTAATCTCCTTTGTGTTATGTCTAGACTTGCTGAGTTTATTAACATCAGCATGTATTATGCAATGTAAGTTAGAATTAAAGCTAAGCCTATTAGCAAGGGTTCAAAACTAAACATGGAAACTGAATGTTACGTTTCATTTGTGTTGGTAACTTCAAATAATAGTAACACTCTTGAAGAAGCCACACAGATTTGCTGTTTGGTAACAACCAAGATTACCTGAGGTCGCAAGACTCTCACAATGACTGCTCTCAGCTGCTCATGCTGACGCCTGAATTTCCTCATTTGATCAAGGCGGCTCTGGAGTTTCCTGTGAGCAGGATTGATGCGCCACACCATCTTCAGGTTCTCTTCCCTTTTTCTCTTCACGATATCTCTCAGCAGAACTTGTAGCTTCTCATATTCATCATCCCAGGTTTGGAATACTTCAAAGCATGCAACCATTACCTGAAAAAAGTTTTAGAACAGGAACTTAGGCTCCCAAATTAAATGCTTCCTGAAAGTCACTGTCCAACACAAAAATACAGCAACCAGTATCACAAAGCCATGAACATACCTTTTCAAATTCTTCATAGGCCACATGCATCAGTTTTCTGGTTCCCAACACCTTAAGAAGCTGAGAGCTCAGATCTCTTGAAATAGCCTCCACTAAACGCAATGCCCTTTGGATTGGGTATTTTGTATTCCTGATTTTTCTCAAATGGGTAAATATTGCAACAAGGGCCTGCCTGATTTTGTCCAGCTCTGTAGCAGACAGCAAGTCATTCAGGGGGAAGTCTTTCATCAGTGGATTATAGTCATTCACGGTTTCCAGGGCCTGTTTCAGACCTAAATGTAAAAGATTCTGGATATAACTTTTCATTTCATTGACCAAAATCTCTATCTGTAACTAGTCCAAGGTTCCTCTAAACAGCACTGCTCTTTGTATCACAATGTTCAAGTTTTTTAACAGTTTAAGTTTTGTAGGACATTTGAGAAAAATGTTATTGAACAGATATTTTACCTGTGTCAGTATCAAAGCTGACAGTTGCATGGAAACGTTTGCCATGTTTCAGAATGTCCAGAGTCAGCAGAACTTCTGGACTTTCACGTTTTTCCTGAATGCGGTACAGAGCCCTTTCCAAATTTAACCAGAAGCTTATCTCCTGTAATGCAGTGCCTGATGCAGGATCTCGATCTAATTTGGTCACCTTCAAAGTAATGGAGAGAAAGAGAAGGGAAAGAGAAAAGCATTTAATTTATTACACTTCAGCATTTAATTTATTACACTTCAACTCTAAAAACTTGCTGTTACTAAATGTAACTGAAACACGCAACAAATGCCAGGTTTTAATAATCCAACCTCAGACTGTTTTGGCACTCATTCTTTGAAAACTGCATGCAACATGTGACAAGTGTAATTCCAGAGATCCTGAAGGTTGGTTTTAGCACCCTCATGTAATAAGCTTCAGCATAGCCTAAAAATGTCACCTGCCTGCTTTCCTGAGCAGTGTCTGTATTCTGGTTAAAGGCAGATAAGCCAGGCAAGATAACAAATGTTTTATGCTCTTAAGTAAGAAAAGACAATATTGTTCCATGAGCAATAGGTGTTTCCTGTGCACACAGAGGCAAAAAAGCCAGACTAGTATCTCAGATGCTGTTTTTGAGTAACACCAGCAGAACAGCAGCTCTTTTGAAAAGTAACAGGCAGAAGTATGAGATTACAAGATAGGGCTGGAGCAATCATTGTGAAGTGGTTGTGGATGCACCAGAGCACAGTAACAAAACAGGCCAATCAGATGTGTTCCTCTCAATCTGCTCTAAAGATTTGAAGAACAGTTACAAAATTCACAGGGTTACTGCCAGTTACTTGAGTCTATTACAGTATGTGAAACATAGTCATACTCTTGGTTATTTGTTGAACAATTTAGACTAGATTCCAAATTTAGACTAGGCTTAGCCTAGTTTTAGACTAAACTTAGCCTAATTTACACTAGTGTCTCTGGTGACTCAAAAACCCGGTCTCAGATCTTCAGAGCATCCTGCACAAGCAGCATTTTACCAGTTAAACTGTGAAGAAGATACACAGTACTACAAAGAAGTTCTTATTACTTAGTTGGTTTTTTTCCCCATGTTCTTTATGTGGTTACCTTTTGTATTTCTCTAATCCAGCGGTTGACTCCAGACTGTAACTGATTAAGGAACAGTGGATCCTCAGCCTTCTCACCAAAATCTGTAACTTTTGGTTTTTCTCCACGTTCATAACACTGCTTGGCAACATTAGTAATGGTTGCATGAATTGGCAGACTGATCTCTGGAATTTCAATATTCTGTTGCAAATGCAAGAGGCCCATTTCAAGCTCTGCAATCTTTTTCTCAACTGAAGGAGCCATCTTATCTCCATCCCTGAAAAATACAGACATTTCCATGTAAGAAGGCAAACCAAAAACCATACATAACACATTTAGACCTGAACTGCTTCCCCAGAGTCAGCACCAGCATCATGTGCAACTGTGTGCTTAAACAATTCATGTGATTAACCTTTAAGAATCACTGTTGTTCATTTTTTAATCATTAAACACTTTAGTTCATTAGCACAGAAATGCAGTATTTACACTGAATTACCTGTCTGCTTTGCCAGATTCTCGGATATAGGACTTGAAAAAGGGAGCAACAGCATTGCTAATGAAAGAGTGCAATGTTTCATATGGAGAATCTTCACTGAGAGTGAGCACTCTGAGCTGGGAAGACACTGGTTTGTCGGCATCGATCACTGCTGTACGTTTAATGAACGCCAGGCTACGGAACAGAGAACAGAGTTACTAACCCCTCATCAAACTTAAGTGACACAATAGCTGACTGCAAGTTTAGGAGTCAAATGGTAATCTGTATCATCACACTTCACAATCTTTCTTCTGAGAGACTTGAATACAAGTCTTCCAAATAAATACATCTTTACAGTACAGCAATAAGCAAGCTGAGCTATCAAGACTCTGAAATAGGGGCACACTAAAGAAAAAACACATTTTACAAAGCTTCAGAGTCAAATATGCTTCAATATAAGTGACAAATATGCAACAGCCAGACATAACCAAGGAATATTGAACCCAAGTTGTGTATGTTACAGCTGCATATATGCCAAAATTAATAAAACTTTGTTTATTTAACTGCACAGCTGTAAGTCCGAGGTCAACTCCTTTCAGCGTCACGACACACCCTTTTTTTATCAGACCTCTGCCTTGAAAAGCTATCGTCCCACTTGAATAAAAGCAATGGCTGAAAGCACTAGGTAAAGCACAGGTAAATTTCTAGGTAAAGTAGGTAAACCTGCTTGTGCAAGTTTTACATATATAGAATAGAAATGTTAAGATCTATTTTACTAATTCACCTGTTTGACTTTATTCCATAATGAATGTCAGTGCTGATACTGTAGGAAATGAACTCTTTTTCCTCTTCTCCTTCATCTCCCACATCCTCTGCAAAAAAACATAGTGTGTAAGAAATACCTAATTTCTAACACATCTGCCAGTCCTTCTCAACCACCTTCTGCTATTACCAGACTATTTTCTAACCTTTAAGCACCACACCAGCTTAATTAAATAAATTAGGTCAAACGTAGCTTTGCAGTATCTCTCAGATGCAGAATGGATGCACTGTCTTTACACAAAACTCCATTAAGATTTAGGTTGCTATAAAAATAATAAAGCATTACAGTAAGTGAATTATAAGTCACATTCTGAGAAAGGAATCTGCAATACAGAATGTGCATTTATTTGCAGAGATATGTTGCCAGGACAACTATGCTTCAGTGAGAACATTAAACAGCTGTTCTTTTCTTCCAAAGGTGGCTTTGTATTTTCAGACATTGACTTTGGAAATGATTTGGAAATTAAGTCTCTGAACAAAAAAAAAAAAACCAAACNTTCTGAGAAAGGAATCTGCAATACAGAATGTGCATTTATTTGCAGAGATATGTTGCCAGGACAACTATGCTTCAGTGAGAACATTAAACAGCTGTTCTTTTCTTCCAAAGGTGGCTTTGTATTTTCAGACATTGACTTTGGAAATGATTTGGAAATTAAGTCTCTGAACAAAAAAAAAAAAACCAAACCGCTTAACAGAACAAAAAGCCAAGCCATGCTAAGCGCTCAGGCATTAGCACAGCCAGTGCATCACAGATGATGTAATTGCTGAGGATGCAGGCAGCCATGCTGCAATGCAGTGATTTCAGTGCAGAAGGTTACTCCCCGCTGGGGGACTCTGACTGGACACATCATAGCAGACTCTGTCCTGCTCTGTCCCCTGCAAGCTGGGGAGCTGGTGATACCAGAGAGCAGCTTTCATTATGCAGAAATAAGGCTTTTGTTTTATTGTACTTGCAATCAATAATCTACCTCATGCTACGCAGTCCATGGACAAGCTTCAATAATAATGCTGTTTTTAATAGTGTCAGAGCTCTCCACATGCTACTGGAGATTTCAGATCTGTTAAGTCTGAACACCTGCTGTCATTCACAAAATCCACTCTGCCCAAGTAACTGCTATTAAACCAGAAGACATGGACAGAAATGGCATCTGTGCATCATAAATTAGTATTTGGCTTTTGAAACACGTAATGAGTCTCTCAATTTCTTTCTACACATACATATATAATATATGTACCATAAACCTGGAGATAACTGATCACCACTATGTTTATTATTTCCAACTTGAACTAGGGATAACCCTTCTCATGATCCAGGCACAGCAAAAATGCAGGAATCATCTGCATTAATGGTTTTCTTTAAACCTTATTAAACACCATATCATGAATTCACAAGGACAGCTTTTCTCTTTGAGAAAATTAACCCTTCTGAAAAAGAAGTCTCAAACTTTGGAAGGGGAAAGAGGAGGATAATCTGGAAATGGGCAAAAAATAAACAACAATGGGGTATTTTTAAGCAACGTCTGAAATTTACAATTAATAGACAGTGAATGAAAGAACCTTCTTGATGTTTCTCTCTGTGTGCAGCAACTGCAGGGTATATATCAGGACGTTAAAGTGCTTCTGTTGACATGTTAAATAATACAATATGAAATATGACTTTATTAGGATTTGATATATAAAGGAACAGAACCATCAGCATACTAGGAGTAGCGACTCAGAAGCTTAACAGTAGAATTTTGCAATCTCACGCTGGCAGGCAGGTAGCCATTTACAGACTGTAGGGGCTTGTTTAATAGTAAAAGCCTGCATTATTGCCTGATGAAACCTAGCTGTATTTTGTCACTGTTCATTAGGCTGCATTCTGTGACAGTAAGAGCCTATTTAACAACAGATTTGTTGACAAGTCATTTTCGAAATAAACAGTCAGTTACAGCAGCATGTGAGTAACAAAGACTCTCAAGCCACAGTCTCAGCTTGGCTGCAGTATTTCATGCAGCATTTGATGCGGTTCTGAGCGCAAGCAGCACGGCCACCAGGCTTTGATAACTAAACAAAGGCACGGCAAGGTCCACATCTTCCTTTGTCAATTACGGGAAGTACCCAGTTAACCCTGAAACGACGCTTTTTACAGATCGATTAGGCTGGGGGTATTTTTTTACCCTTTATCCGGGGTTTTGGCACTCTGGTTCAGTTTCAGAGCGGCTATCTGCCTCGCCCAGGAGGTCACTTCCCGAGCAGCCTGGCTGCCGCAGGAGCGGTGCCACGGCCGACTGACGAAGCACTTTGGCTGCTTTTCCAAGCAGGACCGGCCGCAGCCGCAGCACACCCGGATCTGCGCCCACAGCGANATGAATGTCAGTGCTGATACTGTAGGAAATGAACTCTTTTTCCTCTTCTCCTTCATCTCCCACATCCTCTGCAAAAAAACATAGTGTGTAAGAAATACCTAATTTCTAACACATCTGCCAGTCCTTCTCAACCACCTTCTGCTATTACCAGACTATTTTCTAACCTTTAAGCACCACACCAGCTTAATTAAATAAATTAGGTCAAACGTAGCTTTGCAGTATCTCTCAGATGCAGAATGGATGCACTGTCTTTACACAAAACTCCATTAAGATTTAGGTTGCTATAAAAATAATAAAGCATTACAGTAAGTGAATTATAAGTCACATTCTGAGAAAGGAATCTGCAATACAGAATGTGCATTTATTTGCAGAGATATGTTGCCAGGACAACTATGCTTCAGTGAGAACATTAAACAGCTGTTCTTTTCTTCCAAAGGTGGCTTTGTATTTTCAGACATTGACTTTGGAAATGATTTGGAAATTAAGTCTCTGAACAAAAAAAAAAAAACCAAACCGCTTCACAGAACAAAAAGCCAAGCCATGCTAAGCGCTCAGGCATTAGCACAGCCAGTGCATCACAGATGATGTAATTGCTGAGGATGCAGGCAGCCATGCTGCAATGCAGTGATTTCAGTGCAGAAGGTTACTCCCCGCTGGGGGACTCTGACTGGACACATCATAGCAGACTCTGTCCTGCTCTGTCCCCTGCAGGCTGGGGAGCTGGTGATACCAGAGAGCAGCTTTCATTATGCAGAAATAAGGCTTTTGTTTTATTGTACTTGCAATCAATAATCTACCTCATGCTACGCAGTCCATGGACAAGCTTCAATAATAATGCTGTTTTTAATAGTGTCAGAGCTCTCCACATGCTACTGGAGATTTCAGATCTGTTAAGTCTGAACACCTGCTGTCATTCACAAAATCCACTCTGCCCAAGTAACTGCTATTAAACCAGAAGACATGGACAGAAATGGCATCTGTGCATCATAAATTAGTATTTGGCTTTTGAAACACGGAATGAGTCTCTCAATTTCTTTCTACACATACATATATAATATCTGTACCATAAACCTGGAGATAACTGATCACCACTATGTTTATTATTTCCAACTTGAACTAGGGATAACCCTTCTCATGATCCAGGCACAGCAAAAATGCAGGAATCATCTGCATTAATATTAAATGGTTTTCTTTAAACCTTATTAAACACCATATCATGAATTCACAAGGACAGCTTTTCTCTTTGAGAAAATTAACCCTTCTGAAAAAGAAGTCTCAAACTTTGGAAGGGGAAAGAGGAGGATAATCTGGAAATGGGCAAAAAATAAACAACAATGGGGTATTTTTAAGCAACGTCTGAAATTTACAATTAATAGACAGTGAATGAAAGAACCTTCTTGATGTTTCTCTCTGTGTGCAGCAACTGCAGGGTATATATCAGGACGTTAAAGTGCTTCTGTTGACATGTTAAATAATACAATATGAAATATGACTTTATTAGGATTTGATATATAAAGGAACAGAACCATCAGCATACTAGGAGTAGCGACTCAGAAGCTTAACAGTAGAATTTTGCAATCTCACGCTGGCAGGCAGGTAGCCATTTACAGACTGTAGGGGCTTGTTTAATAGTAAAAGCCTGCATTATTGCCTGATGAAACCTAGCTGTATTTTGTCACTGTTCATTAGGCTGCATTCTGTGACAGTAAGAGCCTATTTAACAACAGATTTGTTGACAAGTCATTTTCGAAATAAACAGTCAGTTACAGCAGCATGTGAGTAACAAAGACTCTCAAGCCACAGTCTCAGCTTGGCTGCAGTATTTCATGCAGCATTTGATGCGGTTCTGAGCGCAAGCAGCACGGCCACCAGGCTTTGATAACTAAACAAAGGCACGGCAAGGTCCACATCTTCCTTTGTCGATTACGGGAAGTACCCAGTTAACCCTGAAACGACGCTTTTTACAGATCGATTAGGCTGGGGGTATTTTTTTACCCTTTATCCGGGGTTTTGGCACTCTGGTTCAGTTTCAGAGCGGCTATCTGCCTCGCCCAGGAGGTCACTTCCCGAGCAGCCTGGCTGCCGCAGGAGCGGTGCCACGGCCGACTGACGAAGCACTTTGGCTGCTTTTCCAAGCAGGACCGGCCGCAGCCGCAGCACACCCGGATCTGCGCCCACAGCGAGCCCGCAGCCCCTCCGCGCGTCCGCCTGGGCCCCGGACCGCGGAAC
>WEZZ01037293.1:22958-34667 GCA_013400585.1 Chloropsis cyanopogon
AAAAAAAGAGAAAAAAAGAAAAAATGGAAAAAAAGGGGAAAAGGGGAAAAGAAAAAAAAAAAAAAAACAAACAAAAACCTCAGTCTTCCTAGAATAAGACCTTGGAATATAAATGACCCAATATATGACCTTTTTCCCTTGACTTGATAACTGAGGCTATCCACATCAGTGGGGAGAGAGGCTCCCTGAACCTGTTTGTTTGTTTGTTTTCTGAAATTAGCTAGTTCCTATTAGCACTTTCTTTACTAAAATCTCCTCAGGACTTCCGTGAGTCTCACCTTGTTTTCACTGTCTTGGTGAGCATTTAGTCTTCAAAACTATTATTGTCCATGTGCCATGAGAACATTGTGTTGCTGGAGAAAAAAAGTTAAAATCTTACCTTTCCCATAATACATCTGTCCATAGATTCTTGCTCTCCTTAAGAAACTCAGGCATTTCCTTGTTTCTGGCAAAGTACAGATCTCCATTCATGGACATGAACTCGGCTGTGATTTGGGCCTCACTGTTAGGCTGCTGCAAACTGAAGACATTCTTTAGACATGTTGTTCCTGTCTGGGGGCTGAAGTGAAAATCTTGTTTTAAGGGACACAAAGGTGTTGCACTGACATTGCTAAGTGGTGCCAATGTGTTGTGTTTCTGTATGGTCCTAGGACTGGATATGTGTTTTTAAGGAAAATTATATTTGTACAAACAAACATCTGACAGTAGGCACACACTGCACATGCATGAAGAGGTAATGTTGCACGTGAGGTGAGCCAAGGGCACTCTGATAAGTGGCTGCAACCTTGGTTCCACCAGGGGAGAAACCATTTCCCAGCACGGCAGTCACACGCTCTGGCACATCCTGCAAGACTCCAATCGTAAGTGCAAGGCACATTCAACCCCTCTGGTACTCTAAATAACAAATGTGCAGCTATTCTTCCCCCAGAGCAAAACAGTCATTTCGAGTTAACTTCACGTTAGCCATTTAGTGTCAGTAAAAGAAAACACCAGCTCTTTATCTGTTTCTCCCAAGACTGTGGGATATGAGTAACCTATTAGCATCCAGCCAGCATGGATTTATGAAAGACAGGTCTTGCTTGACCAGCCTGATCTCCTTCTCTGGTAAAGTGACCTACCTGGTAGACGAGAGAAAGGCTCTGAATGTTGTTTACCTGGAATTCAGTAAAGCCTTTGATGCTGTTTCCCACAACGTCCTCCTGGAGAATCTGCCTGCTTACAGCTTGGATCTGGGCATGGATATGGATATTTCTCTGGGTAAAAAACTGGCTGGGCAGCCAGGCCCAGATAGTGATGGTGAATGGAGTTCCATCCAGCAGGCAGCTGGTCACCAGTGGTGCTCCCCAGGGCTCAGAACTGGGGCCAGCCCTGTGTAATGTCTTTATCAATGACCTGGACAAGGGGATGAAGTGCACCCTCAGCCAGTTCACAGATGAAACCAAGTTGGGTGGGAGTGTCCATCTGCTGGAAGGTGGGAAGGATATGCAGAGGGATATGGACAAGCTGGATCATGGGCTAAGGCCAATTTTATGAGATTCAGCAAGGCCAAGTTCTGGCTTCTGAGTCACAACAACTCTGTGCAGGGCTACAGACTGGGAGCAGAGTGGCTGGAAAGCTGGCCAGTTGGAAAGGACTCTGGGGCCCAGAGTGTACAAGAAGGCCAATGGCATCCTGGCTTTGATCAGCACTAGTATGGCCAGCAGCACCAGGGCAGTGACTGTCCCCCTCGGCACTGGTGAAGCCACACTTTAAGTCCTGTGCCCACTTTTGGGCTGCTCATTACAGCAAGGACTTGGAGGTGCTGGAGCATGTCTAGAGAAGGGCAATGGAGCTGGTGAAGGGTCTGGAGCACAAGTCCTATGAGGAGCAACTGAGGGAGTCAGGGGTGTTTAGCCCTGAGAAAAGGAGGTTCAGGGGTGACCATATCACCCTCTACAACTGCCTGAAAGGAGGCAGGTGAGGCTTGGTCTCTCCTCTCAAATAACAAGCAACAGGACAAGAAGAAACAGCCTCAGGCTGTACCAGGGGAGGTTTAGACTGGAAATTAGGAAATTTTCTTCACAGGAATGGTTGTGAAGCTGCCCAGGGAATGGTTGAGTTGCCATCCCTGGAGGTATTGAAAAGATGCATGGAGGCTCAGTGGTGAACTTGGGAGTGCTGAGTTAGTGGCTGGATTCAATAATCTCAGAGGTCCTTCCCAACCTAAATGGTTCTATGAAGTGTACCACAGCTAATGGTTTTCTCTTTAAAGTTACTGCAGCCATACTGAATGATATGTTGAGAAGATAGTCTTTATGAGTATTTGTCTTGATAGATAACCAAGAGACACATTAAATTCCTCCAGCAGTGTTTCTCAGTAAGAAAAACCTAGCTGTGCACAGGCACTAGCTTAATTTTGAATTAAATTTCAAAAATGTTTTTTGGAATTCATATTAAAGTTATGAAAATATGTTCTTTTGGTCTACAAATTATTACATTCTTTCTGTTTTACACAGAAACTGTCACTATCCTGACACCAAACTCATTTTTCTTAATGGACTCAATCCACTGTCAGCAAAATCAATGAAGTGCATTTTTCATCAGTCTTAATGGGATCTGGAAAAGGGCCCATGTTTCTAAATAAAGCCAAATACTGGGCAGATTCTGTATTCAGTTATACCCATGCAAACTGGAAATCAGCCAGTTGGCAACTTCTTTTTTCTTTCCTTCTCTTTTGTGATTTGCAATAGAAAAAAAAATAAAATCCCACTTTATTAGGGTGAAAAAGGTAGAAGCACAAGATTACAAGGATAAAAATTCAATTCCCTTTTCAAGTGATGTAATACTTGATCTGTATGCCTCAGCTCAGAAGGGGATTTGTAAATTATCTAAATTTCAGCATCTTGAATCATTTGCAGCAGTGTTAAGGTTGACATGACTTAAGTGTGGCTATCCACATACTAAAAGAGCCTTTAGTATTGCTGACTATTGGCTGAGTATAACAACACTCAAACAGTATTTCTTAAGTGGCACCATGTATGAGGCAGGTGAATGTAAAGTAAAGCTATCACATCTGTTCCACTCACCTCTTGTCCTTGGAGACTTTCTTCATTTATTTGCCTTGGCAAAGAGATTTTTGCACAGTCTCTGGCACCTCCATGTATGTAAAGATATTACAACACAGTCCCTGAATTTGACATACAGGTGGATTATGACAATGGCTTAAACAGCAGAAAGCTTTAAAAGCAAGAATGACAGTCTGCTTAGTTTTCAAATGATGGCAGTTTTCTAAACAATTCCTCACACATAAAAATGGCAGAAACCCCTCTGTGGTTGAGAGCATGGTTGCCAATGACCTCACTACAGCTACCTCAAAAATAGGAAAAGACAGTGCAGCACCTGGTAACATTTCCTTTCTCCTCTATTCTCTGCCAAAATCGCTTCTCATATTTAGGAAATGTTTGGCTTTCATGTTTTAGATCTGGAAAGCTTAATAATAACTTTCCCTGCTTTATAAACTTTATGAGATTAAATCATGTGCAGTAGACAGATAAGATGTAGTTTCAATACGTCTCCTTTATTCTCGGAGTTTCTCTTTGAAAAGGAGTGGGATTGCCATAAAAAACTCTAATCCCTCACAGCAAAAATAATGGCACTTACATGCTCTGTTTTGATAAGTCTCTGCCATATATGAAGAAAGAGAGATCCTTTTTTCCTGTGTCTTGCATAATGTGTAGCTTATACAAAGAGTAATGGTCAAGAGTTTAATGAAACAACCATCTATGGGAAGAAGAATATGGTAGAAATCACAGTTAAAATGCAAACTGGTGTGGCAGTTTGTGGATGAGCAGATGAGCAGACAGAGAAGAGCAGGCCTCCAAGGCAGGTAGGCAAGTAGGCACTGATTAATCTTGCAATCCTTTCACTTGGCAAAGAGCACAAACAAATAATTCTTTCCATCCTTAAGGACATATGACCGCCAACAGATTCTACCTGCATTTATCTGTTAAAGTGTTCTCAAAAAAAAAAANTATGACCACCAACAGATTCTACCTGCATTCATCTGTTAAAGTGTTCTCAAAAAGAAAAAAAAGATAAAGTCCCATTTTCAAGCAGGAACAAATTAAATAAAATAAAACTAACCCCTAATTCTTCCACCACTACTCTGTTCCCTGCTTTTGAGCCAAGACGTAACTCCTGTTGATGTCCATAGGAGTTGTATTAGTAGAGCAACAAGAAAGAGTGTACACAGAGACCTGTTCTTTAAAACCTTTTACAACCTCAGCCATCCTTTTAGAAGAACAGATATTGTTAAAGAAATCCATGCCTGCTCACAATGTCATTCACTGGTGACACCTGGCACAGGCTTGGCCAGTGTGCTGTCCCTGTCCCCGACTTCTGCTTAGGTTCGGTTCCAAACTTCCAGGCTCCAGTGGACACAAGTGCATCCTTTCAAAGACAAACACAGCCACATTTCAATAGTTTGGAAAATGTGACTGTGCAAGACACTCTGCTGGAATGCATGGTAGAGACTTATAGGGTCAGAGCATGTTTGATAAAGTACCTGGAAATTTTTTTTTTAGTTCTGTTTCAAAAGCTTCAATAATTAAATAAGCAAAAAACCCATCAGTATGGTCAATACAAAATCAGCTATAGGATTAGTTTTTTCCCCTTGGGTATTAATCACTAGTTAGATAAACCTTATATATATGGAAGAAAATGAGAAAAAGCTTTGACAGAAACACAGTTTAGAAATACTTTCCAGAATACCTACCTGCAGGGCTGCAGGCTGAGGGAGACATTCTCAGGCAGTTGTCATGATGGTGATATGTCATTGACCTCCAAAATGAGAGTTTGCCTGTTCAAGTTACCAAATATTCTATAATGAATAGGATTCAAGAGAAACTAGACCCGAATTAGAGATAAGTCCTACTTAGGCAGAAAGCACTATTTTTTGGGCTGTCATGCTGGATGATGGATTTTATCACATATAGGAGTTATTTTTAATCAGTAGTTTAATTCTTCCAGTAAATTTTGTACATTTAATTTAATACACTTTTTAGTAGTGTTTTTTTTGTTAGGTTGATTTCTTTTTTTTTTTTCTCACTGGATTTTTAACCTATTTCTTTTGCTCAAAGCTGAAAACATTTCACTTGCTGCCAGGCCTGAGTTTGGCTGCACATGTTTAATACACAGTACAGATTTTATCAACGTATGCTCCATCTCTTTCTTATTTGGAGCATTACACTTATACTTTCCTCATAATTAACCCTCCTTACCTCTTGCTTTCTCAATGGAAAAAAAAGAAAGTGATGAATGATGCAAGGCCCCACCAGTGACAGAACTCCTCCGTATGGAAATACTAATGCATTCCAGTGCTTTCTAAGATATGAGGTAACATTTTGGCTAGATATTTTTGATTTTTTTAAAGATTGCATTGTGGCATATACCTTAAGATATGGCATTTATTTATTTAACATCACTTTATTCTTTTCTTTATTCAAAAGCTTAAGAATTCTGAAAAATGGCTTCTGTTGATATGGGAATTCAAAGTGTCTTTTTGTATATATTTTCCAGATTAGTTTAGATCACACTCATGGGGAAAAAAACCAAAAAAAAACCAAAACAACCAAGAAGAAAAACTATTTGTTGCTTAAATTCTATTAGAATTAGTTATTTTTTAAGTAAAAAAACAAAGTCACTTCTCTTACACATGCATTTTAGAGATCATCCTTGCTGCTATAGGACACAAAATAACACATACGTGGTCACATCAGAATTTGCGTAGAAGTGAAAAGTGAGTTTATTTTGTCTGACTCTAATTTATAATATTTGAAAGTTGAGCAGCTGTTGTTCAGGTGAAGTTCTACTTCTCTAACTACACTGGTCAATCTAAAAGTCTGTCTTTTCTCTCTTCTTCTAGAAAAGAATGTAAAACAATCTTTGTTTACATGAAAGTGCGTGAGAAACTCCACTATAAATATGAAAACAATCAGAAGGTTTAAAAAATTGTAAAAGAACAAAGTGACACATCCTTGCCATAATCTATGAATTTATATTAATTGAAATTGGTAGATAAAAGTACAATCTCAGATTTTTGTTCTATTAGAGCCTAGCTGACTTTGTAACTTTGATAAATAGCATTGTTTGTGGAGCAGTCCATCCTAGTATACATTATTGGTCTTGAGCACAGTATCATAGAATATGCTGAGTTGAAACGGACCCACAAGGATCACTGAAGTTCAACTCCTGCCTCTGGACAGGACAGCCCTAAGAATCACACCATGAGCCTGAGAGCATTGTCCAAATGTTTCTTGAATTCTGTCCGTGGTCACCCAGGTGCTGTACCACTTTCCTGGGGAGCTGTTCCCGTGCACAACCACTCTTTGGGTGAAGAACCTTTTCCTAATACCCAACCTAAACCTGCCCTGACACAACTTTAGGCCATTCCCTCAGGATCTGTCACTGGACACCACAGAGAAGAGATCAGAGCCTGCCCCTCCTCTTCCTCTCACCAGGAAGGTGTAACTACAATGAGGTCTGCCCACAGTCTCTTCTTCTCCAGGCTGAACAGACCAAGTGCCCTCAGCCGCTCCTCACACAGCTCCCCCTCAAAGCCCTTCACCACCTTTGCTGTGCTCCTTTGGACACTCTAATAGCTTTATATCTTTTTTGTGTTACAGCCCCCAGAACTGCCCCCTGCACTGGAGATGAGGCTGCCCCAGTGCAGAGCAGAGCAGGACAATCCCCTCCCTTGCCCGGCTGTGCCTGATGTCCCCCAGGACAGGGCTGGCCCTCCTGGCTGCCAGGGCACAATGACTCACATTTAACTCACCAGGGACCAGGACCCGCAGCTCCCTTTCTGCAGAGCTGCTTTCCAGCCTCTTGGTCCCTTGGTAACAAGCACAAGTTTTAGTCTGAACCAAAATTCAGAGAAAGTCCCGGGAGGCTTCAAGGAAATTTTGCCTGGAGTTTTTTATGAACAAGTCCCAAAGGAATATCACGAAAGGAGAAGGATGTGAGAAAAATGAAAAGTATTTGCCAAATTCCCATAACTACTTTCTTAAATTGCATATATTCCTGATATCTAATGAACATGAGTACTCTACACTTCCCTACTTTTAGTATTGAACTCCTGCATCATTGTATTTACAAAAGTAATTATTATTTACTTTCCAGTTGCAGAAGAAGAAAGCATCAAAAATAAATCTCTCGGGCAGGTTTTTCCCTTACACAAGAAACACCAGCCATGAAGGCTCAGGAATGGTTACCATAAAAGCTAAAAACAAACAAGGATTTCTTGAAAATGCAATTGCTCAATATACCCAAAACTGCCAGCTGCAGTTTCCTCTTTAGGCTATTGACTTCATAACCTTACCCAACCCTTCAGAAATTTCCTGGTCAACAAGATTTTTCAGAAGCTTTATGGAAAAAGCCAACAAAACAAAACAAAACAAAAAAACCCCATTGGTTTAAAATAATTTCCCGAAGACTGAATTACTTCATTAGAAGCCAGACTAAACAACTGTAAATGTTACTAAAAGTAAACCAGTTTATCCCCTTACAGCAATAAAGGCAAATAAGCAGACAAGAAAGCTTGTTGGAAACTACCTACCACCTTGAAAAGGTATTCAGATATTCTTTGAATATTTGGTTTTCTGTCTTCTTGTCTTCTTTTCTTGGAAAAAATGGTGTTGCAATGCATTTTCTTTTTTTTTTTTCTTTTTTTTTTTTTTTAATTTTAAATACAGGCTTCAGAGAAACTCAAGAGTATAAAGTAGGAGTAAGATTTCTGACTAAAAGGGTTATTTCTTTATGTAAGTTTGGATCATGGTTATTCCTTCTCTAACTGAAAAATATATTTACAGTTGTGAGTATTTAAACTTGTAACAGTGATTCTCTATGTAAAAGCATGAAGTGCATTTTTAGCAAGTGTACTCAAATCAGAAAGGGAAGGTATTTTATGAGAATACCTTTGCTCTGCATTTCCTGCTGTTAGCATATTCCTGTCCTGAGCAGAGACTTTGGTGGGACTGTGTACATGAACTAGTTCACATACACATCAGTATTAGGCTGTTCTATGAGTCTGTAAGAAACACAGCCCCATCTCACTCCTAGTTATAGTTACTGATACAGATTTCAAGGAGAGACAGAAATTAACAAAGAATTGTCCAGAGGATTGTTAAGGGTTAAATGAGAAAGCTGGGCTCCCACCTTAAAAAGGTTCCTGTTATATTTTTATTTACATAGAAACTTGGACAGCTGGTCTGGCTACAAGTCTATCTTATGTGCTTTAAGGCATTTGATAAAAATTATATCTATAATTTCAGACCTAGGCCTTATGAGGTCTATATGGTCTGTATGCCTATATGGAACAAGACAGAGAAGTTACCTTAATGTTAAAATATGCAAGTTACTTTTAGAAGTTTTCCCACTTTTTAATGAAAACTGGCAATTCACGTGTTCTGATTTCAAGATTTCAAAACTACAAATGCAACCAACTGAAATCTGAAATTTTTTTTAAAAAGTATATAAAATGAAACTTGCCATTAGAAGTGTTTGTTACCCAAAGTATCAACAAAAACATTTTTTTCAGCAGAGGCTTACAGACTTTCAGTCATGGAAGAATTCTCGACCATGCTGCATAGGAATGGGATAGAAAATGCACCATCGTACTCTATGGAAGGTCTAATGAAGACCAAGTATCCTTTGTTTTGTCTTTTTCTATTTTAGGAGGGTTTTGGAGGGATTGCAGAAGAGCCTTTAGTGGGCTTCATGGAAAGCTGAGAGAGCATGATGCAGAACTTCCTTCTGCTCCAGAGGCTTATCTTTGAGAATGCTGATTTGAAAAAGCATCAGTCCTGCTCTTGGCTCTCTGCTCAAAGCCATATACAAGCAAGTGCAGAAATACTCACTTTCAACCAAATGTTCCAATTGCAGTTGTGTTTGGAGTTTTTTTCCCCTTTTTGTTTCACTGCTCAAGTTTGCTGCCTCTTATGATGAGAGATAAGTTAGAATGTTTGTAAGGACAGAAAATACTNCTGCTCTTGGCTCCCTGCTCAAAGCCATGTACAAGCAAGTGCAGAAATACTCACTTTCAACCAAATGTTCCCAATTGCAGTTGTGTTTGGGGTTTTTTTCCCCTTTTTGTTTCACTGCTCAAGTTTGCTGCCTCTTATGATGAGAGATAAGTTAGAATGTTTGTAAGGACAGAAAATACTAATTAAAATAAATGTAAGGCTAGACCCTACCAGCAGCTTTCAAACCAAACTGAAGTCTGATATGTGCATTTCTATCTAAGTACACATCCTGTTCTGATTCCCACTGGGTTTAACAGTGACAAACTGTTAGGTGTGCTTAGAAGACCTTAATTAGATTACTAGATTACTTAAGAGAGGAAAGTCCTCCACTCACTTTTTCTAAATTTTCATTTAAACAATATTTGACATTGTGGTTTCAAAAAACAAATACAAAGCAATTTATTCCTGGTGTTTCACAACAGACATATCTAGTGGCTCTTTCTGACTTCTCATTTCTCTCCTGACAGCAGGGATGGCTGCAATCATCAACCCTGACAGTGCTGAGTGAGCTAGAATAGGTGCTGCTTTGTAAAACCCTCTTTGACAAATTTTTGTTTTTCTTGAAACCTTAAGGTTTTTTTTTTTGTTGTTTGTTTCTTCTGCTTTGACAGCCTATAGCAACCTTCCTGTCTACCTGCCACAGGCATTTGTTTATAGCTTATATAGTATAATGAAATTCCTGCTCTGAAAGCTGGGAGCTGTAAGATGAAGCAAGAAAAAATTGTTTTCCTGGCTGGAAGTGGCTGTAGCCAAGGACCACACAGATTCCTCTGGTGCCATGTCTGTCACCAGCAGCCATGCTCCTTCCTGTACTATGACAACTGCCTTGTGTGTTTATTCTGAACCAGGGCATCCTCGACAGATAAAGGAACTGACAAAGTCAGAGGGGCAGCCCTGGCTGCAGGAGGTCATGGAAGGATTTCCAGGTAGACCAGACTGGACACAAATGAACAGGAGCAAACAGATGTTACACAACCACAATTTTTCTAAAATCATTTTAGCAACACAGGAGAACCTAGGCAGTCCTAAGGCGTTTAGTCAGTCAACATTTCTGTAAACAAATACATAATTTAATTTTAAATGTCATTTCATTCCAGGGGTCAGTTTCAGGTTGCTGACACCCAGGCCTCTTCCTTGGAGAGATTTGTTCAATGGTGATCTCTGAACACACAAGAAGCAAAAGAGGAAAAAAAAATTCACTTAATTCTTAAAAGAACAGTCCTGGTTCAAATAGCAAACAATTAATCAGGGAAAGACCAGGACTTTCTTTTAACAGTGATGGACTGAATGGCAAACCTTATTCTATAATGAGGTAAAACATTCCCTGCAGAAGTTTTAATTAGTCTGGAAATTCATTTTCTGTAGTTTTACAGTTTTCTGTTGCAGACTCAAGACCCTTTGAGGATTTGAATTAAAAAAAAAACAAACGGACAGAGTACAGTAAAACACTGCAGAAAGAATAAAATTATCCTCAAATACAGAACAACAAATGCCAGTATGGGAACTGAGGAGTCATAATCATTCTCTCATATAAAAAAATCTGTTTCTGCTTAGAGAATTTCAGCTCAGGACTGGTATTAGAAATGCAAGGCATCATACTGATACACATCCCTCTCCTTTTTTCTTTCAGTTCAAGAGCATGACAAAGACTGAACAGGTTCAGTTTCCTTAGCCAGGAATTCCTACAAGGGATGTTGATATCTGCTGAGTCACAAACATCCTTCTTTTTCCTTTAATTTCGTTTTGGAATAGAATCTCTTTGGACAACTGAAAACAGGTTACTGGAGCTGAGATCTGATACCAAACCCCTTATGGTCTGCAGAGGGTTTGTGTCTGTCGGTGGACCGGGCTGCAGCTGTCCCCAGAAGCATTTAGTCTCAGTAGTCTAAACTATTCCATAATGAAAAGTGACTCTTCACCTGGTGAAGCTGGAAAATAGGAAAGAGATTAAAAATGAAACTAGATTAAAAGAGGATGAAAGGCATCATCAAGATAGTTTTTAGATTTATGTTTAAATTAGGTAAACTAATTAAATTCATATTTAAACTAGGAAGAGTGTCATATCCCAGCCAAGTTTCTCTTTCCCAGCACAATTGATTAGCAGGCACCATTCAGACACAGTCCAAAGAAAAGAAAATGTGTTTTCTAGTAATTTGAACACCATGATCCAAGAAAGAAAGAAAAAAAAATTACCGCCACCTCTATTTCTTTTAGTGAATTGGTTTTTAAATTTTGATACCATTTTACATTTTGTATATGACCATATTCTTTTGCCAAGAGGGCAGCACATATTTGTGTCCTATGTAACAGCCCCTTAGATATAAAGAGTGTTTAATATTGCTTCATAATCAGTACTTTTGGCAGAATTAGCAGAGATTCAGACGGTATTTAAGGATACTATAATCAGGTTCATAGCTGTGGGTGGAAAAAGGAAGGAAGTCTTAAGACTTATTTTAAATCTACCGTGCTAACTTCAAGTTGTTGTGAGTACAATTCTCTCAATGTATTTACGTTTGATTTGGAGCAAAGTAGATTAAAAGTCCTTTCCCTGGATATTGGTAAATGCAAATAATACCATCACATAGAAGTTCATGCAGTAATAATTTCCAGGATATTTTTTCTAGGCAATTCTAAAGAGGTTTGAAGTTTA
>WEZZ01037294.1:9821-25144 GCA_013400585.1 Chloropsis cyanopogon
ATATCTGCACTGCCTGAAATACACAAAATAGCCACCAGATGGCAATAAGCCCCAACTACTGAGCAAAACTGGCTTCAATCAATATTCAAGATCATTTAATAGTTGCCTTCCTTTCTTACAGTCAGTTGACATGTTAAAAAAAAAATCCCTCACATAACTCAAGAGCTATTCAAAATGTATATGTATCTAAAATTAAAACTGACAGTTTCAGCAATATTACCAGACTGCCTCAATATGAATGAGCTCAATGAAACAGTAGTTTAATACAGCACACCATAGATGACTGTGGCCTGGAAATGATAAGTATTAGCATTGCTCCCATGAATTGCCATAAAAGCTCTTCACTGTGTCCTATTTTCACCATATCCTCATTCATTTTCTTCTTTTCTCCTCTAAGTATTTGCTGAAACGTAATTAAAGTTGTAACATGAAGCACCATGAGCTAAGACCAATTTACATGCTTCTTTTGCCACTATTTTGTAATTTCAAGTGGTACTACCACTATAAGTGCTTGCATTGGGACCTACAGAAATATTATCATTTAACTGCTGTCTTTCAATAACAAGAATGTCATTATTTTACTATATAGTCAAACAACATATGAACTTTTTTTTTGTCTTTAAAGACAGTTGTTTTTTCTCCCTATTACTTGTAATAATGTAAAACATTTCATTTTGATTATTTAATGGTTTTACTCAAGTACAAATGCTAGAATCTATTCTTGGTGGATATATTGTCATGTATATAAGAATTTTCCTTCAGATAAAAAAGAGGAAAAAAATCCATCTACCAAAAAAACCAAAACCAACCCAAAAAACCCCAAACTATGCTGGTAGATAAGAAAAACTCTAGAATTTTCTCAGACTCATTCAATTAAGCCACAATTGATAACTATGCCTTATTTTCACATAGAACTACACACAGTCATGCATAAAACCAAAAGCAATTGTGGTAGATGACAATTAATAGCTTTGTAGCTGAGAAATTATGTACCTGAATTTTGGCAAAGACCTTGTCCTGGGGCATCTAGTTCTTCAGCAACTTTTAAAAAAACCAGTTCTTAACCATTTTATCACTCAGGGTTAGTTTCATACAATTTGTTGATGGCTTGGAAGGGCACTATTCTGAATTACCAAAATGTGTATTACATTAATCAAGTTTGTCCCCTTTTCTGATGCTTCTATATTTTGAACTTCTTCTCAACTAATGCTTCATGTACTCATGCAACTGTAGAATCCTAAGGAGATTTACTCTCTTTCCAATTAAAAAAAAAAAAAAGTAAAGAGAAGGGAAATACAAAAAATTATGCTAAAAGCATACTGCCAGCTCTAACATTAGGAGACATGAAACTTGGGTAAGTTTGGATTTTTTTCTTTTTTTGTTCCTTTGTTTCCTCAGCAGGAAATAGGGCTTTCTCTCTTTGCAACCCTTCCTGAGGAGCACTTCTGAGGTCAGAGCATCAATGAATTTTTAAAACTACTTTACTGAAACCACCTGAGGCTCACTGACAACCCTGTCAAGGAGCTTGGGCTTGAAGATCTGCGAGTTGTTTGGCCCTAATGAATGAAAACCTATGCCAGCAACATTCACCATGTTTCCCATAATTTAGCTGCTTAATACAACCCTTAATAAGGCCCATACTATTCCCTTGATCTATCCCACCCTAATGTTAGTTACTGCTCTGCTGCCTTCTTTGTGTGCCTCTTTCCCAAGAGATATTAATAGCAGTTTCAAAGATAAAAACTATGGGGAGGCAGCTGGGCAGTGGAGCGGAGAGTATTGGGGAGTTGATGGATGGGGTGGACATTTTGGCCCTGGTAGGCCAGAAACCATGAGAACTACAAACAGAAATCTGAGTGAGGAAGGAAAAGGAATGTTGTGCTTTGTTTTAAGCAACAACATTGCCTAAAAGGTTGCTGCACCTGTGAGATGGTGATTAGCAATACTGTTAAGAAACATGAACAAAGTAGTTGTTGCTTGGCAGTGGAAAATTTTACCTGAATATAAATGAAAATTTTACCTGTATATAAACTGAGCTATGGAATCAATAGTTGACCTCACGACTTCACAATAAATGACTTCTTGCTTACACCTAAGTGGAGTCTTGTCTCTCAATCACTGACAATTGGTGCCCCGTGTGAGGAGTGATGGCCTGCCTAAGCAGAGAGGCAGTCAGCAAGCCCCACAGAACTGAAGTGCTGCTGTAAGGAAGCAGGAGCTGGCTGGTAAGAAGTCCCTCTGGAAAGGAGGTGAGCCACGGGGAACATGGGTCAGGGAAGGTCTGGCCAAGAAAAGAGACGTTTTTGAACTTATGACTAAGCTACTAGAAAAGTATGGCAAATCTTTGCCTTCACATGACTTAAAAGTCATGTTAAAATGGACAGCATCTAAGCTGCCAGAGGTTATTCTGTCCACAATGTTTTTGAAGGATTTGTGGCACAATGTGGGAGTTAAACTGTGGCATTGTGTGATGAAGGGAGATAAAGCTGCTGCAGAAATGCTTCCCACTTTGAGGGTAATTTTTGAGGTCCTGAAGGCTCAAGAAAAATGCTATGCTAAAGAAAAAGGGGATGCCTCTTGCCCTCCCTTTGCGGCAGAGCCTCAGAGTTCTTAACAATAAGAAGAGAATGTGTCTCTTCAGAGACACAGACTCTGTACAGCCTTTGCCCCCCTTCTTACGAGTGAGAGGGAGAAGGGCCCCTCACGATCTGCAGGGGCATTTGCCACTGGGTACTGCCCGGATGACAGTGAGGATGATGGATACGATCCCTTTGACCCTGGACCTGTCAACCCTGAAAAGAACCAGATCTTTACCGCCCTGATCCCCATGATAATTGGGTCCACCTGAAACAACAAGCGCTGAGAGAGGGGGAATTAGACATTACTGAGAAAATAGTAGCACCTGTTATTTACCAGGGTAAAGATCAGCGACAAGCCAAATGGCAACTGCTGCCCTTTCCAGTGATTAAAGAGCTCTGAGAGACAGTGACAGAGCATGGTATAGGCTCCCTGTACTTAGTGAGCTTGTTATTGTCTGTATTTGCTGCTAACATTATGACACCACAAGGTTTAAAGTTGCTTGTTCAGTTACTATTAACTCCTACTCAATATGCTTTATTCAAGTCGAGTGGGAAGCTGAGTGGCGAAAAGGACTGCAAACTATCTTGGTAACATATGTGGGTCATGCTAATCAGGCTTTGGTGAACCTCACAATTAATCATCTCATGGGAACAGGACCTCACACAGATCATGCCGCCCAAGCAAAAAATTGTCCAAGGGAAGTCCTTGAGTCAGCTTGTGACGCAGCACTTTTTTTTCCTCAACGTCCCCAATTCACAGAAGCCACAAAAAGCATTTACAACTATTGTCCAACGACTCAAAGAATCCTATATACAGCTTATTGATCGCCTTAAGCAAGCACTTGAGTGACAGGTAGAACACTGTGCAGCTCGTGAAATTCTGCTTTTAAAACTTGCTGTCTCCTGAAGTCTTTGCACAGCAACTGCAGGCAGTACCGGACTGGACCTGGCAACCTCTGTCACAGTCACATGGCTTGATTCTTCTGTTCATTTACTCCCTACTGGAATTTTTGGATCACCAGGGCCCCAGAAAAATGCTTTACTGTTGGGGAGATCTTCAACTATCCTTTCAGGACATTTTGTTCTCCCCAGGGTCATAGATTCAGACTCTAATGATGAAATTAAGATTATGGCTTGGACCCCTTTTCCACCTTGTACTGTCCCTCAAGGGACCCCTATCACGCAATTGATTCCTTTCCTGCATGATTCATCTTCCCCCATTGAAAAATGTAAAAAAAGGGTGCCAGGATTTGGCTCTACAGGAACGCCACAAATATTATGGGTACAAGCAATTTCTGATAAACACCCTACCTGTAAATGTACCCTGTTGTTAAGGGGACAACAGATAACACTCACTGGTATTTTAGATACCGGAGCTGATGTGATTGTTATCTCTCAAGCTAAATGGCCTACCCACAGATGTACCCCAGGCTCTCCCTGGGACTGGGGGAAGCAGTCACAATTATCAAAGTTGCCATCTAATTCAGGTGATGGGACCAGAAGGCCACGTAGCTGCTGTAAAGCTGTTTGTTTTACCTGTATTCATAGTGTTAAGGGGACGAGATGTACTTTCTCAATGGGGTTTCAAAATTCAGTCTGATTTTTGATAGGGGCCATTGCGGTGCACAACACCCTGAAATTGACCTGGAAGACTGATGCACCTGTCTGGGTGGTTCAATAGCCCCTGCCACTACCTAAATTGTGCACACTCACTGAACTTGTCCAAGAACAACTTTGAAAGGGGTATTTAGCACCCTCCATGGTCCTTGGAATTCACCTGTGTTTGCTATTAAAGAACAAACTGGCAAGTGGCGTTGGCTCCAAGACCTCCTCAAAATTAATTCTGTAATGGAGGATAAGGGAGCCTTGCAGCCTGGTCTCCCATCTCCTACCATCATCCCTCGAGATTGGTATTTGACAGTCATTGACCTAAAGGACTGCTTTTTTGACATTAATAATTTTTTTTGACATTCCTTTGCATCCTGATGATGCTCCAAAATTAGCCTTTTCTATCCCAAGCACCAATATGATACCACTGGATTGTCCTTCCACATGGAATGAAACCAGCCCCACTATTTGTCAGTGCTTTGTTGCAAGGGTCCTCAGTCCCATTCACCAGAAAATTACTGATGTCCTCCTATAACATTACACGGATAATATCCTTGTAGCAGCAGAAAAACAAGCGGTTACAGAGGAAGCCCTAGCCCTTGTCATTGCTGCTGTAACCCAAGCAGGACTTTGTTTTGCTCCTGAAAAACCTTGGCTGACGCGTCAAGATCCAGACTATTTCTCCTCAGCCTTTACAAATTTAATCAGATATTCATACCTTGCATGATGCCCAAAAGCTTTTGTGGACAATTAATTGGGTTCATTCTTTTTGACAATTAATTGGGTTTCAATTTCAAATGCAGATCTGAGTCCTTTGTTTCATTTGTTAAAAGGGGAATCAGATCTCCTGTCGCCTTGGCAGCTTACACCAGAAGCTTGCCAGGCACTGCAACAAATAGCTGATGCTATTTCAAACCATCAGGCAGCCTGAAGGGCCCCTCTTTTTTTTTTTTTTTTGTAATTCTTAACCCAGCTAAGCAACCCCNCCACGTAGCTGCTGTAAAGCTGTTTGTTTTACCTGTATTCATAGTGTTAAGGGGACGAGATGTACTTTCTCAATGGGGTTTCAAAATTCAGTCTGATTTTTGATAGGGGCCATTGCGGTGCACAACACCCTGAAATTGACCTGGAAGACTGATGCACCTGTCTGGGTGGTTCAATAGCCCCTGCCACTACCTAAATTGTGCACACTCACTGAACTTGTCCAAGAACAACTTTGAAAGGGGTATTTAGCACCCTCCATGGTCCTTGGAATTCACCTGTGTTTGCTATNTACACCAGAAGCTTGCCAGGCACTGCAACAAATAGCTGATGCTATTTCAAACCATCAGGCAGCCTGAAGGGCCCCTCTTTTTTTTTTTTTTTTGTAATTCTTAACCCAGCTAAGCAACCCCATGCTTTGATTTACCAGTGGGATCCTAACACGCCAGACCCCTTCTAGATCATAGAGTGGATTTTCTGCCATACCATCTGTCTGAAGGTATAAGCACTCAACATGAAACGATTGCTCTGCCTATGGTGAAAGCCCGACAGAGACTAACCACACTTGCAGGTATGGATCATTTTTCTTTGATCTGTTTACTTGTTATTACTGTTTGTTTACAGTGGCTATTGCAACAATCTGAAGTATTTCAAATGGCCCTCACTGATTTTTCTGGACAACTTTCTTCACATCCCCCAAAACACAAGCTCGTGGCAGCCAGTTTCAATCTCCTAATGTGACCCAAAAGAAGTGAGATTCCATTACAGGCTTTAACTGTTTTCACAGATGGGTCTGACCACACCGAAGTCGGTGCTACTTTGGTGAGACACAGAATCCGACCGATGAGAGTTGGACATTGCTACTGTTTCAGGTTCTCCTGGGATTGCTGAATGTTATGCTAGCCTTTCAGTGATGGTCTGTCCCTTTTAATCTGATCACAGATTCTGCTTATGTTGCAGGAATTGTTGAAAGGGCTGAGGCTGCTGTACTGAAGGATGTGTCTAACAAGGAATTGTTTCAGTGGTTACAGCGACTTGTTTTCCTTTTAGATGCTAGGCAACAGCCTTATTTTGTCATGCATGTTTGTTCTCATACTACTTTGCCTGGTTTTATTGCAGAGGGGAATCCCCAAGTGGACTTACTTGCTTCACCGGTTCAGTTTAGCCTGACTGGTTTGCCCAGGCAAAACTTAGCCATTCAATTTTTCACCAGAATGCTGCTGCACTGGCACGCGCTTTTGATTTGACTACCTGCCAAGCCTCCAGCATTGTTGCTGTGTGTGCTGACTGCCAGAGGCACTCCTTTCCCTCTGTTGCCAGAGGTGTTAACCCTAGAGGACTTCAGAGGCTCCAGTTATACCTAACAGATGTCACTCATTTCCCAGAATTTGGCCAACTTAAGTATATAGACTTTATATACTTACAACTCCTCTATATACACTTTTTCAGGTGCTTTATTTTCATCCTGTCACACAGGAGAATCCACAGAATATGCTTGGTGTCACTTTGCAAGTGCCTTTGCAGTCCTGGGAATTCCCTCACAAATCAAAACTGATAATGGCCCAGCGTATATCTCTCAGAGGGTTGCTAATTTGTTGGCCCTCTGGGGAGGGCCAAGAAACACATAGCACAGGGATTCCCCATTCCTCAACTGGCCAAACTACAATCGAAAGAGCCCACACTTAACCTAAGCATCTTTTATTACAACAGAAAGGGGGAATGGGGAATGCCACACCAGCTGAGCAATTACAGAAGGCTTTAGTCTCATGTCTTTAGTTTTTTAAATTGCTCATTAATAGATCCTAACCACCCAATTTTAAGGCATATTGGCAATAACTCTCAGAAGTTAAACAGAAGGCCCCAGTCCCTATTAAGGACCCAGAAATGGGAAAGATTATGGGACCTTATCCCCTTGTCACATGGGGATGAGGTTTTGCTTGTGTCTCTACGGAAGACGGACTGAGGTGGATCCCGGCCAAGAACGTGCAATCTTTCAGAGAGTCTTTGAATACCTTTCCTGAAGATGCTGACCACCCTGGCAGTCCATCCTCAATTTCACCGACTCAGACCACTGAGTCTGCCTTCACCAAGATCGTCCAGCCATCCAAAACAACTTCCCTGACCTGAGGGAACTCATTGAACTCTCACCATTTCGCAAACTGCACAGTTGACTTGTCTCAGAGATAGTAGAATCTCTACTTGCAGAAAAAGCCTCCATTCATGAGCAGCAGTGGGAACAGAGTAAAAGGAAACTTGGACTCACATTTGAAAATAACCCTTGTTTTATTCACAGAGGTTATTCACACCAGGCATGGACTTTGTGTTTGTGTTATAGGTGTCAGAGAAAGTGGTATTGAGCATCAGTGTTCCAGTGCCAAGATTGCCCACTGTGTGATCCTTTGTGCTATTCTTATGGTGATTGTGTTATTTTAAAATCTGTGTGTGTACAAGATTATGGCTTGCCTTTGCATAGATATCTGGGAGCCTGACTGGCTTCCTCAAGCTGATCCTCCTTGAAGGATTCAGATTCAACAAAGGGGAAATGGCAGTATTGCCACCCTTTCCAGAAAGTTATGTTTGGCTTACACTAGCTCAAGCTTTAAACTAATCTACTTCATGCATATCTATGACTTCTCCCAGCAATCCTTTTCAATCCTGCTTAGTAGCTATGCCTTTATTCAACTTGACAACCCAAAGAAATTATATCATCTCAGGTCAACTTGAGCCAAAGTGGTGGTGTGATATAGAGTATCAGAGAAAGCAGTGGTCTACTCAGCTGGCTGGGTGGTACTTCATTAATGACAGTAGTCAAGGAATGGATTTGATTTCAGTTTCTCCCTCTTCCCATATAGCTTAAAGAATTGGATATTCTTGGATCCGCACACGCCTTTGTATGTTTCTTTTTAAATTACAACCGTAGGATGATGCAATCTGTTGGCAATTGATGTTACTGGTTGTTGTGGTTCAACCTGGGAGGATTTTAGGAAGTGATGTAAGCTGGAGATGCCTCTGTGAGAAACATGTTAAAAGACGGAAACCTTGAGAATTTTTTCTCTTTCTCCTTTCAGTCAGCAACAGGTAACCAGGCCCGGCTGGCCTGTGCTCAGCCGGGCCAGACCAGCTGGCCCTGCAGGGGGGTCTGGGCCTCTCCCCAGGCCGCCTGCTGCCCCACACTCCCCATCGGCTGCAGGGAGGGTGGAATTGCTGTCCAGCTGAGTCAGCCTTGCTAACAGCTGGCTGCTTTCCACCCAGCACAGGGCCCGTGGGAGTTGTCCGCATTCTACCCAGGCAGGGAGAAGGAGAGAGAGAGGCCCCCGCACCCCACCCCCACCCCGGGGTGCCGCTGCTGCTGAGATCCTGGCTGATTCCACCTGCCGTCTGCAGCCGTCTGCAGCCCCCAGCCCAGTCAGCGGCAGGGTGACCATTTGCAAGCCCGGGTGAGATGTTAATCCTTTCAGCGCTTCAGTCCTCCCTCGAGTGAGAGAAAGGAACAAGATAGAAGCATGTAAAGGAACAACATGGGTCATCATTGTCAGTGAGGGAAGAAGTTACATCCCAGTGTGAGGGCTGAGAAGATGCTTTGAATTTTTGAGCTGAAATCCTCCTGGGTGATGGGAGAAAAGACTCTGTTCTTGTAATGCATGGAACTATAGGGAGATGAAAAGTTCAAATTGNAAGTTGTGGGGCGAGGAGAATTGTTCTGAATGGTTTTGTTATGATTCTTTTTTTCCTTTTCTTTGTTAGTTACTGTTAATAATTTTTTTTTTTATATCCTTTGAAGATTGGGAGTCTGCTTTGCCCTTCTCCTGACCGCGTCTCACAGCACGAGGTGTCTGGTTGAGTGACCAGCACCCAAGAAAAAGCCACCACACTCATTAGTACATTGGCTTGGGAAATGGAAAGTTTTAAATTGGGGAAAAATTGAGATTGGTGAACAAAAACCACTACACGAAATTGATGTTTCTGCCCGGTTTCGAACTGAAACTGCCACACTGGTATAGGTCTTTATGCCAATGGCTCTGCTTGGTGTAATCACACCGTACCACGACAAGTCATTCCAGGAACAGTTGCCATTGGACTAACAGACAATATACTTTAAATTTGTGAAATACAGCGTGGAAAGGAATACCAGGAAGGGCAGTAGGAGGCTCATGCACTTTTGGGCAACTATGTTTCACCCCTCACAGGTAAACTTAACATCTTTGCATAAACTAGGATGGGTGAAATGCAGCTTACATCCGTACTCCCCAGACTGTGACAATAATGTATAGTCATGGAGCACTGCAGCACAAGTATTTACCCCAATTATTCCATCTATTGGCACAACACACTCATTAAAGACTTTAAATGAGCTTGGCTGCTGGCCTGCAAAACAAATTAATGTTACTAGCTCTGCTTTATCAGGTCTATCAATAGATGTTGATAGTGTACGGCAGGCAACATTGCAAAACAGAGCTGCACTTGATTTTTTGCTTTTAGTGCATGGACACAACTGTGAAGACTTTGAAGGCTTATGCTGCATGAATTTGTCTGACCATTCTCAGTCTATTCATGCGGTTATTCACACCCTTCAACACAGCGCAAATAAATTACAAGTTAGCAATGGGGATTGTCTTGGACAAATACTTGGGGGATGAGGGCTTACTGGCTGGCTTAAGAATTTGGTAAAGACAAGAATTAATATTTTAACTGTAGTACTGCTTATGATGGTTTCCTTGCCATGCATTTTGCAATGTATTCAAAAACTGATAGGTCTATGAAGAAAATTCTACCGGTGAAACAGAAAGGGGGAGATATGGGGAGGCAGTTAAGCAGTGGAGCAGAGAGTACTGGCGAGTTGATGGATGAGATGGATATTTTGGCCCTGGTAGGCCAGAAACTGTTGCATACCACACTCCGATGCACACATTAACAAGGGGTAACACTTCCCCGGGGCCCTGGAATCCCCACCCAGTTACCGCAGATCAACATAGATGACAGATGAGACAGGCCTTTTTTTGTGAAATCTGAGGATCTATTACCAGAGCCAAGGACCCAGAACACACACTGGGTAGTGGGTTTTAAGGAACTGCATGAGGGTGGAGTTTAGGGTTGGAGACCAATAACAAGAGTGCTGGGGAGGTACACAAGGTGGGGTTTACAATTCACAGACCAATGAGGAAAACAAGGGGAGGTCATATGGAGCAATAAGGCATTAAAGGTTACAGAAATGACAGGGAAGTCTCTGGAAAGAGGGGTATGAGGAGGGACTGACAGCTGTGGGGAGAAGGAACATCAAACATTCTGGGCAAAGAGGCTGGTTCAGAGTAAGATGGACAGGGGAGGTGGGAAGCTACAACTTAAGGATAAACCAAGTGTATATGGGGAAACAGAACAAACCATTTGAAATAATAATACATAATAAAACACACTACAACAAGAAACCATGGGAATTGCAAACAGAAATCAGAGGGAGGAAGGAAAAGGAATGTTGTGCTTTGTTTTAAGATAAGTCATGTAAGACTAGACCTGCAAGATGGTGATTAGCACTATTGTTAAGAAACACGAACAATATAGTTACTTCTTGGCAATGGAAAATTTTACCTAAAATTCTAAGAGTATATAATCCAAGCTCTGGAATTAATAGTTGACTTCACGACTTCATGTCTTCACAATAAATGACTTGCCACCTAAGTGGACTCCCATCTCTCAATCACTGGCAACTCCTTATGTTACACAGTAGAGCAAGATCCTTCCTTGACTGTAGAGAAGTTGCAACAATTTCTGAGCTGCTGTTGAAGGATAAATCAACACCCCTTACCAATGAAGAACTACATCTTGTGAAACTCCTGTGCACCAGACACAATCAATCCAAGAAATATATCTGTATGCCTCTTTGCCAGAGTACAAGGAATTTCTCTTGGCTAGCAAGTAACATGGGTCATTTAAATGCAACATCTCCTCTTTTAAATTGCTATTTTTAACCCTTATTCATGTTGGGTGAAAAGGCATTAGGTAGCACACGTGTTACTCAGATTTACCTATGCGGGTAACAGAAATTTAGAAGAACACTAAGGTGCACATGATGAACTTCTTAGGTAGTTTCAAATGAGAGGTGTGTTAGTTTCTGTCTTCAGTGTGTTAGTGATTTTAAGTATCTCCAGCAGTCCAACGAAACAGCAACAGTCCCAGCAGAGCATGTTCAAACCTGCTCAGCCACATTATATTTCTCAATACAATTTTGCCATGTTGCTGAAAAAGCCTTTTCTTTTGCAATCTTCACAGGGCACAAGATTAACTCATGGGAGACACTTAAATGCATGTGTGTTAACAATTTGACTGTCAAATGAGGTTATTCATTTATACAGAAACTTCAGGGGATAAGAAAAGTAGACTTAAGCTGCATCATATACATTGATCTGAACATATGAATGTCATTACAAGTTTTGTTACCTAGCATTTAACTTCTTTGTAATCTCCATGTTCTGTATTCTACTGTGTTGGTGACTCCAGTGAATCATTCACGACTACATCTGGAAAGTTTAATCTCTTGGAATAAGAGGAAAGCCTGAAGCATTTATTTTATTCCTTAGTTAACATGTCACCATCACAGTCAAAAATGGAAGTGAAGGAGAATGCCACTAATTTCAGTGTATGTGTTCATCCACATAAGTGTTGCACAGATCATCTTGTGTCTTCCCCCGTACTTTGCATTTTCCCCTGTACTTGGCACTGGTGAGACCGCACCTTGAGTGCTGTGTCCAGTTCTGGGCCCTCAGTTTAGGAAGGACGTTGAGACGCTCGAGCACGTCCAGAGGAGAGCAACAAGGCTGGTGAAGGGCTTGGAACACAAGCCCTGTGAGGAATGACTGAGGGAGCTGGGGTTGTTCAGCCTGAAGAAAAAGAGACTCAGAGGTGACCTTATCACTCTCTACAACTTCCTGAAAGGTGGTTGTAGTCAGGTGGGGGGTTGGTCTCTTTTTTCCAGGCAGCAACTGACAGAACCAGAGGACACAGTCTTAAGCTGCACCACGGGAAATTTAGGTTGAATGTTAGGAAAAAGTTTTTTACTGATAGAATGATAAAGTACTGGGATAGTCTGCCGGGGAGTGGTGGAGTCACCATCCCTGGATGTATTTAAAAAAAGATTGGATGTGGCAATCAGTGCCATAGTTTAGTTAAGGTGGTGTTAGGGCATGGGTTGGACTCGATGATCTTAAACGTCTCTTCCAACCTAGTGATTCTGTGATTCTGTGATTCATAACAACACCTCTGTACCAGTCATTAGCCTCACCTCATTCCCTTTCACCGTGCATAACATGCCTTGTTATGAATCTGGTCAGCCAAGGAGATATGGATGTTCACAAAGATTCTCTGGTGAATGTCAGAGGAGGAGGAAGAGGAGGACAAATGTTTATTCTACTTCCTTTATGAACTATAAATTCACCAAATCCCACCTAAAATATGTGATTATTCCATGTTTATGACTTTGNAGTAAGATGGACAGGGGAGGTGGGAAGCTACAACTTAAGGATAAACCAAGTGTATATGGGGAAACAGAACAAACCATTTGAAATAATAATACATAATAAAACACACTACAACAAGAAACCATGGGAATTGCAAACAGAAATCAGAGGGAGGAAGGAAAAGGAATGTTGTGCTTTGTTTTAAGATAAGTCATGTAAGACTAGACCTGCAAGATGGTGATTAGCACTATTGTTAAGAAACACGAACAATATAGTTACTTCTTGGCAATGGAAAATTTTACCTAAAATTCTAAGAGTATATAATCCAAGCTCTGGAATTAATAGTTGACTTCACGACTTCATGTCTTCACAATAAATGACTTGCCACCTAAGTGGACTCCCATCTCTCAATCACTGGCAACTCCTTATGTTACACAGTAGAGCAAGATCCTTCCTTGACTGTAGAGAAGTTGCAACAATTTCTGAGCTGCTGTTGAAGGATAAATCAACACCCCTTACCAATGAAGAACTACATCTTGTGAAACTCCTGTGCACCAGACACAATCAATCCAAGAAATATATCTGTATGCCTCTTTGCCAGAGTACAAGGAATTTCTCTTGGCTAGCAAGTAACATGGGTCATTTAAATGCAACATCTCCTCTTTTAAATTGCTATTTTTAACCCTTATTCATGTTGGGTGAAAAGGCATTAGGTAGCACACGTGTTACTCAGATTTACCTATGCGGGTAACAGAAATTTAGAAGAACACTAAGGTGCACATGATGAACTTCTTAGGTAGTTTCAAATGAGAGGTGTGTTAGTTTCTGTCTTCAGTGTGTTAGTGATTTTAAGTATCTCCAGCAGTCCAACGAAACAGCAACAGTCCCAGCAGAGCATGTTCAAACCTGCTCAGCCACATTATATTTCTCAATACAATTTTGCCATGTTGCTGAAAAAGCCTTTTCTTTTGCAATCTTCACAGGGCACAAGATTAACTCATGGGAGACACTTAAATGCATGTGTGTTAACAATTTGACTGTCAAATGAGGTTATTCATTTATACAGAAACTTCAGGGGATAAGAAAAGTAGACTTAAGCTGCATCATATACATTGATCTGAACATATGAATGTCATTACAAGTTTTGTTACCTAGCATTTAACTTCTTTGTAATCTCCATGTTCTGTATTCTACTGTGTTGGTGACTCCAGTGAATCATTCACGACTACATCTGGAAAGTTTAATCTCTTGGAATAAGAGGAAAGCCTGAAGCATTTATTTTATTCCTTAGTTAACATGTCACCATCACAGTCAAAAATGGAAGTGAAGGAGAATGCCACTAATTTCAGTGTATGTGTTCATCCACATAAGTGTTGCACAGATCATCTTGTGTCTTCCCCCGTACTTTGCATTTTCCCCTGTACTTGGCACTGGTGAGACCGCACCTTGAGTGCTGTGTCCAGTTCTGGGCCCTCAGTTTAGGAAGGACGTTGAGACGCTCGAGCACGTCCAGAGGAGAGCAACAAGGCTGGTGAAGGGCTTGGAACACAAGCCCTGTGAGGAATGACTGAGGGAGCTGGGGTTGTTCAGCCTGAAGAAAAAGAGACTCAGAGGTGACCTTATCACTCTCTACAACTTCCTGAAAGGTGGTTGTAGTCAGGTGGGGGGTTGGTCTCTTTTTTCCAGGCAGCAACTGACAGAACCAGAGGACACAGTCTTAAGCTGCACCACGGGAAATTTAGGTTGAATGTTAGGAAAAAGTTTTTTACTGATAGAATGATAAAGTACTGGGATAGTCTGCCGGGGAGTGGTGGAGTCACCATCCCTGGATGTATTTAAAAAAAGATTGGATGTGGCAATCAGTGCCATAGTTTAGTTAAGGTGGTGTTAGGGCATGGGTTGGACTCGATGATCTTAAACGTCTCTTCCAACCTAGTGATTCTGTGATTCTGTGATTCATAACAACACCTCTGTACCAGTCATTAGCCTCACCTCATTCCCTTTCACCGTGCATAACATGCCTTGTTATGAATCTGGTCAGCCAAGGAGATATGGATGTTCACAAAGATTCTCTGGTGAATGTCAGAGGAGGAGGAAGAGGAGGACAAATGTTTATTCTACTTCCTTTATGAACTATAAATTCACCAAATCCCACCTAAAATATGTGATTATTCCATGTTTATGACTTTGGGGCAGATAAGAGGGGAAAACACTTCTGTCTGCTTGGGATTGGGTGAATGGACTATGTATCTCCTCTCCTGAAAGGATGCCTTTAGATGAGCTTTGAGATTTGAACTGCATAAGAGCAGACCAAGGAACATTCATTTATACACATATATATTATAATTAGATCTCTGTTACTGTACTTTCTGTATACCAATTTGGCAGTCTCCTTCCTGGAAAAGCAGAGAGAAACTCTAACTACATGTTTCTCTTAAATGCCTAGCTCCATAATTGAATCCAGGCACCTCTGCTTGGTCCAAACACAGCATATATGGAGAAGTAAACATCTGTGAATGAGACCCCTACACAATGTTACTCTGCATCCCCAGCTATCTGTGGTAACCCACAAACCATCTTGAGGACAGCAAGAAGTCTTTTCTTGCTGATGTATAACTGCTGAGTTGATGTGGCAGGGAAATGAATCTGCTTGCTTTAGATCCAAAACCTGAAAAGGGGAACATTTTAGATAGGTTAAAAAAAAAAA
>WEZZ01037295.1:14822-25753 GCA_013400585.1 Chloropsis cyanopogon
GTCGCTCCGTGCGCGTCAGGCTCGGGAGCTCAGGCCGTGCCGTGTGTGCAGGCCCCGGCGCGGTGCTGCTGCGTGCTTCCTGCAGGCCGGGATACGGGCGCAGGGTCCGCCTGGCTGGGCCGCTGTGAGCATGGCCTCCCCTCCTCCCTAAAGGGGCATGGAGGCAGCGTGGCCCGGCGGCTCGCCAGGAGGATGTGATGCATTACCTTCTTTCAAGTTCTTCCTTCGTCAGTTCTTCCTTTGGCTTAGTGCTTTAACTTGCTTTTGTTCTGTCCTTTTTTAAATGGCCGGGTGCTTGCAGGATGCATTGGTTTTAAGTGTAACTTGTTGGCACGATCAGAACATTGTGCGTTTTATCTTTAGCATTACTGCTGGAGGTGTAATGGATGTTAACACCGCTCTGCAAGAAGTGCTGAAGACCGCACTTATTCACGATGGCCTTGCTCGCGGTATCCGTGAAGCAGCCAAAGCCTTGGACAAGTAAGTGTGGTGTCACCAGTTTTTCTGCTGTGAATAGTGAAACTGGGCGAGACCTTGTGATGTTGAACACCTGCGGTGGCCATTTTGTCCAGGTGTTCAGTATAAAACTTTGGCAAGACTGTAGCTTTCTGCCAGCATTTTTTGTCTTTTGTAACCTCTGCTTTGAGGCCTTAAAGTGAAATTTTAAAATACAAAAGCTAAACTCGATGATTCCAGAACAGCAGCATCTGCTGTGTTAGGTTCTGTCATTTTGTGGCCCCAGTGCCATCGAGTATTCATGTTGGTTTTGTGAAGAAAATGGAATGGTGCTTGCTGTATGTGGCTATGAAAATCTGGGTCTCAAGAACCTTATGTTCTAAAAAGTAATAAAGTTTTCTCGAAACTTTATAAGATTTTTATTGGGTTAACATGTATTTCAGATTTTTCCTGGAAGAGTTAATTTTGTTTTTATGAATAAGCCTTTAATTCATAGCTTTCTTATACTTTTTTTGATGTCACTTTTTTTGGTTGCAATAGTAAATTAATCGTCAAGGAGCAATGTCGAAACANCTTGATGTCATTTTTTTTCTTTGTAATAGTAAATTATAGTAAATTATTCGTCAAGGAGCAATGTCGAAACAATATTGGACTTATGTGCCAGTCATTGGGTAGTCAGTTACAGTCTTTTCTAGGGCAAAGCATGTCTGTATGTGCAGGTATACAGACACACCTGTGTGTGTGTGTTCATGTGCAAATCCATACTTGCCTTGCAAGGAAAATCTGCCTAAATGCAAAGCTGCAGTGTTTGGGTGATGACTTCTCAGTTAGTCGGATACCCCTTCACTCGTGCCGTGAGTGATAACTGCTGTCTGACAAACCTGTATGCGGAAACCTCTGGGACAAGGCACTGGACAAGGGCAGAGAAATACAGCTGGGGTGACTGACAGCCCGTTTGTGTGAGTTCTTCTGAGTTCAGCCACTGCTTTATATCTTAACTGTGTGTTAAGATGATGTGTGTGTGAGGTTTGTACGCATTCGTGTGCGATGGTTCTTGCTTGGAAACATTTCTGGCATTCTGGTGACACTCCTGACAAAGAAGGTCTTTTAGGGAAAACTGACCTTGTTTGCAGAGGTCACATTTCGTTAGGTTAAGCATGGAAGACCTACTCAGCTCTCTCTGTTGTCAGGTATCCCTTTGGTATCTTAACATTGTACCACAGTATACAAAGATCCAGACGAGAATTGGGGCCCTGTCATAACAGCTTCTCTGAACGTAAGTAGAAAAGATTGTTCTGAAGAACTTACAGCACCTTGGCATGGAAATTGAAGCTTTTAGTAATTAAAATTCTAATGTAGAATTACTGTAATCTGTGGTAAATAAGGAAAAGTGACATGTAACTTGGTTGCCTTGTCACAATGACAGTTCTGTAGGGGACCTAGTGTTTATCCAATCATCAGACCTTTTTCCAATGGCTGAGAATTCATTCAGTGGAATTTTTAGAAGCTTTCAAAACAGGAATAAATTCTGAGGATTAAGCTAACAATGTATGAATAGCCTGTAATGTATATATGAAAAAATTAAAGTGATGAATCACATCAAAAGTATATTTTGTATTTCAAAAGCTTATGGTGTCTCATAACTAGAAATTAAAACTTGGGGAAGTGGTTCTCTAAAAATGCATGTGCTGAATGCAATTATTTATGGTTTTGATTATCAATAAATTTTAATTAGTACCTGAATTAACATCTGTCAGTTTTCATTTTTTTTAGACGCCAAGCCCATCTCTGTGTTCTGGCTTCTAACTGTGATGAACCCACATATGTAAAATTAGTTGAAGCGCTCTGTGCAGAACATCAGATCAACTTAATAAAGGTGAGTGTCACCTTTAACAAAAGTTTGGAATAGTTATGCTGCTTGTTTAAGCATGCAGAGAGATGAACCTTTAGAACACCACTGTAATTCTGTGTATGGCTTTGCAGAGTGGAAGTGAATTCCGGTGTCCTGTATAATAAGAAATTAAATAATTGCTGCGAGTGGAGGGTGGGAGCAGCATTCCCGTGGCTTCCGGGAGGCTGAGGCTAAGCTGTACGATGATGATACTTTGGCTCCCTCTACTGATGCCTGTGAGGAAAGCAGCCATCCGTTACCCAATGCTTCTGAAAGTACAGCAGCTTCTGGGCTGAGCCGGGTGTGCCAGAAATGGCAAGGTCTGATGTGATGTGGTGCTCTGCACAGGTTGATGACAACAAGAAGCTGGGCGAATGGGTGGGTCTCTGCAAGATCGACAGAGAAGGAAAGCCTCGCAAAGTGGTGGGCTGCAGTTGCGTGGTTGTCAAAGTAAGATGGCTAATCATGTTTTATTTCTTGACTTTTGGAAATAAGTACTAAACCAAAGGCTGCTTTAGATAAGGAACTGTTAATTACAGCTCCTAAATTTTTTATAACAGCTTTATATTGTTGATAGTGACCATAAGTTGCTTTCCTGTTTCATAGTTCCTATCATGTTTATTTACTCATGTGCATTTTGTTAGTTAGTGGTTGTGTCTTCAAAGTATCTATGCCTACCTGCCAGTAATCATTAAAAGGAAAGGCTTACCTAGAGGATAACGAAGCATTGCTTCAGAAAAAAAGGCCAGTTCAGCGTGTCTGCTCAACTTGAAAATGTTTTGCGGAGCTTAATTCACAATAACACTGGCAAAGTAAAGCCACAGTACGAGCCTTGAAGACTTTGTGGTCTCTGAGGTCCCAAGAGATGGCTACATCTTCACAATCAAGGCTAGTGCCTTCTGCATGCATTTTCATAGTTACGCTACTTTTTCACATACTTTGAGTTTCTTTAAACAGAAAATATTTTGTTTGCATCTTTGTCAAATGAGTGTTACATTTGAATGAAATACAGCAGTACTTTATTAGAACAGTCTTATTAAAGAGCAAGGAAAAAAACTGGCAAATTGCTTGATCTTACTTATGTGGAATTTTGTGAAATTCCTTGTGAAAAAGGTCAGAATCCCATTTGTCCTGGTAAAAAACAGTTTGTAAAATTCAGGTTGTGTCTGTCTGTATGTTAATAATGGGTTATTTTGTGTTACAGGACTATGGCAAGGAATCTCAGGCCAAAGATGTCATCGAAGAGTACTTCAAGTGCAAGAAGTGAATGACAAATAAATTTTGAACCAGTCTAGTGTATGTGTGATTAATGATTTGGTGTTTGTGGAACAGTTCTTTTGAGTTGCAAAGGGTCGCATCATGCAAAATATTGCAAATGTTGTAGTTTTATTAGTATGGTAACATAGTCAGTTTGCTTAAAAAATAGTGGGGATCCCTGCCATTCCTCTTTTAGGGTAATTCTGTTTCCTGTTCCTACCCCAGAAGTTACCAGCTAGAACACGACACAGATTCGAGTTGCAATGATGCAGACAGTTGAATACTATCCTTGTTTGGTAGTGCTTTGGTCTGTATTTCTTGGGTTCTGAGTAACTCATCTAAAGTATTGCTGCCTCTGTGATAAATGTTTGGCTCCCTCTACTGGGACAAACGAGGAGAATGGCCTTAACTGTTCCCAAGTCTTCTAAGACGTTGCAGGATTTCTATAAATGCTCTCTTAATTTATCCAGGGAACTTAATGGACACAAGATTATCCATTGTTCCTCTTCCTCGAATTGCGGGTGATCACATCTAGCTACTATTGTCATGCACTTGTAGATCTGATTCTCTCAGTAGGTAGGCTAACCAAGTAGCTGAATTCTCACTTGCTCAGATGAGGCAGTGTTAAACTCCCAACTTAAACAGTGTATTGGTTTCTGTGGTAGTTTATTGATGTTCAGAATTTACGTTTTTGTCTGTTTTTTGGAAGCAGAGGATTCAAACTAGAAGATGTGATTTGCTTCTCTCCCTCCTGCACGTTTTTTTGTGTGTCTTAAATTTTCTGCAGAGTAGCTCATAGGTGGGATGAGTCATAAGGAATTGCACTGTTATGCTGGTGTTTAAGATAGGAATGTGAATATGTGGGGCTGAGCAGATGGGAATGTTAATCTGTTTTCAGGCTCTTCAACTTGATTTGTAACCCCTCTTCTGATATCCCTAGTCATAAGTGTTAGAGCAAAGGCAGGCATCTTTTCCAGCTGGGCTCAGATGCACTTTGCTTACAGCTCTTATTTAGGCTCTTTAAGGGTCTCCTAGTTTTGGCCCTGTCTACTACTTTGTAGTAGCTAGATCTGGGTGACTTGGGCTGTTAAAAAGGTTTCAGTAACATTTTCAGGTGTACTCCAAATCTGTGAGGTCTGTATTCTTTTGCTAAACTTCATGCATGTTCTCAGACCTTGAAGTACTGGAGTTTGTCCGAAGAAGGATGGCAAATCTTGTGAAGGGTCTGGAGTCAGTTAGGAAGCTGGGGTCATTTAGCCTGGAGGAGGCTTGGGGGAGACCATGGCATTCTGTACAACCATCTGAAAGGATGTTGCAATGAGGTGGGGGTCTCTTCTCTGATGTAGCAAGTTACAGGTTAATAGAAAATTGCCTGGAGAGGTTTAGACTGGGTATTAGGAAATAGTCAGGCATTGGAGCAGGCTGCCCACAGAAGTGGTGGAATCAGCAGTCCTGGAGACAGTTAAAAGACTTGCAGATGTGACACTTAAGAGTATGGTTTAGTGGTGGTCTTGGCAGTGTTTTGATTGCAGTTGGACTCCATGATCTTTTCCAGCCTATTTTATTCCATGATTTAATTCTTAGGTGTTGAACCTGCAACGAAGTTGAGAAGAGTCCAGCTCACACAAACTATTTAGGTTTACAAAATACTCATTTAACATGTTTTAACTTGGTGTGAGAAAAATAACATCATCAAAATGTTTTTTGTGCTTGATTTATACCAGCAACATTAGCAGTAGCTGGGTTATTACATTTCCTCTGATTTACTGTGAAGGGATTCAAGTAAGGGGAGCTGTAGTTTACAAGAAAGTTTGCTAGGCAGTGTTTCTTTTGCTGCAGTGGAATGATACCTCAGTAAATGTTCAGGAATGTTTATTTTTTTTAGTGTTACTGTACCATTTTGCATTGCAATGAATATAAATACTAGGGAATGACATCTTTTCATGCTAAGTTAATATGGCAAGAATAGAATCAACACTTCCTAAATGTTTTTTGAAAGAAGGAATTAGGTTGAAACATAAATTTTCTTATCAAAATGCTTAGGTGTCAAATTAGGGCTTTTCCAGGAAATGAAACATTACAAGTGACCTTGAAGCCTATGCAGGGTAAACATTGGAGAACTGATAAAGTTTGCTTTATGCTTTTTACTTGAGATTATCCCTAGAGTTTGGTTTATTTTCAAAAGTTTCCTGAGACCCAAATTCCACTCAAGGCTTTTGATTCACCTTGATATTTAGTAAAAGTTTATTTTTCTGAATTGGCTGAGGCCAAGAAGTGATTGCTAGTCCTTCATACTGCTTCACTTAGTAAATGCTTCTCTGAGGCCTCTGTTTTGTAGACTAAAGAGAGCCAATATCTTCATGCTTTCTTAATCAAGGGTAGTTTTTGTTTAACTGCAGAAGATGTACTGATTTTGATGTACTGCAGGATTTCAGATAAAATTTTGGAGGAGTAGGCTTTGGGATTCTACTTGAGGTTGCAGCTCCCCTGCCCAAAGGTGTACATGACTGGTCTCCAGAATGGATGTGTTTAGACAGCACTAAACATGGGAATGGAAATTAAAGACTTCAGAGTTACGATTCCAGGACTGACCCTGACTTTTCCTCTGTTCATCATATTTAATGTCACTTGCATGTTTTCCTTTTAAAACTGGGATGACACAGAATGGTTTATTCAATGATGTATGTTTTGTGGCTTTTGGTTGGCAAAAGCATCAGAGTTATTTTTTTCTGAACTAAAATAGCGGGCTTGTGTGGTTTTGTATGGAAGGGTAGGTGTTTTCAGGCATAAAATATGTTTCACCATGAAGTAGAAAGCTAATGAAGTGCTTTGAAGAAATTCCGGGAAGTCATTGTGAAGGTGTCAAGAACAGACTTCCAGAGAGCATTGGAGAACATCCTGTATTGATAATCTAAAAAAAAAGTCTTGAAACCAGTTAAGTTCATTTTCTTTTAGAGCCACACCCGTGTGTCATCCGGGCTGCTACTGTTGTTCTGTGTTTTGCTGTAGGTCACAAAAACGCGAGTATCTGCACAGCAGCAGCACCACCACCAGATTTGCACAGTTCCTGCTTTGATGGAGTCATGGGCCTGACTGCAGGAGAATTGGTTATACCTGACCCCCCCTGTTTCCCATGACAGTGCATGTTTCACTCTTTCAGCCCCTTGGAGTCTGGGGTAGTGGCCCTGCTACTCTGCTACTTCTGGTTAAAAGGGGGTGTGTGTGCCTCTGATGTGTGAGCCTGAGAGCTCACTTGAAGGTAGTTTCAGGACAGCTCACTCACAGCATGATCCCATTGTCATGTGCTGGTGTGCTTTGCGGTAGCACAAGTATTGGGGCATCAGGGTGTGTCAGCAGCAAATCTGCTGCTGCACAAGCACTTCTGTGGGCTTGAGCCATTCATTTGGAGAGCATTGTTTGCCTGCTTTGCCAAGAGAAAAGATGTTCCTGTCTTAATGCATGAAATACTTTATGAAGGGTGAGAACTAATCCCACATATAGATAAAATATATTTAATAATAAGCCACAAAATATCCTTTAAAAAATTAGGCACGGGCCCCAGTATTTTCTGTTCAATAACATTTCTGGTTTAGAATTGCCTCTACCTGTCTGATTTTGTTCCTTGTTTGTTTTGGAAAACCTAGCTATGCCATCTGAAGCCAGTGTTCCTTACGTGTCTGTGTTCCTGAAGCTGGTGCAAACATTGTCCCTGAAACCTGCTCTGTTTCCTGAAGAGTTTGCAAAGGTCTCTCATCCAAGGATGTGAGGGAACTCTGAACATACAGCTATTTGTCAGCCTTGAAGATCTCTTGGAGATGATATGGTTGGGATGTGAAGCCTTTGTAATTTGTAGGATTTGTAATTTATGTTAGACTGCTGCCTGGAAAATAGAACAGATCTTCCCTAAAACATTAGAGTGATAACATAAAGGCAAACCTTCACTTGAAAGCTTTCCAGGTACACAATATGGCAAAACCTGAACATGGTACAGTAATTCTACAATTTTTATAAGTTAATTGATTAGTATACCTATCAGATATTGTCCAATTAAAAGGTTGGTTGGTCAGGTAATAATTCCCAGGGTACTGTCCCATTGGAAGCAGCCCAGGGGCTTCTTTGCCCCAATTCTGTTATCTCTAGTCCAGATTCTGGTTGTAAAACAGAACATCCTTGTGGTTGGTTCTCGTAATAAGACTAAACAATATTTTAGGAATGTGTTTAGGAGGTTAGCTTATTGTTCCTAAATGTAGGGAAAGAGGACAGGAAAATTACTAGGAGCTACAGCCATGCATTAGTAATCTACAAAGCTACAAATATATGAAAAATATAAAAAGCTAAAAATCTTAGGCATCAAGACCATTGAACCAGATAGCAGATATTAAATGAACACAGATGTGGTTTGTATTTTTCAGCCTTAAGGAAAGCAGAAGTAATGACAAATTATTTTTTCAATGGTTTTAGACATTTAAGTAAATACACAGAAATGTTTTCAGCCATTGGTCACCAAACAAATGTTTGTTTTGAGATTCTCTTCAATAAATTGAGCAGATGGAGTGGTTAGTATGTGTTGTATGTAATGATCCCACATGCATTCATAATTTCTTGGTGCACTGGCATTATTTTTGTATGAAAGTCCACCACAAAAATCCTTAAGTGCACATCAACTGCTTCATGTACCTGATCTACTCTAAATTATGATACAATTTTTTACAGAAGTAAATCACTATACAAATATCTGAACTTTCAGCCATGCTTCCTCCTTTTCATTCTGAAAGTGTCCAAGTCATGTTATATTATATGAACTAATTGGAAACTAATCTGAAAATCACTTAAGGAGCTTTTCCCCTCCTCTCCAATTAAAAAACAAGTGGGGGGATTTTTTATAGTTCGTAAGTAAAAGTATTTAAAATATTTTCACTGAGACCTCTGAGCAACACAACAGTACATGAAACAGAGATACTTTAGGTAACAAGTATGCTTTTAAAAAAATTTACAAATACAATTTGGATTGTACCTGATGGGTTTGTTGAAAAATTTTTTTATTGATACCTAATATTTCATACTGCTGAAAGATTAATAGGCACAAAACAGAGTTATATAAAAATACATCTACAAGGGAGAAAATGTTTGGGTACAAATCAACCTAGCTTGTCCTATGGCTCAGTCAGTGTCAGGAATCTGTTCATCTTTGCTGTAGTCTGACTAAGGTCTAAGGTAAGGTAAGTTTTACACAATGAAAGCAGAACAGTAGAGTTGGTATGTTGATGTTCTAAAATATACTAATGTGTAAGCAGACAGATACTGTTTTCCAAAAATGATGAAAAAGGCATTTATGTCAGTGCCTAGCATGCCAGGTTCCTGCCCTATAAAATTTACAATCAAGTTGTGAAACTTAAAAAATATATTTTATGTGGATGTGCATAAAAATATGTATTAAATTACCTTTTTTTAATATCGAAAAAAAATCATACTTCGAGTATGCTTTTTTTCCTCACCTGAGTGCTTCTAAGACATTTTCTGCAGTGAAAGAGTTCAAATCCCTGTTAAAATAAGCTTTGTATTTTGAGGACAGGAAAAAATCCATGACCCCTAAGTAACCTTTTGTATTGATTGTATTCTTAGCAGCCAGTGTGTTGGATAACATAATACAGATGCTTAGGACAGGTTTAGGAAGGCAAATGGGGGAAGAAACCAAAAGGTTTCTAGTTTTAAAACTATGTGTTTAATGCAATTGAGGTCATGTTTTGTAGAACCCCTCCACAAAAAAATGAAACACCCTTAGATATCCATATATATAAAAGTGTTCATATGTCAATAGAGCTATGGTATGTATTCCTTTTCATCCATTTATTTAAATGGACAAAATTCAAGTAAGACTCTTCATCTTTGGTGTTTTCAGAGCTGCAAAATAGAATGTTTGTCAGCATATGTACAAGAAGTACCTTTACAAGCACAGAACTTAGCAAGCTACTGTACTTGAAAAAATCATGTAAATTCAAATCCTGTTTCTGCAGAAGCTGACTTCCATCCCTCCAAATAAAAAGCTCAGCTGGTTCTGACTCTTCCCTCGTGGTTATCTACCCTTTGTTTTTCAGCACGACAGCTTTTACACTTTCTTTTAAAACCAGTATATCTTGATCCTTTTTTGATCATTGAACAGTATCATCATTCTATCTGACCCTCAATACCGTATACATGTCCTTTTCAGATGAAAGTTATTGGAAATATATGTGCCTCTTCTACTTGCAATTGTGTGAAAACACCCCTAAAGCTACTGTTTGGACATGAATTTTGAGTGATATTTCTTATATTAAGAAGAGAAGAGGCAGACTGGTCCACATGGTTAATAGCAGGTGGAGGCGGAGCAACAATTGCAAGAGGCTAAATCAATGAGACAGAGACAATCTTGCAGTGAGCCTCGAGATGCCCCTCTCTCTCCCTTGATTTCTTGCCAATAAAAATCCATAAAATGAGTGGCAAAGCATAGGGAGAACAACTGTCAAGGGATGGAAGAGTGGAAGAGCAAAGATGCGTGCGTGCATGCAGACACGTGCCATTTTAAAGGTAGATTACAAAGATCAAGATAGTGTTAGGTGGGAAAGAAAGGCTGTGTGTGCCATCCTGTTCAAGTCCCTTGGCATGTATGTTTTATTTAAACATGCAGTCATGTGCTATTTTTTTTCTACAGTTGTCTCAGGAAATTTGAAGGCAAGCCAGCAGACCCCAAGAATGATCCAAGGTTCTACTGCAATGAAGTCTGAAGTATATAAAATAAACCAAACAACAAAACCAAAAGTACAACCAACCAACCAACCAACCCCCTCTGCTCAAAACAAGCCCCAACAAACCAAAATGAAGACTGTGGTTTTATGGTTAAAAATGGTGATGAGTATTTGTGCCACCAGGCTCTTGTGTGGAGGTTCTAAGTCACTTGTAAATGTTCATTGACCTTGTGTTTTCATTCCTTGGATGCACCAGCTTGCTAGTGCTTTGTTCTTTGGTATGAATAATGCTCACTCATATGGAAATTTATTTTTAAGCATAGAAAGCTACCAAGTGTGCTTTATTCCTGAAAAATAGAATTTAGAAGAGTCTCAGACTGGGAGGTCTGCGTGGACGGGTGCCTGCAGCTTATGAGCTGTAATTTCCCAACGTGCATAATGGGGAAATAGTCCCGTTTGGGAGGACGAGGACCCCCAAACCCCGTTCTGCTTGTCCCGGGTGCCCGTGCTGGGGCTGGCTGGCGTGCGGGTGTCGGGCACACTCCCGGGGAGCCGGCGGCGCTTCCCCGGCGGGGCAGGAGGTGGCAGCCGAGCCCCGGCCGGCA
>WEZZ01037295.1:27393-55645 GCA_013400585.1 Chloropsis cyanopogon
CTCTTTAATGCCTTTGAATGCTGTCGGCTTCTATGCCTACTTTCCAGCGTCGCAGCCTTGTAAAACCCCAGCACGTCAGGTGTTGGAGCTTTTACAATGTGTAGAAATGTGTTTGCTAAACCCGAGGACTTTGTTGTACAGCTGCGACACCTTTAATCCGTTTTTGTGGGAGCTGTACCACACGGGGCAAGCACTGTCGTCTGCTTTCCTTCACAGAGATACTTAATGGACAAGTTAACAGGTTTGGGGGATGTGGTCAACGATCCAGTTGTTTGGAAGTTCACTTCATAAGTTGTAAGTAGCGCCATCCATCAGACCAAAGAACACCATTGTCAAACACATAAAGGAGCAGCATAGACTTGAGATAAGAGCCAAGATAGGTGAAGGCTTTTTTTTTTCTTTTTTCCCCTGACTCAAGTGTCTGATGTATTACAGTGTTCAAAGCATTTCAGTATGCTTATATTGTATTCACACATATGCAATGTATTTGAAACATTCCTACCAAGGAGATTGTGGTAAAAACTGTAATGTGCAGCTTGCTGGGTTTCATTGTAAAGTAATATAATATCCACATGTGCGAAGGCCAATGCAATATTTTATTTTTTGCTTACCCCAGGGAATATGATATTAAATTTATCAGCTGAAGTATTTGAATGAGAACTCATAAATATTTTCTGAGGTGCATCAGTGGCATACATAGGGAGGGAGAAGACATGCAGCACTGGATGAAGAGGAAGTTGTTCATACTTTCCATCCTCCACTATCACATAACAGCTATTGCCTTGTCCTTCAGATGGGATACTGGTAAAGTTTCTTGGTGACTGAAAATGAGTCTTAAATTGTGGAGGATTTGTTAGCCAGTGATTTTTTCTAGTAATTATTAACTCTGTTGTACATGGATTGCAGATGTTCACATTGGATACAGAGCCTGGGGAGAGAGGAGAAGGCTCCCAAAAAGAGTGGTAGTGTTCTGAAGACATTTCAAATGTACAGGAGGGCTGTTGGCCTGCCTGCTTTACCTGATGTGCTGTGATTGTAGGCATCCCAGATGGATAAGCTGTTACCAAACCCAGGAAGAGTTTGCACACTGACTTTGTGCAGCTGTAAATCTTCCAGGGCTTAAGCAAGCATCTCTGCATGGCATTATCCTGTCTTGCTGTGTGATCCAACCTCTTGTTTGGAGTTAATTTACACATCTCCAAAACAATTCTGTGGTGCTTAGAATAGTCCAAGCCATGCTGAGTTAGCAGTTATCTTATCAGCATTGACTCCACGTGAGCCTGCAGCTAAAATTGCCCATATCAGGAACAGTACTGAGAACAAGACCAAAGAGTATATTTTGCCAATGTAGAAAATCTTTGCACCTCCACACCTCGAGTATCACCTACAATTGGTCTCTGCATCTCAAGAAGGGCATACTTTTTTTCTCAAAAAAAAGGAAAACTATATCTAAATTTGCTGCAAAAAAGTAATAGTAGGCTTATGGTTTCACTTCAGTTTGGAGAGAAAGCAGAAGAGAGTTGAAACTGATTTACAGCATCAAGAAGGCAGTGCAGAAGATGAGTGCTAAATTTGTTTACCAAATCCAACAGTACTGGATCAGAGAACATGTATTGAAACTGATCGGATGTAATTTAAAACAGGTTTTTAAAAGTGCCTTTCTTCAAAGCCTGTAATAAACTTCTAAAATTGGCTGTTGGAAGAAAGTGTGAAGTCAGAACACATCAAGAATTTCAAAATAGATTAGACAAATTAATGGATAAAAGGTGCAAACCAGATCCTATTGGGAAGGCAGTGATATTCCCTCTAACACCTGAAATCTAACAGCAGGATGCAGAAGGAGCATGAGGATTAGATTTCAGATAGTGGCTTTTTTCATGTGCTCTCCCTTAAGGCACCTCTACAACAGCCACTGTGGGAGACAGAAGCCCGGGTGGTGAACGTTGGTCTCAGCACATAGGGCATTTCTGATAGAAAAAGATTAGATGGGCATGCCCTCAGAGGGCTAAACGAGCTCAAATTGCTGCCTACAGCCTCTTATTTCAAGGCCACAGACTCAAAAAGGCACAAAAGAAATCAGCACTTGCAGAGAAAGCAAGTCAAGAGGAGGTAGCTTTTACAATCCTTTGGAAGTCAGGAAGCAAGACTTTTTAGGAATCTGCATGATTAGCAGCCAGCTCAAAGATGAAGACTAGCAGGCTGAGGGTGGCTCAGAAGTGAAAGGAGTAACAAAACATTTTTTGTTAACATTTGAGTTGAGAATATGAGAATCATGAATATACCTATCCAGTTAGCTTTCTATCTTTACTTGTGGGAAATTGTATTAAAATGTCCTTGAGCTTCTTTCTTTCTGAGCTTGCTCTGGTTTTGCAGTAGATGCACCTTCTGTGTCAATGTCGTCCTGGGAATTACATCACTCTTGGATCTATTTATCCACTACTGGCTGAAGCTGGCATGTGCTTTCTATTGCCCTCCAAGGATGTCACCTTTGTGCACCAGGATGGACTATTTCCAAAAGGAGTAGAAAGCTGTATTTGTCCAGCCCATAATGTCTTTAGTCACCCAGCTCTGCCCTTATTAGATACATTCTCTCTTCATAATATTTAATCAATCAGAAAAGATGAACTGGTGTTTTTTTTATTGTATAATAGCGAGGAAGCTCTTGGCACCTTAGAAGGCATTTCTCCCTTTGATCTAAAATAGCCTGTGTGCACTGACTTCTCTGGCACACTGCAATGTTCACCAGTTCTCTTAAGTTTTCCTGAGAGGAACAGAATTGTGAAGGTGGTGAAAGGGTGAACGGGGCAAGAATTTATTTGTTTTTTTTCGTTTAGCTGTTGTTGGCCTGACATCTGAGGAATGAAGCTAAATTTGTAAGGACCATATTTTAAAATATTTGCCAGTTGTTCCAGATAATAAAATAGGGATTTTTGTCCAGAGGAGAAAAAATGAAAATAAATAAACATGGATCTTTTTCACCTAATTTATGACCTGCAAATAAGGTTCCTCCTCAATCTGCATGATTAAATCTCTCCAGTCAAAAGGCACCATTTTGATTACATCTTCTATCAATAAAAAGTCATGAAGACTTTCTTTTTTTTTTTTTTTCGTAACAGAAAAGAAATCCAACAATATCAGGTGGCTGTGGTTTAAATTGTTTTGCCATTTCTACCAGGAATTTGACCATGTTACAGGCAATATATAAATTATAGTTCCTCACCTTTAACATTGCTGTCAAATTTAGTTTAATGGACATTGCCTTTACTCATACCAATTTTATACATGGTAGAGATGAAAAGTTTTTTTTGTATAGACATGATATTAATTGTTCTTATGGATGCTGGTTATGGTACAGCTTTGGTTTTTGACCTTGTAGATGTGTCAAGAGGGATTAGAAAGATTTGTTTAAAATGTTGCATTCGATTAACATTTTTGAAGCCCAGTCTTCCTTTAGAAATACTTTGTGGCATAAGTGCTTTTGGAGGATAGTTGATTCCCAAAGGAAAAGGTGCAGCAGTTCTGTGTTAAGATCACTGTTCAAACTTATTATCCCAGCCTCAGAAATGTGTTTTCACTAACCTAAGAGTGTGATAAGCTGAAGGAGAAGGTGCACAGCTTAGGCATTTGGCAGTGCTTCCACTGGAGCTGCTGTGCAGGGCTAGTGATGGAGGATCATGAAGTGAGGTGTTCTTTCAAGTCTTATCATGTCTCAGCTACTTTACAATCTCTGGAGGGTCCCAGGCAGAGTTTCTACAAGCTGCGCCTTAGTGTTCACCAAATTGTACATGTGCTGCAGATGTTTCGGGCTATCACCTGAAGTTTGTGATACCTACAACACATGCTGTTTTGGATGATCTCAATAGGGCATCTAGTATCTTATTTCTGAGGCATTTTTGCTGCAAGAAGCAATAAATTCAATTCTGTCATCATTAGGCAGGTGTTTATAAGTACTGCAAGGCTTTAATCTCTCTCCAGGGAGAAAAATACTTCAGGGGCCCATTCTACAACTTGGCATTTGCTTTGCATCTCTGGCATGTTCCTGTTTCTTTCTATGTCAGGAGAGCAAGCATGGTTTTATGGCTAGGACACAGGTCTTGAATCGTTTCCCAGCTTTGCCAGTGACTGCTAGGAAGTGTAGAGCAAATCTGTCCCTCAAATCACCTGCTAAAAAGAGTGAGAGTAGTGTGGCTTTTTATTTCTGTGTTGTGTTTTTGCTACATAGCTTTAGGACACAGACCATGTGTGTACACAGTACCAAATGGCTGCTTTACCCTTAGCACAGCCACCTAAAAACTGTCCAAAGCTGCAGTTCTCCTGTCAGTGTGCAAGCTGAATATACCTCAAAGCTTAAATTGCAGTCCATGAGACTGCAAATCCACGTGGCCAGTCCGTAATGCTGAAAGTCAGTTAAATAAATGTCAGTAAATGTGAACACACTGTAGCTGCCCCTACTTTTAAAGGAAGAACTAGCAAGTACACACTTGGACCCTTTGTTCTTACTAGCTATAGTGGAAGGTGATGTGGAATCTCTTAAATCAGGTCTGGAGATTATGAAGTCCTAGAAATAAAATTATTTGGAATGGAAACTAACTCAAGAGAAGATCCTTGCCATCTTTTCCACAGCATGCCTATTCAGAATAGTACATTAAAAAAAGTTATTGTTAAGGTGTTTCCTTCCCTCTAAATAACTCTGAAAGACACACAGACACGTATTTCTTCCCTCCTTCATAATAAGGAATCAGAATCCCATATCCGTCCTTTGTACAAACCAGCTCCTGGGACTTGACATTGTATCAAGCCATAGCAATATATAATATGGGCAAAACCACAAATAAGTCTAACCCTAAGAAAGATGCAAAATTTTGCTTTCACAAAATGCAGAAAACAGAGTGATTCTACAAAATGTGAAACAGATAGGCTCTAAATTCTTTTCCCTCCAGATGAGTGCCAAGGTTAGCACAGAACAGGGAAGATGCAGCTCTGATCATGAAGGAAAGAAGGAGGAAGGAGCTAAAGGGGCTCCTTTGCTGCATGGCTGTACCCTTTCCAGGGGACACCACCTTCTAGTTGTTCTTGGCAGCTCCAGCTGCAAATTGCCTAAAAATTCTGATAGATGTACTATGCCTGCCCTGGAATCTGAGTTACCCAGTCTTAGCTTTCTGTTCCCTGATTAATTTTTTCTGGATTATTTAATTAGTGACTCCTGAAGTAAAGAAATTATTAGTAGCTGCATTACCCATAGTGTTGCTACCTATAATGTTTGGCACATTCCTGGTTCAGCTATTGTAAAAGTACTTAAGTTTCCTCATCCTAGGATAAAACTAAGCTTCAAAAACAAATACAAAAAAATCTTCTCTACGGCCTTTTCTCCAAACCCAGTGAAATTAACTGCAGGGCCACATTTCCCCTTAAGGCAGGAAATCACTCAGCTGAAAGTATTATAAAACATTAAATAGTTATCAAGTCTTTTTCCAGAAATTTTTCAGTACTCATCAGAAAACAGTATCATAACTTACATACACTGATTTTCACTCTTTTACATGTGTGTGTAGTGTAACTCCTACTAATGTGTGTCGTGGTTTAACTCCAGCTGCCCCACAGCTGCTCCCTGACTTAGAGTCAGCACTGCTCAGCAACAACTCAAACATCAGTGTGTTACCAACATTGTTCTCATCCTGAATCCAAGACACAGCACCCTACCAGCTACTGAGAAGAAAACTAACTCTATCCTATCCTAACCTAGGGCAAAGTGCCCTTACATTTACAAAAGGGATTCTGTAAAAATGACCCTGTGGTCTCCCAGATTTTCCTTTCAATGGTTTCAGGTCAAATTTCCCTACTTTAAATATTATTTTAAAAACCTGATGGTGTCATTCACTGATCCCACCTTGAATCACATTGTGTTCTTTCTCTGTTGCACTTATAATGAGGAGGACTTCATTATTTCACTGACAATGTTAGTAATGATGTGCAAGAGGGGATAGAGACTAGACCTTCAAGCATTCCTCCCTTTCTATCTTGCCCCCAGAGGAATTGTTGTGATTGTAGACTGTTAACAGAGGAAAAATCTGTACTGTTTGGTCAAATGTGGAGATATATCTGGATGAGAAATGTTGGAAGTGGTGGGAAGGAACCATGTACTAAGCTTTTCTGATCATTGTTGTATTTTAAGACTAATGAGAATTTAGCACACATGTTGAGTGAAAGGATTTAGGCATCTTAAAGCACTGCAAAACTAGATTCATTGGTGGTTGCCTTCTGTTTCCTTCCACCTTATCTACAGAGAATTTCTGCAGGAGCAACCTGCAACCCTAAATCCCACCTCAGAGATTTGTGTGTTGCTGTTGGGTGTTGCCCAGGATCCAGGAGAAGGCTGCTTCACCACATGTCACAGCTGTGTTGCTTCAGCCCCCTCCATTTCCCCATCAGTGCAGGAACTGTTTGCTGGCCATTGTGGGCTTCCCCAGAAGTAGTAGGTTTGTCTGCATTCAAACATTTTGCATATGCAGCTTTGCCAGCTAAGAGTATCAGAAGAGAAGGAAGGAAACATGCCACTAATTAAAGCATCAGTTCTGGTCTATGTCCTTATAGAAGCAAAAAGCTCTGTTGAGAGATTTAATTTCTGTCATGTGGGTAGCTGGTTTAAACACTACTAGCAAACATCTCTTGCCAGTATGCACCACATCTCCACTTGGAGAATTTATTGTGAAAGCTATGTCTGAAAAAGATTTTGTACTATGGAGAAGGTTCTAGCCACAGGGTGGAAGTGCCATTATGTTGAAAATGAAACTTCAGTTTTCCTAGTCCGTGAAACAGTTTTCCTAGTCCTTTCTAGTGGAGTGTGAAACTGCATGAAATAGGAATAAACAGGCAAATCTACCCCAGTATCTCCTAACACTTTAAATGGTAGCTTGGCCTTTAGAGCAAATGCTTTGTAAATATTTCTTCTGCCTGGAAGCTTCTCATCACCTGCAGAGCCTCCAGAAAATGGTCCAGTGTGCAGGCTTCAGCAGAATAATTTCCACTGGCTCTTTGGTCAGTTTTATCCTCTAGTTTCTTTCCCTAATTTTGCTGACTGGAGTGAATGGTGTGAGTGTGTCTACTCTCTTGCAAGAGTTCCTGTGTGTGAACAGAACGGATGTCTGGGAGCAGCAGCAAGGCACCTGAGGCTGATGTGTGGGTGCTGGGTGAGCAGCAGCTCAGTAAAGCCAGCAGTAGAAAGGGGAAGAATTATAGAATAGTTTGTGTTGGAAGGGACTTTTAAAGTTCATCTAGTCCAATAAATATAGCTGGTTTCAGTCCCATGTGCCCTGTGCCTCTGGGCTACTGTGACCCATCCCTGAGATTTTCCTGCTGGTGGTGCTTGGTGCAAAAAGTGAAATCTGAAAATCTAGTGCAGGGGCTGTTACAGATAATAACCTTTCCACGGAGAACAATGGACAGAAGCAGCAGGACATCAGATGTGACAGTGTCTCCAGTCATCTGTCAGGCAGTGTTGGCCATTCCAGTGGTTTGTATGAGTGGAAGAGTTCATATTAGAAATATTTCCCTTCCATCCAGCCTAGAACATCTGGGCTTTGCTGAAGCCATTAAGTGCAGTTATTTCGTTGTGAACTAAATGCCAATTAGCAGAGTGAAGCCATGCTAGAAACAGGCTGCATGACTGAAATTTTAAAAATCCATGGTGATCCAGACAAACTGGGAGTAAAGTGCAAAAGAATGAAAACTCCTTTTCACACAGGTCTAATGCATTTACTTGAGGACAAGAGGGGAATGTGTCTTAACATAAGCTTCATTTTCAGGGAAATGCATACATGGATTGGCTGATCTATTAATTACAATAGAATTGAAGGAAAATGTTACTTTTCACAGGGTTTTTAAACCACCCTTAGCACTGCCACTGCTATCACTGCTAGTGACTAGGAATTATAGAAAAAATGTAAACCTGCAGTTTTCCCTGTTTGTATCTGTTTGACTCGGTTTAGACTATGAAATTACTAGACTTGTCTGGTTCACTTTTCTTCATGGGCAATGCAATGTTCTGGTTTTCATATCCTATAAAAGTAGTGATGCCACAAAATTGCAAGGGAAATGCTTTGGTCCCACAGCATAGATATAATTAAATCCAACTAAAGTATTTTCATTGCCTGAGATGAGGAATCTTAAAAAAAACTAAACCAGCAACTCAGGTAATAACATGAATATAATTTTTAATACCATATTATCAGACCATTGAAGAGAATTTTCAATTGAAATTTTAAATACCTTCTTCAATAAAACATACAATCATTATCATATGGTATAATGCCTATAACCAGCTATACCTAACAGGATTGTAATCCTGTTGAGCTGCTGTAATGGCATGAACCACAAAAGCAAGACCCAAGTGGTTTATCAATGTCAACAAACTCCCAGATGGAATTACAGTCTTATATGCACCATTTAGCTGTATGCTATTCATTACAACATATGACAAAAATTATGCTTCTATTAAAAATGCACAGATGAGAATATGTGTTGTTGAAGAGCGACTGTTTAAAGAGCAGAAAGCATCTTTTGCTGCAAAGCAGTCTCATTTTCCGTGCAATGCCTTTTCAGGCATATTTGCAGAATGATGGGGAATTAGGTTCAAGTTCTGAAAGAAAAGCAGTGCCTTAGGCTTAGTAGAATATTTCTGGTTTTGTCCTTTTATATGAACTTTCCTTGTGCTGTCCATGTGTGGTGAAATCTGGCCACCCTCAGAGAAAGCATGAGCTGGAGTATGGCAGTGAGAATCTTTGAGAAATAAACCACGAGGTGCTGGCCTTGGAAGTCCTTTGGAACCCACTGGGACTTTGTAACAGAGTGGAGACAGCCCTTGGATGTTGTAAGGATCATTATTTTGTAAAATATCAAAACTAGTCAAACAGTATGGATTCCAAAGTTCAATGTGTGGTTTGTGCAGTCATGTTTGTCATTTTTGTAGAAAAGTCCCAGTGTAAAAAAAAAAAATTTCCCAGCTTCAAATGAAATTGCAGTGGGAAGCAGTGCCATGAGACCAACATGAAGCTAAATTGTACCAAGTAAAAGTCTTTTCTGGCTTGGAGCTATCTTGGGAACCCCCAAAGTGTTTGGAGAGATCCTCAGTGCTTCTAGCAGCGCTCATCTATTATTGAAGTAGATGGACTCTCCAGTATTTTCCACTATAATGGCTGCATGGGCAAAGAGGAGAGGTAAAAGCAGAAAAGGTTGAACAGGGGAAGTGGTTTGCTATGTCTTAGGACCCTCCAGAGAGATGTCAATTCTGTGGATGACCAATCCACCGAGAGGGACAGCAGCTCTGGGGCTGACCGGGAGAGTTCCGCAGGCCACTCCATGGAAGCAGTAAGGCAGGCTCCATGAGAACAGTGTGCTCCTGTAGGTTTAATTCCCTGCTGCAATATCAGAAATAGGGTGATAGCATTGTAGGATAGTGCTTTCAGTAGCTCTGAGTTATTTAATTCTCCCATCCTAGGGAACCGAGACAATGCCTGCCTGGAGCTGGCTTCTCCAGGTGTGCTTTATGCAGGAGCAACAATGGTGGGAACAAACAGGATACATGTGCAGGCTGAAGAAGGAAAACACTCCTTTAAATTCCTTGCCTCGGTTAGCAGATGCTTGGTGCAGATTTCTGCAGCATGCTCAGAGTGGAAGATGTGTCTGGGGACATAAATCCTGTCCCCATGGCCCATGTGACACATGCATGCTGTGGTTTAAACCCAAATGACAACTAGACATCACTCAGCTGCTCACTCATTCCCCTGCCAGCAGAATGGGGGAGAGTAAAAGTGAGAAAACTTGTGGGATGAGATAAAGACAGTTTAATAAGAGAAAAAAGGAAGAAAATAATAACAATAATAAAAAAATATACAAAGCAAGTGATGCACAAAGCAATGTCTTACCACTCACCAATAGATGCCCAGCCAGTCCCTGAGCAGCAGCCCCTGCCCAGCTTTCCCCCCAGTTTATGTACCAAGCACGATGCCATATGGAATGGGATAGCCCTTTGGCCAGCTGGGGTCAGCTGTCCTGTCTGTGTCCCCTCACACCTTCCTCTGCCCCTCCAGCATTCTTGCATAGGAAGCTGGAAATCCTTGACTTAGTAGTAAACTTAGAAACAACTAAAAATATTAGTGTATTGTCAACATTATTCTCATGCTAAATCCATAACACATCACTGTACCAGCTACAAAAAATTAAATCTAAAAAAATTAGTTTTTAATTTTAAAAGTTAACTCTATCCCCGCCAAAACCAGGATAATGCACATTCCCAACTGGCCACAAATGTATGTCCACAAATGCAAGGAACTTCCATCATTGGCCAGGGCAGCTTGTCTGAATTGCTGATAGAGTGTCAGTCTCATAATTTACTTTTCTTCTGAGTTGGGCATGCATGGAGATTTCTTTCAAACACATTGAACCTAGCTTAGCAGAGAGAAAGCAGGGAATGCCTTGGGGTGTCACTGTTAGGTGACAGTAGCTGGGCAGCATCAACTGCATGAATGACAAACTCCAGTTGCCTATAAATCGACAGGGTGGAAATGAAGTTCATTTGCAAGACAGCAAGAGATTTTAAGGGCAAAGACTTGGAAATTAGATTGAGCAGGGCAGACATATTTTCTTTAGATTAATCTTGGGTTTTCTTTGTTTTAGTAAAGCAGATTTCATCCCAGTGTCTTCTCAGGCCTAGACCCCTCTATCTTTCATGTTTTCCTCATGTACAAATCCAAATTCAAAGCCTTGTTTTCAGAAAAAAAAAATTAGAAATGAGAAAGTTTTCCTGTAAGGTTTATGTTTTGTATTTTTCACTGTTGTTTGTATTCTGTAATTCCATGAGATGTCAGTAGTAACATGTTTCAAGATGGTAGAAATACCACCATAGCATGTAATTGTTGGAATATTTCACGCTTTGTTTTTATAATAGAAAGGCCCTGCTTTTTACAGGAACAAGCATGAAAATATAAAACCACAAATGAAATATAAAATGAAATCTCAATTTTCTGGACAACATTACCTGTTTTTCATGACAAATGCCAGAAAAGCAGAGCATTTTTACAAAATTGTTCTTATTAAATTCAGAAACCAATCGGTTGGAAAAAGAGAACCTTAAAATCTTTGTGCAAACTTCATTTTGCTGTCCTCAACAACTTTCACAAGGACTAAAAGCAAGAAAAACCAGGCATGACATTATCCCCTGACCCCTTCCCATATCTCCCGGTGCTGTTCCTCTCTGTCTGAAATTGGGTGGTGGGGATTCCTGAGTGAGCTAGAAGTAGCAGGTGAGAGGGTTAAATAAGCTCCTTAAACTATTTCCATCCTGCCGATGTTCTGTCTTAAAATCCCTGAATTGCTCACCAGCACAACTGTTTATTTCATTATTAAAATTAGGCTACAGGGCTCTCCCTCCTCCCACCCACTCGTGATGATCACAGAAGAACTACTCCTACATGATTACAAGGTCTACTATTAAGTGTGAACTTCATATTTAATTGTAATTGCTAGAAAAATATAATTTAACAATGAAGTATGCTGAATTTGTAACAAAGTACCCCTTTTATTTGAGCAGGAATATGGATGCTGCCCAAATGTGTCCGCATGGTTCCAATTAAGTTGAGGAATGTTTAATGTAAAACTCAACTTGATGAAAATAACTAAAGTTTCTGACAAACCAATAAATTTGAGTCTAGAAAGCTCTACATATACAGTACAGTCAGGGAGGGGCAACACGCACTGGGTCATCAATTTTGGTGCAGTCTTCCTGTTCATTTATGCTAAAATAATACTATGTAGTTAATTCAATTTCTTTCCAGCTGTAAACATAGAGAGGAATGCTCAATGCAGATCTAGCTGAGGATGGAGGGGGGCCTGGGCTGATTCATTAGCCTCTGTGCAATTTTCAGTTTGAAATGTTAAGAAATTTAAACCCACCATTGTTTTCCTTATATTCCTCCTTTTCCTTCTTTTCTTTCTTTTCCTTGTTTTTCCTTCTTCTTCTTCTTCTTCTTCTTCTTCTTCTTCTTCTTCTTCTTCTTCTTCCTTCCTTCCTCCTTCTTTCATCTTCCTTTTTTCTTCTTTCTTTCTTCTTCTCCTCCTCCTCTTTGTTCCTCTTTCTTTTTCTCTTCTGCTTCTTTTTTTTGGTGGCTAGCACACCAAGAGATCAAAAAATTGGAGTGTTTGTTGATGGAGACCTGAACACATGGTTACCTGTAGGAGCTACCAAGGACGCTGGGTATGCTGCAGGGAGATTTTCAGCAGATCTCTCAGTGAGTTCAATTCTTCTCAGCTCTCTTGTTACTGGCAGGTCCCACCTCAATTGCTGAAGCTCATGGTAATGTTGGGATCACAGTTTCATCTTGGAAACACCTGTGTAGAACCAGCTGAGATCAGAGTGTGACCTTCTACCTAATATAGGTTTTGGGTTGGGTTGGTGGGGTATTTTTCAGTAGAATTTCTGAATTATAAAAACAAACCTGTTGTGGCTAATGAGCTTCCATACACACAGGAGGAAATTGATGGTGGACTGTTTTATCAATGTTGATGTTGTGAATAAAACATGCAGTTCTTGGGAGTCCGGCCTTCTAAAAGGGGAGAGCTTCAGAGCTATAAAAGCAGCAAAAATCCCCAGAGAACTGGGGTCAAGGGATGCTGGTTATACCCCTGCAATGAGAGCTGCTGTGTGTGGTAAACAAAATAATCATCAGTTTTTAAGCTATCACATATAAATCTTCCTCAAGAGCCAGGGAAGATAATTTAGCTGGGCTGAGTTCAAAAAGAAGGCAATAGATAAGAAATGTTCAGCTTTTCACTGCTGCTGCTACCAGGCTGTACCTCACTTTTCTCTGTCTGGATCTACAGACAGCCTAGGCTCAGGTTTCCAGAGGTGACTGCAAGCCCAAGGGCTTTCAGCAGTGACTAGAACAGGGTCTGCAGGAGGGACCAACTCTGGGCTACCCCAGGTGACCCCGTTGTGCCCAAGCAGTGCAAGAGGAGAACATGCTGGGAAACCACCTGTGCTGGTGGAGGTTTCCTCATCATCCTCTGAACCACCAATCTGTTCTGCCTAACACTCTATTTTTCATTGCAAAATTCATCTTACATACTCATTTCCCTCCTACACTCTTTCTACTGAAACTCTGACGTCCTCAGCAGTGTTTTCCATGCCTACCAGGATAATGCCTGTTCCATGTTCTAAGCCAGGCCATGACATGCTCCTCTGAAATGCATTAAAAAATATCTCAGCTAACATGAATTGGTCTCTAATTTTGCTCAGTGTTTGTGTGCAGACTACATCTCTGAGTTCATATTTTCTTATTCAGGTATATTCCTAAAGGATCTTAGGCAAGGGGAGTTTTGTTTCTCCAGCCCTTTCCTCATCCCCACCAACTTCGTAAGACAAAAGAAAAGCTGGCTAATTAATTTGCACTTTCCTCTCTACCTACTGAGAGATCTGTTTACACTTTAAATGGGGTGGGCCAAGTTGCTCTTGCCCTCCCAAGGCCTAAATAAGAGCAGATTTTAAAATAAGACTTTGTAAGTACCTGTGTTTGCTAGAAATATTTAGCTTCTGAATCTTGTGACCAAAGCAAATCATTCATTTGAGCAGAATACAATGGACTTTTATTTCCCATTATGGGAAACACAATCTCTGAGATCCTGAGAACATCATTTGGTAGCTGAGGCTTGAGGGTCAGTTCAAAGTTATTGCTAGTTATTCCTGCTCCTGTTTTCCTTTTTCTGCCTGGTCTCCTGATGAGAGACTGCTTCAGTCAGCATTTAAGTACCCTTTTAAAGGCTACGAAAGTTATTTTTGCCAATTTTTCTCCTAACTTCACAAATTCAGAATGCTCCCTCTAAGGTAATTTTGAAATACAGTGACAGAAATATGGGCTAAATAATCAGCAGTGACTCAGAGGATCTAATATGTATTTAAAACTATCAAGATATATTGTTCTATTTTCCCAGAAGTGTAATAATGAATAACCATAAACCTGGCATGCTTATATTAATCTCTATAGGATATTACAGTTTGCACTCAAGACCTGAAGTATTTTTTCAGTGACAGCACTAGTTGGTTTGCATCTTTTCCATTTCTTCTATGTTAGACAGGTCCACTCATAAGCCATGTGCTATTTTCTTATTGTACAAAGACAACAACTAGATGATAATGCAGAGGGACAATAAACCGCATATTAATTTTCTACTTTTCAAATACTCTCAAAAAATTCTATTTGCATAAGATATTTATACACTTTGGAAGATGCTTTTTGTTGATATGGCAGAACTTTAAATTGGTACTTAAGGAATAGCTTGATATTTTTGTCTGTCTTTATCTCAGAATATAAACTTGCTCATGACACTGGGCAAAGAGGAGTTTGATAACCAGGAGCAACTTCACACTTCAGCATCTGTGCTTAGACACGCCTATGAAGATACCCAAGGGGAATGGGTGTGTTTGGGACTTGTGGGTCTTTAACTTGTGGGACAGGGACTTTAACTCTCTCTGGGTGTCCTTCGTTGTGGGTACCTGATCCAGGTTATGACATTATCATTTATGTGTCTGCAACAAGCAGGCAGTGTTTTGTTCTCTTCAGGGTTTCCAAATGTCTGGAATATTGGAGCAGGAGAAACCATACCTTTCTAGAACTTATTTTTATGGAATGTATTATGAAAAGGGATACTTAGGAAATGGCAAGTCACCAGTGTGCTTATTAAAATGACCTTAAGGTCAGATTCTGCCACTGTTAATCAGAAGAGTTGTACCTTACTCCTTGAGGTTTCCTATTGGATTCTGTGGGATTACTTGAAGGAATTCAGGTACTACCTGATGGGACCAAAGTGGCAGGAAGGCTGGCTCCTAGTAAGCAAACAGCTGTAGTGCAACATATCTTCATTTTTACCTTCTGTTTTAGCTAGGTGTCATGGTTTCGCATGGGAGACATTTAGGGAAGTGATGACCAAAACCACCACACTAGGTAAAAATATTTCATATGCAAGTTATTTTCTTTTGAAAATCCCTACTTCACAGAGATGAAATTTTATGTAGCAATTATTTATATATTTTTGTCAATATTTTAATATATTTATTTTTTGTAATGTGAAGTCACCTTTGTTGAAAATGTACTTCTAGATTAGAAGCTCTCCAGTTTTTTATTTTCAAAAAATCTGCAATAGAAAGAAAATAATTTTGTTGTAACATCTCCTTGAAATCCTGCAAGTTTCACAAAGATATTTTCTAGGATTTGTTTGTGTTTCTTTTTTATTTTTATTTTATCAGGCCAAATAGCTTGATTTTAGAAGAACTGAACAGTACTTCATGGTCTTTCTGAACTGACAATTGACCTGATTCAATACTGTAATATTGTAATAGCTGCATGAAACATTTTTAAAATGTCATAAACATTTCCAGTGCTGAGGGACATGAGCACATAAGCCCACTAGCCTACTGTCCTGGTGAGACATGGTCACAGTTTGGGACTGTCTTCTGCTCCCTATTCCCTTGTACCTCCTGCCTGGGTGGCTTCACACTCTCATTTGCTTTTTTGGTTGCCATGTTATACTTCACCCCCATATTCACCCCTTTTGCTATAAAATCAGCCTGAGCCCTCGTGCTGTGTCTCCAAGGGCCCCTCAGAGTTGTGTTCAGAGTTACAAATTTACTGGAAAAAACAACATATTTTTAAAATACAGAAGAAAATTATTTATTTTGCTTTTTCAGCACTTTTTTTTTGCATACTATAATCTCTGCCATTTCATTCTACATTGTGTTTGCTTTTGTGATCATTATGGTTTGTTTTTTTTTTTTATTGCTAGCCAAATCAGGTGAACATCTTTGGTTTTGTCCCGTTTCTGCACATCATAGTGTATATTGCTTCTTGTATCTCTGTCTTGGACTTGTTACTTGTGACTCTATTTCTGTATTTTTCCTCTTCTCTTTGCTATGGAATCTAAAATGCCTTTGCATGACAAAAGTCTTGTTGTTGTCATCCTTGGTTGCACAATAGTGCCTTGAGCCTTTTTCTTATAATATAATAAATTATTTTAAAGAAGCACTTCCAGGTTTTATGGTCTAATCTTTTCCTCACTATTTTTCTTACAGCATTCCTTACTTTTGGAAACTATTTTTTTTCTGATTGATCAACTCTATTGTGAAATGTAAACTTATTTTGAGACAACTTCTCGTTTCTTATTTGGCAACCAATTTATTCACCAGAACACAACTTAAAATTGAGGTTTACAATATTGCTGAACTTAAAGGCTGTAGAAAAACACTAAAATAACCCTACTGCTTCACAGAAAAAATTTCTTACATGGGAAAGAAAGAAAGAAAAATTTTGCACTTTGGGATTCCAGAACAATTTAGATAGATACTGATTTTCCTTTTTAGGTCTGTTAGCAGGTGCAAAGGTTCTTTCTCCTCACCAACCAAAAGAGTGATGCTTCTGGAGAGGAATTCAAACCCCTATTCATTGACATTCAACAGGCTTTAGTATGGGTTTGGATGAATCCATATTTCAAGGAATGTGTGTGAAGTTTGATAAGAACATCATATGTCACTGAAATCCATTGTTTTGCCCAAATTTCTTCTACACATTCCTGAAAGAATGAAGACAAGGGTGATGTTATGCTCATGTCAAATCCCAACTGCAGATATCCTGCCCTGGGCTTCTACTCTTCTAACATTTAATACCAATCAAATATGGGATTTTTTTAGGTTATGATTAGCTGTACAGTATTAAACATACAGCACTATGATGATTGTAACTTTAATAAACTAGAAACAGAAGAGGTTATGAATTTGTTTTTCTGTCTGGTAACTGGGTGCTTAAGCTCAAATTCAGGAAAGAATTTCTATGGAAAAGCAAACTTACAGCATGCTTAATGTCAGTCACAGGTCTGCACTACATTAAGGCACATTTCAAAGAAAAAAATTACACATGGGCATAGGTGTTTTTAAAAATGGGGATTTCAAACATAAATATGAGAGGGGGATTTTGCAAGAAATTGGGAAAAGATCTGTGTGCTGATGTAGGAGCGTACCCAGGATATGTCTTTGGTGAAGGGCAGTTCCCTTGTTTTCCTAGGATTTTCAGTCCCGTAGATACCACTTAGGCAGCACCATCATGAGAAAGTCAAGTAGGAATGTGGCAAGCAAAAGGGCAGAAACATAAAGCAAAAATCTTTCTTACCAGTCAGCTGGTTGAGGGGTATGCTTGACAGAAAGTACCACAGTTATTCTGCTAACTGGGCAGTCAAGTTAGAGATGCAGTCTGTGATACCTCGTTTTCTAGCAAACGTTTTCACTTTTTTTTTTTTCTCTTCAGTTGAGTTGCCACTGAGAACGTTTTGATTAGTTTGTCATCAAACATATTTACAGTGTTTTATGTCTGTAGTTAATTTATGAGTAGTTCTTGGCACACTTCAAACAGATGTAATGGCTGTGCAATGCATACAGTGTATTTCTGTTTCCGGACTGAATGAGAGGAATGAGATTTCCACTGCAAATATTTTTTGTAGGGCTTCAAAATTTGCTTTCCCTGAGTATCTAAAAATATTTTTAATACTGTTTCCATGAGCATTCCTGTTTCTGTGAACACAAAGTCAACATGGTTGAAATGAAGAGTTTAAAATTTTAAAGGAAAAATAAAGCGCTTCTTTTTTAGTGCAATCATCCAGCTTGACCTGAAAGTCACTTTAATCCTAGTTCTAAGGTTTCATAGGGAAGTACACAGCCACAGGCACGTTCACACATTACTTGTGTTCATGGAAGCATTAAGTGAATTTCCAAAGTCCTGTCTCAGCACATGCTACATGCAGTGGGAAAAATTCTTTAAAAGTCTCTCTCACTGTTGGATCCCTGGTCCTTGTGGCTTCATGGCAAGACTCATGCAGGAAAAGGCAGTACCTAAATTTCAGGTGGAGAAGCAGCAGCACTGACACAGTGGTGCAAGAATAATTTAATCAGACTAGAGGAAACAAAGCAGTGTTGGGGCTGACTACAAAATTGCAGTTTTTCAAATTGTGGGAAGAAGAACTATGTAGCAGTTGTCAAATTTCTGAAAGTGGAAACACCTTTCCTATACCATAAATAATGCTACCAGCAAGAGGTAGCCCCTAAACATTTCTGGATGAAATAAAACCAGGGCCAACAGCTTCACCTTCGGCCTCAGGAATCTCTTAAAAATGTGTAGGAAAACACCACCCTACAGCTCTTTCATGAAAGACAGTTTTTCTAAAATGCCTCTGACACAGATATCCCCACCCAGCTAAACCCAAACTGCCCCTGCAGCAGAACAGGATGGATATGCTGGATGGAGAGCAGATTAGATCAACTCTCTGTCCTGCTTCTGTCAGGCACTGTGTGTCCTGAAACTGAAAGAAACCTGCAGCAGGTGGGTGCAGCATTTCAGTGAACGAAACCAGCATCTCCCCTGGCTGCTTGCTGGCAGTGGCCAAGATTGCCTTTCTCTTGGCCCAGTTTATTTGAATCTTGGCATCTGTCTGACTCTGTAAGTGATGAACTAGACCAAAAGGATCTAAAGTGCAGGCCCAGCTTGGCTAGGTTTCTGGGGATTTTACAACTGAATTTTTTTGTTTTACTTGCGCAACATTTCCAAGAAATACTTTACTATATATATATGTTTAGCATAGCTATCTGTCAAAAAAGTATTATGGCAAAAAAGTATTTGGAAACTGGAGAATAGTAATAGTAGAGTTGTTTTTAAAGGAATCACCCTACACCATTCTAGGCCAAACCTTTTTATTAAAGTTTTATGAAAATCCTCCCTGTTTTTTACATTCCAGTTGAGTCTATTAGCTTTTCAGGTTTTGATGATCTAGCAGGTATAAGCACTTCTCACATTAAATGCAGTGTTGACAAAGGATATTCACTAGCAAAGGTTTCATTAACTGGGGATTATACTGAAACCTTTTCCCAGAATTGCCAATAAATGGAGCCCTAATCAAAAATTTGGCTTTAAATTCAGGTGCAACTAATATAATTTTGTGTTTGGTTTAAAACTACCTGTGGTTATTTTCTCATTTTTGCAATATTCAGCATTATGCCATCTGAACTCTCAAATAGCATTGTTCCTGTGGTGAAAAAGCAAACTTAAATCTCATGTATGAAGAAGCTTGAGTTTAATTTCTGCTTCCAATGAGTACTGTGGAAAAGGAGCCCACTCCTGCGAAGCTGGAGAATTATCAAGCTCCCTCAAATGACACTGTAGGTATTGGACACAGTGCTCAGCCATGGCTTGTTCCTGGAGTGAAGGTCCTGAGCTGACACAACTACAGTGTGTCAGCACAGCTCAGGGGTGAGGTCAGACTGGTGCTGGGCAGAGTTTATGGTGGGTCACAGCCCCGAGGGTGCCTTTGGTGCCTGGGGGTTTACAGGTCTCCTCAGCACTCAGATATGCTGGCCTGGGACACTCCAGCACCATGGTAGGCAATAGGAGTTTAGTCATTGATGTAAGCAGTTTGGCAGTCTTGTTGAACTCAGCATAAAATAATGTAATACCCTCTCCTGGGTCTCTCTTCCAGAATTGAAGTTATCTGGCAAAATCTCCTTTTTCACTCTCTCCAGGTATGTGAAGAGACTACAGCATCTGCTGGCTTCATCAATTAAGAAAATCTGCAGATTTACAGACCTTTTAGGTGGGTGCTGGAGTCTTTCTAAGTTTGCTCGTGCACTACAGTGACCTGCTTCACTCTGTTTGTAGGAAGAAAAAGTTCCAGTGACCGATTAGGGGATTGAAGGTAGGCATCTGGGGCTCTGTCACAGCGCTGCAGGCTCTGATGCCCGCCCAAGGAGGAGAACCATGTTCTGGAAAGGCAATAAAAGCATGATCTAACTCTCCTAAACTCAGTGGGAATCTCTCCAAGGATCTAATAGGTTTAGGGTTTACAACATGGTCTTTTAAGATCAAGTTTTTGAAACTACCTGAGGGAGCTGAGTATAGTTTTCTACTCAAATTAATAGAAACTGGATAGTTAAATTCCTTAGATTTCTTTGAAAGCCTTACCTCTAAGCTGCGTATAAAGATCTACTGTAACTTCCATTGCACCTAATTTACAATTTATAGTTAAGATGATGTAAACTCTAGAATTTGTTTCAAAATGAAGTTCATTTATTTACAGCTCCCTAAGCTAAGCCACTGTTTAGTGTTCTATGAGAAGAAACCAAATATTTTGTAGTAGTCACAATCAGCGTTCAATCCGAGTTAAGAAGAATATCTCTTGAGGAGAACTGAGACAGAATCATAAATCTGAATTTGTTTCAGTTTTGTTTTTGAAAAAGAGTTTGAACTCATATCACCCCAGCCTCCTTAAACGTTTTTACATAAACAATGAAGTGCCTCAAGAAAATCACCAGTGGCTCTTCTGTCAACAGAGAGCTTCATTTTCTCTCCCAGATTAGGGTGGTCTGAAGCTATCAGCAGCTGATCTGACAGAGTAAATCTGAAACAAATTGCTGTTGCTATAATCTTTCCTTGACATGAGGCACTGCAGAGGAGAGAAACCAAGTATTGTTGCACGACTAAACTGGCTTGGCTGGTGATTCATTGTAGTGTATTGAAAAGTGTTAGGTTGTCTGCAATTCCTATCTTATCTATCTATCTATCTATCTATCTATCTGTCTAAAAATTTGGTTGGGGTATATTTCTTTACCCCCAGAATAATGTAAGAGAAACCATCTCTCAGTGCCTTTTGATTTTAAGGTTGATCCACAAGTGTAAAATGAAATAATCTGAAGAATATGTTTTTGTTTAGGTTTGGGAAATGTGAAAAACTTTGTGGGGTTTGTTGGTTGGTTGGGTTTTATTCCTAGGGCTACTACTTTGATAGAGCTTAAAATACTGTTGGAAAATGTTGTTAGTCATACTGCAGCTTAGTAGCATGGTAAAGGTGATACTCAAATGCTGAAGTCCTGTAGCAGAGGTGACTGGCAGAGAATTGTTAATTTCCTTGGTACTGGTGGAGATTCTCAGTTTGATAAGCAGGCAGCAGCTCTACATTACTCCTAGACTTCACTGGAGAGTTGTGGTTCAGATGCCGTGGCTGTTTATGGCCATGTCTGGGACTGGATGCTGAAGATTGATTGGTTCCAGCTCAGGAAATCCCCAAACACTGCTGGGTTTCATTTTTCTTTTCTTGAGGAAAGAGAGTTGTTTCTCTCAGTTTGAAGAAAGCATCACTTTGTCCTAAATTTGAGCTGCTGAGGTAAGTGCCACCAAGGCAGGTCCCAGCGCCCCAAGGCAGCACCGTGTTCTGGCTGGGGCAGAAGAGGGAGAGGTGGATTTCTGGTATCATCCTTGAGGGTGCTTTTCTCCTCGACTTGGTACCTGTCCTCTTCTCTTTCTCCTTTGTGTGCACACCTATCTCTGTGCCTGACAAGCATTGGTTTGGATTTTTTCATTCTGTTGGAGGAAATGCCACCAGCGGGAGAGAGGGTTCCACTCTTACATCTTGTGTGATATCAAAAGGAGCTGTGTGAATTTGACTGATGTTATTCTCCTAGCAAAACAAAAGAGTTAAAATATTTTAAAGCCTAATTGCATCAAAAGATAAAAATTAAAATATCCCTACAGGAATTCAGGTTGCTGAAAAAGTCAGGTCCAGCTCAAATGCAAGTAAGTTTTACATTAAAACTTAAGCAACCAGCCAGTATAATATTTCCTGAAGTTTCACCCATCATGCTACTGGTTTCTGCAGTGAGAGAAACACAACCTTCCCTTGCTGTGTCTCAGGAAAAGTAAATAGTATTGTTAAGAAACTTGTCATATCACAAGTTCCTAATTAGAGAGGCTTGGGAAGCTGGCAAGCTTGCAGACTTCATTAAACATGTTGCAATGCCCCAAGGAAGAAAAATGTTGAGGGAAATCTGTAAATTATATAGGTGCAGACTGTCCTGCATCCTTGGACCACTGGACTGTAGAATGGTATCTCAAGGTGGGCAGAGAATGTGGCACACAGCTGCTTGGAGTGAGACCAGAGCTGCCAGGAGTGTGGCTGAAGGAGCTGCAGCATGGTGATCTTGGTTCACTCTCCTGCTTGCAGAAGGTTGTGAAAATCAGGAGAATTGTTTATCAGTAGATAAACCTGCTGGATCTGGCAAAACAAAGTGATGGGGTGTGGTGAGAGCAGCCTCACTGTACAGTGGGTGGGGCTGGGGCTCCTTTAGGAGAGAATGAGTGAAATGTGGTCTTTATGAAGAGACTTTGCCTCTCAAGGGCTTTTGTCCCCTCTGCTGTGTGTGGATCATATATCTGCATCTGCTCCTGGCTTGAGGGTGTCAGCTGTCACTGGGGACAGCAAAGGCAAGGAGAATCCCCTCCATCCTAGCTCTCAGTTGGCAGAAGAGTACATGTAAACAGGAATTTCCCTTCACCTTGACAAATTCTCCAAATGCTAAACCCCAATGGCGTTTTGATTGGGATCTCTTTTACTTGCTCCCATTGAAGCTCTTGTGTTTGTAATGCAATAATTACACCACTAACGATGGTGATCATCAGTCAGGTCAAGTCACTAGAGGTCTCCCCCTTCCCAGCTGTTTGTCCCAACATCTGACCTTGAAGCTAGGGCTGTGATGGTCTTTTTTTTCAATGGCCAATTAATTACTTCATGCAATGAAAATGTCAAGTGCAGCTTGAGGGAGGGCAGACAGGAGGACCATAACCCTGGATAATGTGGAGCCTCATACAAAGAGAGCTAGAACAACTTTCTCATACCACACACTTTTTTAGCAGAAGTGATGAGAGGTGAAGCAGCAGCTGCCCCTGGTTAGCCCAAGTTAGTCCCTGTGCTGTGCAGGGACTAACTTGAGGTGTGCTCTGAGACCTTCTAGTTGGTCAGATCCTGCAGAGTGGTCCAGCCAGGGATTAGTCATGTTCAGGAGTGAAATTACCCAGATTTAGATTAGGGATTGAATGTAATTTTGATTATAACAAGAAAATACAGAAGTCTGGCTATTAGTTAGACAAACTATTGCTTTATATTAATTTTATTTTGTTAAAGTACTAGAAAGAACTACATTTTCAGTTGAAAAACATGACCTGAAACTGAGCTAATCCAGTTAACACCTATTTCACAGAAATGCCACCCACCAAGAGTTTTACTGAACAAGATCAAGAATCAATTTTTCAGTGCACACATTAACCATAATGGCAGGTTCTTAGCAATTTTATTCTCTTTCAGTGATTACTTAACTTTGATCGCATACTGAATGCCCTGAAAAGCTCAGATGTGGCTCAACCATCTGGCATTATATTATACATTTTAAAAGGTGTATTTAAGACCTTCTGTGGCTGGAATAACACGTCTGTGGAGCTATTGCTCTCATCTGTGTTCCAAATCCATCACATTATTTTCTTATGAGGCCAGAGCTACCATCACTAATTAGGCCTTTTATTTTGTTTTACTAGATTATCTGGTTTTTAACTTTAAGATCTCCTTGGCCAAAAAAAAACTTGGATGAAGTTATCTGAGTAAATCCATGCCAGATCTCAGACAAAACTATCAGAGTTGATTTAAAATTACCACCTTTCCAAAATGTCAAAAGCAAAGTTTTCCTTCTTCCCCAAGAGCCATGAACACCAGTTCAAATGCTGAAAACCAGACCTCATCATAGCTGTGTTTTGCTCTTTCGCCTTTTATTTTTTGTGTTACTGTAAAAGGAAACTGTTACATTATGAATGTTTGATTACATACAATTTCCAGACTTGGACGTTGTGTTGGGATGATGTGATCTCGCAGAAAGCACGAGGAGAACATGATGTTCAGTTTCTGCCTTTTGTATGTGAGTGGAAAGGTAGATATTAGTCTGAATCAATGACTTTGCATTCTCATTTCCTTACATTTTAGAGAAATATATATGTTTCTTGGTGTACTCCATGAAGGAGGCAAATGAAAATACAAATGTAAATGTGAAAATATTGAATTATAACAATATATATACTGGAGGAAGATAATAGGGTGAAAACAAGTACATAATGAGTTACAAGACTTTTTTTCTATACTGCATGTTATTAACAAAAGCAGGTGAAGTTCAACAGCTTCGGGAATTGTGTTTGGCTCAGCTGGTTCTGACTTCCCTGCAATCTCCTTAAAACGATGAAGAGTATCTTTATGTTGGGCTGCTTGTAAAATTTCTTCCTCACTATCTCCTTAGGTCTGAATTGACAGTCATCCCATGCTTCCTCCTGGGTTTAGAATCTCACCACCAGAATTTAATTTCATACTTTCACACCAGAAGGTATGAAAGTTGCTTTGAAGAGATATCTCAAATACTAGAATATAAACATTAGAATTTTTGTGGCACAGTTACATATTTGCTGATATTCCCACCACTGACGCTGCCTGCTGGAGGTCACTTCCACTGTTCTGGTGGAATATCCACCATACCTGTAGTGGGGAAGATGGGGCACCCACTGAGCTTGCCTGTTGCTCTGTCTTGGATCCTTTTTTCTTTGAAACTCTTCTGGAGGCAACAGAGAAGTTGCCAACAGACCTAGTTCTTCTCTCTGAGTGTTCTGGTTTGGAGAACCCTTTTTTTTTTGCCAGTGTTTATCTTGGGCTGATATTCCCCACTGACGTTAAGCACAGACTGGAACCTAAGGGTGCTTTGAAATTACAGTTTCTGCAATATTTTAAAATTCTCGTCATGGATTAGCACTGCTAACATTTTTGTTTAGTGATTTTGAACAAAAGAAACAATACTTGCTTGCTTTGTACTGTGCCTCTTGCTGTTCAAGTGCATGAGCTTTGCCCAGGGCCACATACAAAGTAGTCAGGATAAGCCCGAGTTGAGACCCCAACTGAGGCTCAAGCAGTGATGTTGTTTCCACAGAAGCCAAGCTTTCTATGTTGTCTGTTGAAAAGGGCTTTTGTGCATACCTGGGACCTTGATTGCAGCCACCAGAAACTGTGCTCCAAAATGAACTACATTTTCTGAGTCTTGGTACCACCTGTCCCAGAGGGTCATTGAAGCCTATTGAACCATTCCCTCAGATTTTGGAAGGATTAAAATTTTTTGGTTCTGATTTGCACTCTGTAGGAAACAGTCTGAATCCTCTTCACACTTTCCTCAAACTCTAGCTTGTGAATTTACAAACTTGTGCATGGCAGAGAAATAAAAATAAATTCTTTGAAAGTTTTTTTCCATGCGCAGTGTAGCTGAACTGTATCATGAACCATAACTCAACCACCACATTTCCCAAACAGTGGTATAGTTTCATTTTCCCTTAGAGCAGTGGTTTGGCCTTCAAATTTTGGATGACCTCTGGGATATTATTGAAATCTCCCATTTTTTTACTACTGAAGCAAACAGGAGAGAAGGCAGGTCTGTGAACACCACTGGTTCTGTGCTGAGATAAAAATACTACTCTGACAATACGTTAACTGTATTCTTTTCCTTCATCAGATGCATGTTTTATTTTGATTGAAGCAGCACAGGGTCTTATGCTGCATTTTTATAGAACGCAAATTCTCTTTTTTTTACAGAATAGGGTACCTCCTTGTAAATAATGCATTTGCCATTCCAGCTCAGCATTTCATAATTATCCTCTTAAATAAAAACCTGTCTGTGATTGAACTTGTAAATATCCTTGAAAAAAAACCTCTTGCATTTCAGAATCACATTTGCATCAACATCCAAAGGTACCTTAGAGAAAGATCATTAATCTTAAAAAAATAAAAAGAAAGCAAACAGACCTCTGCCAAATACTTCTCTATCATGCAGAAAGCCTCCAAAATAAAGAAAGAGAAAGGTCAGGATGTTGCACTTTCCCCAGTAAGAAAGCTGAAAAACCAAACAAACCTGCAATTATGGCACAGTTTTCAGCAACAAAGATTCCTTGTATAAAGAATGGGCAAGATTTCTTTTCCACATAAACCTGTCGAGGTCTTAAGCAGCTCTATTGATTTCAGTAGTTTCCACAGACCTGTATCAGTTCTTTGTCCAAAGGGAGCTACAGGTATTGGACATATTATTAGTATGTCAATGCAAAAGGTTAAAAAAGGACTAAATTGTAATGGCTAAATGCACACCCATTAAAGTGAAACTGGTGACTGCAAGAAGATTTATGCTGGGAGAAAGGTCGGCTTTCACATGGCCATGAAAGGCCTAGCTTTTAACATATTCAATAATTTTGCATATCTTAGTTCTTGATTTTAAGGTCTTGGGAGTCCAAGAGACTAGGCCTGAAAAGCTCTTAGGAGAAGAGTAGAAAGGGCTCATCTCACACAGGGACTTTGAGCTCCTTCCCAGGTGTGGAGGATGAGCTACCTGGGAACTGAGGCCCCCAAGGGACTGAGCTGGTCCTGCTTCTCCATTAAGGGCATTTCAGGCAGAAGCTGGCAGCAGGAAGGAGTGATGGTGCCATAAGATTCCACTCCTAATTGCCTCTGAAGCCGATGGGCACTTCAGATGCGAATCTCGAGGAAAATCCATTTGGAACTGCATAGAAGGATTTAGGCTTTTGTGTCATATGCATTTTCTTTAACACTTGTGCAAGATGTTTGTAATTTGCTGAGCTAAAAATCTGACAAACATTTTAAACAAGTCTTTAAAACTTGCCCAATATTTTTTTTTGGGTTTTTTTTTCCAATGTTCTATCAGAGATCAATAAATAAGCAGAGTACTTTAAAATTAAACAAACCCCATGCCCAGACCTTAAGTACTTCAAAACGCAGAATTAAAATTGCGTAACAAATGATAAACAAAAAGCTGTGTCAAATACAAAGTAAAAACCTCTTTAAAAATACCTATGTCACAGAATACTGCAGTGTTTTAAACAAGGTTCCTTTCCTGTCAATTTTTGCAGTTGTAATGTTCTTAAGGGTTTATGTTAAGGTTCATTTGATTCTATTTTTTAATTAGCCAAAGCATCTACTAAAGCTATGCATGCAAAAAAATTCATGCATATCTTTATGCATGAATAAAGGAAATTTAAATCACCATATCTTGTTGCTTAGACTTTTTTGTTATTTTAATATACAGTGAAGAAAACATAGCAAGTCTTTGTTTCTAGAAGATATTATATTGCATTGCAGCAGGCGTAATTTCCCCTATTTTGGGAGTAAAATGGGTATGAATATATTTGTTCTTCAAAGCAAAATCTATGAAATATGCTTTCTTTATCCTTTTAAGCATGTGTGCCTGTACATATGTGTTCCTACTGACTATTCTGGGGGAACGTCCACAGCTGCTTTGAGCTGCCATAGTTCCCTGAAATATTTTTGTCATAATTTTTACTGAAAATATTCATCACAACAAAATATTTATGTTTTTTAATGTAAATGTGACACAAAGGGGACATGCCAGCCAGCTACTCCTCTAACTCATTGTATTAAGCAGCTAGGAAAAATGAAGCAGGAGTTGTATGAGGACTGAGCTAGTAGTGGCACTGATTACTGAATCTGATGCATTGAATACAAGAACTTTTTTGTGTTATAGTGTCCCAACACTTGACAATATTGGAGCTGATGGATATTTTTCCCACTGACTTTTACCTTAGAGGGTACAAGTTACAAAAGTAACTCACAGAAGACATTTGAGACACCGTGGTCAGGCTTGTTATGCTGACTTGTGTTATAATCTCAAGTTCATACTTTTACATTTATAACACGGATTTCAACAATAAAGGGGGGGGATATTTTTAATATGGTTTGGGAGAGCCATTAAATGTGGAATTATGGGAATATCATCCATTGACTGCAGAAAGTTTGGAAAAAATATGGGGAGATCATGCTTCAGTAAAACATCACCAAGGAAAGAGGCTCTTAAGTAAGACAAGCCCAGCAGGCCTAAATTGGAAAATATAATGAAGTTAATTACTTGCATTTTTTAGCTTCTGTCTGGAAATTCTGGTTTTAGCTCTATTTTCCTGGTTTTAGCTCTATTATGGTTTTGTTTTGTTGGTTTGGTTTTTTTTCCATGCAAGGAACATTCTAAAAAGTCTAGAAAAAGGCAACTGCAGCATTATGGAAACAGTCTCATGGAAGAATGTTATCAGAGGTTGACATGCAGTGATCTTTGTCTTCTGCCCTTTTTTTCCCCACTTCCCTTTCTTTCCTCAGATGAGGAATTGTAATTGAGCTATTGCCTGACCAACCTGGAAATGGGTAAATTTGAAATTAATGAATAAAACCCTCCATCTTTAAATAGGATTATTATGCACTAATTCTGAGATTTTGTAACTGAATAATCAGACTTCAGTCTTCACCAACACACACCATT
>WEZZ01037295.1:57538-92394 GCA_013400585.1 Chloropsis cyanopogon
TTATTCTAAACGCATTACTCATTTAATAAGCATACCACACTAATTCTCTACTGTTTCCGTATGAGCATCTCCCAATGCCAATGTAAACCCACTGCACAAAGCTACATTAAAGCAATATTTATGGTTGAGATCTTAACACAAAAGTCAGGAAACTCAGAGTTATGGTTCCCCCAGCCAACCATAACCAGAGGTAGCTTTAGTGTTTTGCATTGCTATGTCTATACTCCACAATGTATGTCCAAATACCGTGACTGAGTTATAGCTGCTGTGGGAACTATAGCTTTGGATTTCAGTATATTTTTGAATTTAAATTCTCAACCCAGGTTATGACCAATTGTGAAAATTATGGTTGCAGCACAGGTTAGTGTCTCCAGTTTGCTGTTCTTGGTTACTGCTGAGGCTACCATGGGAGAATGGTAAGCTCTCCCTGTGGTGTGGATGATGGGAAGACTGAAGGTCTATTTTACTTTGACAAACAAAATACTTTGGCTGCACTCCTAAGGTATATAAGGATTAGCTTTTCTGCAAGCTTTGTATCATTCAGCAGATACTCTGGAAGAGAGCAAGGGAGCTAATAGGATTTGACAGAGATTACTTAACATGACTCTAATGCTAATATCCAATTAACTTGGTCAGACACAGGGAANCTGCATAGTTGGTGTGCAGTTTATTTAAATAATTCCTTTGGACATAAATATTCTTCAGTAAGGACTAAAAATAGATTTAATAGTTTGACAATAATTGGAATTTGATGGAGAGGTTTGCAGTAAATTGCAGATAATTTTTATAATGTTTCTCAAAGATCATGGAATTGAACTCTGAGTTTAGAAAGCTAGCTGACTCAGGACTGGGTCATGGCTTGAATGCCAGAGGAGCAGAGGCCAGAGGCCTCCTCTCCAGACTGTGCCAGTAATGGGATGAAGCTCACTAGTCCAGACACACAGAGAACCAAATAGCTNTGTAGTAGCCTCATCTACACTGGACTGTGACCACAATTTGTAATTCTTAGGGAACACAGCCACTTTTCTAAGGCAAGTTATAATCTTGTCTGTTGGGAAACATCCAACCAAAGCAGAGTATGATAAGTGGAAAGAGAACTGCGTGCCTACTAGCAGCCACTCCAAATCATCACCTTTGTTTGCTTTCAGATGTTATCAGCATCCAACTGCAAGGATGAATGAAGTGATACATCTGGCTCACTGACCAAAACATGAGGAGTGTTTTCCCGTGCTCTTAACAGATGCCAGCAGCAGCACACAGCTGAACTGGCCCTTCCATAAACTAATCCCTTTCGAACATGGCTGCTGATATGTTCATACCTCATGGTTATATGTCTTGGCTTTTCATTTTATGTATTGAATTGTTTGGATAAGGTCAATATATACAGCAGTAACATTCCCTCTGACTACACAAGCCCAGCTGCTCCTGCCCCATATTTCAACTGGCTTCCCACTCCACCTAAATATAGCAATGATATAATTGGATTGCACAGGATCAAAACTGATCATTTTGAGGTCAGAGAATAGACATAATTTGCTTTGTGAATGTATATTTCTTCAGTGTATTTTGCAGCAATTCTAAACAGGTTTCAGGCCAAGTCTCTTCACAGAGGGCTTTTGCATGACCAGAAGAGCAGTACATTACTGCAGACAAGTGTACCATTGTTGTTCCCCTGTACACCTCAGTGCGGTGTGTGTGCAGTGCGAGGTCTCAATGAGCACGCATGGGGACAAATCTTTTGTTTGCATGTAATCATTAGCTTGGAAAACTACAGAACTAAGCAAAGCTTATTAAAAACCTGGACAAAGGAAAAAACCCCAAAGCAAGCTATTTTTAGCTCTGTATAAGCAACTCCTCAATTGTTCTAAAAAAATATTTATTGGAAAGAGCTTGAAATATAAACATATGGACACTATAGTATTTTGCAAAAGGTCTGCCTGTGCTCTGCAGAACTGTTGGATAAGCTGAGAAACAATCATTTTATACTTTTAAGAATAATGAAAATGAATTAAAATTGCCTACCAAGCTATAAATTAATGCAGAGGTACGGTCATCTCATTCTTACCAGTTCACAAGTATGCTAGTTTGCAAAGCCAAAATTCTAGTGTGCATCACAGAACTTTTAAAGCAAGTTGGAATTAGGTGTAAAGATACTTTTGAGTCTTCTGTTGCTCAAAAGAGATGGTTTTTGTTGCTATGGGAGCATGTTTTTGGACTTTGGGGTGAAATTGAGTTATCTAGCACACTGTTTATTTAGATTACAGTTTTGAAGTAATTTCCTACAGATCCTTTGAATTCTTGGAATCTCCTGATGCTAGTTTATGTGTACCACTGATTTAGGTTTTGGATTTTTAAGAAAAAGGTGTTGGTTTTGGTCATATTGATCATGAAATGGGGTTCTGTGATGAGGACTAAAATCAGGACTAAGAAAGGCATAGATGAGCTACTACATAATGCTTAGCTTGATGTAACTAAGAGCAAGATGCAAGCCTCTGCCCCATCGTTTTCCATGATTTTCATTTACATGTATGGAGTGTTTTGCATACTGTGACCTCTCAATTAAAGTTCTTTATATCTCAGTAAACTACCATGCTACTTTTCCAGATGTCCTAATCCTTTATGTAAATGCACTTATTAAACCCAGCCACCAGGCTCAGTGAAACCTGCCAAATCCACTGTGTCTGGACTCACACACTCCGTAGACTAAGCTTTATTTGCGTAAACTTGTTCTCTAAGTGTAATCTTACTTATCATCTGAAGAGTTAAAGTTTCACTAATGTAAATCCCTGACAAATCAAGTACAGATGTAACTGTTTGCCCCCAGGCTCAGCCTGTCAATTCACTGCCACCCTTGTATCTTTTCCCTGCTCCTTCCTCCAACCCCTCGACCATCCTTGCCACCCTGCAAGTGTTTTTTCAGTACTAGTAGTCATTTAGAGCAGTTTATGCAGATACATTGCAGGTACTAAACAGGACACTAGAATTTAGTCATTTGGGCTTTTTCCTTTAGATGAAACTGTCTCACCAAATAGTGATGGCCTGTAATTCTGGGTGTCTGTTTTTAACACCTTGAAAATTTTGCTCTGTCAATCTCCAGGTGCGAGACAGATTGTTGCAGTTTGCCAGGCAATGTTCCAGATAAGGAGCCGAGCTCAATAAATGCTTAATGTAAGCTGGCAAATTCCAGGAAGCATCCAAGGAATATTCAATCAGACAGCAGCAGGGAGGTGGTGGTGGGGTAACTCCCAAAAAACACCATAAGGAAGTAGACGATGGGGTGAGGAGATGATTCTTCATATTCCTTTGTCTGTGAGAAATGGAAGTTCCCTTCCAGTCATAAAAACAGTAGATTGAAAACCCAAATAAAATCTGCCAGCCTTCAAACCTTTTATGAAAATGAGGAAAATGTTATTTTTGAATTCAGAGGGTGCTGGCATACGCTGGGTTTGTTTCTGATTACTTTAAGTTCTAAATATGTTTCCTTTGCTGGTACCCAGTTGCTATTTATTTGGCTTTAGTCTTTGATCTCCCTTATGCTGGCACATCATAAAAAACATATTCCTGTTTGAATTCTATATTATGCAGTTAGTCTTTGCTCGTTATGTTCGCCTGGCTGGTTGTACATATAGAATAAGACTCTCTTTGTTTTTGATAGACTCCAGGTGTTTATCACTCTAACTTACTAATGGATTTGACCACAGAATATGCATGCAAGAAGAAAACTGAAAAACTAATGGCAAAATTACTGGTTTGATAATTCAATGGCCTCCTATACCATAACCACAGGAACCACACACATGCATGCGTGCATGCAAACAGGGTGAGTTTTGTAAAAGCAAGGATCCTTTGCTTATTCTGTTTTCTTCAGATGAATTTTTCATTCTGAAAACTAAGTTTTGTTTCAGATTTATTTTCCACTCCGAGTTTTCTTTAAAGCTTTTTGAATTTAGGCCCTGTTTATTCAATTCCACATGACAGTACATTTGAGGAATGTCCTGTATCATCTAGCTGAGGTGATGCAATTCCTACAACTTTCCTACTCCTCCTTTGTAATTCCAAGGAAAGGGAGCATTCCTATCAGCCTGTCAGGCACTGACAGCTCCAGCTAACATGTTTAATCTGCATTGCAATAGCTTGGGAACTGACGATATTAACTTTCTTCGTATCTCAGGTGAGGAGCCAAAGCTTTCTATCACTTATTTACCACACTGCTTTACAGTAGCCAAAAATGACTCTTCCCCCCTTCCCCCTTTTCTGGTTAATCCAAATCTTGTAGTGGGAAATTATAAAAATTCCAATTAAAAAAATCCTTATTCCTGTACATACCACCAAATGATAATTACCTGTTTAAATGCAAAGGTCTGTGAGAGCTTGGCTTTAAATCTTACCTGAGATCTGTTACAGCTGCTGCAAAATACACTGCAGCGAAATATGATTTGAATTTATCCTTCAAAGAAGCAACACACAAATCATATCCCTTTAGTGCTCAGAATCTTTCCCTTTGTATGAATTATTTAATTATTTGAAATTTTAAAAGCAAATCTCAGATTAGCATATTGATTAAGTTTAATGAGTGTGTCCCTTAAAACATGGAAAATTTATCTTGGTTTCACTTAAACACAGTTTAAAAAAGTGAAGCTGCAGAGATATATTCTGTATGTGCCTATACACACAGGTGAAATCACATACATGTGAACCTTGTTTTAGTTAGAATTACAGGTGGATCATATCCATAATAAGTGATTTCACTGTGATCTGAGTGGTAACCCAAGCATTCCTCACAGTTGAATTTTCCTATTTTGTTATACTGTTTGTCGATTTCCATACTTTAAAAAGTATGGATGCCTTTTCAGTCTAAATGTAGTGCTGTAGTTACCAGTTTCATAAAAACAATATTAAACTTTTAATTCCAGTATATACCTAAGTACTATGAATTTTGCATTGAGCTTAATATAGCTTTCTAAGAACCATAGCAGTGCTGAAGATTGAAAGCTTATAGAGAATAATCTGAGGACAGATTTACGGTGCTGAGGCTCAGAATTACCCCATTTACACCTGCTAAGTATTAAAGACTGACATTTTGTTAATTTTATCTTTGGCTGCAGGAGAGGTTCCTCTCAGAGGTCAAACATGCTTGCTGTGTTGGTTGCTTGCTCTGTGGCCATGCTAATGCAGGGGTTTAGCTAACATCCATGGGCTTGGCGAGCTTTTTCCATTGGGAGAAGGAACTGATGCAGCAATTCAGCATATTAACAAGGAATGCATGCAAGCCCTGTTTTTAAGAGGGGTAAAGAAAATAAATGGCAACAGCTTTCTTGCAAATAGTTTGTAGGACTCTTTCCACTGGATCCCAAGAACTTCACTTGCACAAACGCTCTTCTACCTTCCAAAACAGCCATTTTGCTGCAAAGCGGACTCCTGGTTCCCCAGTTATGATCTGATTCCAAGTCTGAGCCCAAGTTTGAGTCCAAGTCCCAGGCCCCTCCTGGGGTAATGTTTTGGTTTTGGACAGGTCCTGGTGATCTTCTCTCAAACAGTGACTGCCATTGTTTCCAGCAACTCATATAGAAAATGAGTTTAATTCCCTGGACATGAAAAAAGTCAGATTACCCTCTGGCTCTTCTGCTATCTGTGGATCAGCTACAGCTGAAGGCAGCTATTGTCATTTGCAAAAGAGTGGAAAAGGGAGGGACAAGAACCAGGGAAGTGAAGGAAAAGGCAACAAGAAGATATAGCAGCTTGAGGGAATGGAGCAATGACAACAGCTCTTAGGTCCATGTGATCCAAAACCAAATAATGCATAGAAGAAGGCAAAGCTATGAGGCATAAAAGGAAAATAAAAAGGACTTACCTGTCTGGTTTCACATTGCTTCAAAATACTTTTTTTTGTTGCTCTTGGGAAGGTAAAGTTCTACCCAGAAATGAAAAAGCTACAATAGAAGTTGCTTTTATACAATACACTACAGACCACTATCAACTCCTGCTTATTTTCCTCCCTACCATGACAGTTTAATTTAAAGGGGAAAATCTAATTTCCTGTGCTGATTATATATCCAGTTAATTCCAAATTCTCATGTAACGGTTAAAATTCCTGACAATTAATAGAGGAGGCACAGCTCTGCTGATATAACTTTGCCACATTCTCATTGAATCCCTGAATAATTTAGGTTGGAAGGGACCTCTAGAGATCTCCTAGTCCAGATCCCCATCTCAAAGCAAGGCCAACTTCGATTGTATTGCTCAGAACTTTATCCAGTCAAGCTTTGGTATCTCTGGGATCAGAAATCCCATACTTTCTCTGGGCCTCTGTTTAAGTGTTAAATCACCCTCATGGCAAAACTATTTTCCTAATATCTAATCAGATTTTTTTCACATTATGTCAAGTGCTGTTTGTCCCCTGCCTTACTGATGAACACCAGCTCTGGGGATAGCCTGGCTCTGTCCTCTCTACACCCTCCCATTCGGCAGCTGCAGCAGTAAATGCCCCATCTCCAGGCTGAACAAGCCCAGCTCCCTGACCTTCCTCCCACGCCAGGGGCTCCAGCCTGAACCATCCCACCAGCTCTTCACTGGCCTTAATGCAGTACATCCATGTCTCATACTTGGGAGCCCAGAGCTGGACACAAGACTCCACTGTAGGCTATAATGGAGTGAATTTTTCAGTGGAAGGACTATTGCTGATATCTAAATTTCCTCGCTCAGAGATGGGATGTGAACACTCTGTTGCGTCCCTATAGAGGAGATAATGTATTGCACTGTGCACCAACTTCCACAGGAAGGAAACTCAGGGCTTATAGCTTTTATGGATCTGTTGATCATTTCTGCAGGTAAATAATCTGCTGGTGTTTCACCTGGATAGTGCTTCCTCATATCAGCGTGGACCAGCAAAGAAGTCAGTCTCCTTATGGGTATGCATTTTATAAATATCAGTGTGGACAGTTTTTGAAAATGCACTGCTAAGTCTTCTTGTATGCATGCAGAATATGGTGCAACACAAGTAAAACAACATAGGCATCAGTTAGTCTGTTAAAGACTTAATAGGTATTCCCCTGAAAAAATTCTCATTTTAATTTTCTTTTAGTCGCTCTGTTCTCTTCCCTATGAGGGTGGTGAGTGATTGGAACAGGTTACCCAAAGAAGCAGTGGTTCTGTGTTACTGGAGGTGTTCATGGCCAGGCTGGAGGGCTTTGAACAACCTGGTCTAAAGGAAGGTGTCCCTACCCATAGTATGGAAGTTGGAACTAGATGTTTTTTAGGCCCTTTCCAACCAAAACCATTCTATGATTCTTTAGAGGCAGATCAGAGAAAGCATCAGCTCTAAGTATTATTGCAATAACTATTTAGGTGAAAAAAAAAAAAAAGCCTTCTGCTTAATTTGAAAGGACAAAAAAATGCTGTATATATCCAGTTTTAAATATAACAGGCACCATTTACAAGAGAGTATTTACTGCTGGCTATCACATGCACTTAGTTACTTCTCTAAAGCTGTGAGACCCTGGCTGTATTTACACTGTTAAGTGGTATGTGCCCTGTGTGATCTGATACCTACTGGGGTTTCCAACAGTGTCAGGTGCTTATCATTCTTGTTCCTTCTGTCATTTGGAGAGGTGATTATGGAGAACCTGGAGGCAAATTAGAAAACAGCAGATTAACACATCAGTGATGCAATCAAAGTGAATGATTTATGTGTCTTGAACAAATAAAACCCACCCAACTCTGTATGCAGCACTGGTGGAAAAATGTATTTTAGTTATGAACTTTGAGACAAAAAAGTTTTTTGGATAGTCTTTTCATGACCGAAGTCTCAGGAGCTCAAGACTGTGTCAAAAGCTGTATGATCAAGCATGTATTGTTGCTTTTTAAATTCCAGTAGTTATGCAGCTTTGCCCCTTGCCTGTCTTCAGAGTTAATGTTTTTAGGTATCGTTGAAATGGGACTTCAGAGAAGGAAGTCCTTATGAAAAAATTTTAGCTGCAAGACCTCACAGAGTAGAAATCCCAACCTGTGAATAAAAGTATGGCCTTTATAAACTCCATTGGCCTATTTTGGCTAAATACTGAGTTTTGGGTACCCTTTAGTTTTGACTTGTGACTCCAGGAAAGTCCCCCTTGCACCCCCACTGCTGGTGGGTATCTCAGGAGCTGAGCCTGGATTGACAATAGGCAGGCTTTGCTCACATCTCATGCAGACGTCACCCACAGTTTGGTTTGATGTTTACTGTTTCTGTATTTAGCCTTTACACTTCAAAGCATTTCTAAGACTGATAATTAAATGGACACATGAACAACTCAGTTCTTGGGCTGAAAATGGCGTCTTGGTATGGATGGGAATTGTGACATGCAAACCTGAAATACCTCAAGCATAAGAGCCAAGGGAATAATTTTGATGATCATTACTAGTGGACTGGCTGCTGCTCTTGCTTGCTGAGCTAGACAAAAGGGTGTGAAGTCCGCATTTCACGGAACTAGAAGCTTATGTGGTCATGGAAAGTAAACAGCAGAAAACCAAGATATTTTTAAGGCGGGCAGGAGGCTCATTAGTTAGTTGCAAGCCTAACCCTGGTGACCCAGACTGCCTATCCACAGCCTGGTAGCTGTCAGTCCTGTCTGTCTCACCCCTTCCCAGCAGAAACTGCTACCAGCTGCAGCATCAAAGCACCCTTGGAATTGCTGTCCCTCCCTGCTGCCCACTGCTCCTCTTATTGCCGGTCAGAAGAGCGCTCAAGAGAGCTCTGGGGGTCTCTGGTCCCAGAGGATGCTCTGGTCCCCTAAGGGTGGCCCTTGGGACTGATGGGGCCTTATCCTGCTAGGTATGCCAGTTTCAAGTACATTTCAACCTTCTGTCAGTTCTCCTCTGAAAAAAAATTACTCTGCTGTGCTGGCTGTAAAATATCTGCAGAGTATCCTGGCCTCTTCTGTAAGGTCTTCTAAGCAGCAAGTGGGGAGTAGTGAGAGGATGTTTGTTTTGAAAAGGGAAGGGGAAGCAGTATTTGGCTGTAAGTGTATCTGGGGGTGGGCAGACTGGTAAAGATGCAGGTTGTATTTCTCAGGGTTGAATGGGTAACAAGACAGCAGTAGAAACAAAGCATTCTTTAAGGAAATAAAGAGAGAAGTAAAACTGAAAGGGTCCTTAGTGTAGCATTTTGAGTTTATGAGGCATTTCCTCTTTCTGATGAATATGGATAGTTTAACTTTTCTGCACATTGTTGTTAAAAATGACTGGAGTACAACTACAAATAGATCTCTGTTCTCCTGTCTGCAAATTCTAAACACAAAAATGCAAAATTTAGCATTGAGTTAGTGTCAGATCCCCTGTGAAGCCAATGGAAATGGTATAGTTTACATGGACATAAAATGTTACCCGCAGTCTGGATTGCTAAACCACTAGGGTAAGCGGTGAGAAAACTTATTTATAGACATTTCAATTACATCTAGAAACCTTTTCCCATGGCTGCATTTCCAAGCATCTCCACTTGCTTACTGTGCACTTTTTTGCAAATGTAAGTTGTAGTGGCACAAATCTTCTGGAAGGTCAGTTGTAGAAGAGTTACAAACCAGTTTCTTTTGCAAAGCAACATATATTTGTCACCTAAATGGAAATATTTAATGGAAAAAAAGAATGGTTAAGTCACCTAATCCAAGAACTGGGGCAGCACAGTGGAACTGGAGTGACCAGTTGTTCTCCTGAAATCACAAGTTCATGATCACTGAAGAAACTTTTGAATGTGTGCCAAGAATAAATCCTATTAAATTTTTTGGCTGAGCTGTTCAACACCAATCATCCAAATAAGCTTGGAAATAGTAACATTTGATCTACAGAAAGTCAGGATTAATTTGAGAGGTAATTTGGTTCAGGAGAACTATCACAAAAAAATCACAGAATATTCTAAATTGCAAGGGACCCACAAGCATCCCTGGGCCTAATTCCTGAGTGAATGGCCCATATAGGGGGTTAAACCAACAACCTTGGCATTATTAGCACCATGCCCTAACCAACTGCGCTAATCTTAGGGCTGCCAGGCAAGTTCATCTAAAAATCCATTCTGTCTTCAACCCCCACAGCAGTGCATCAGCTTACAAGACTCACCCGTAACATTCTTTTTGATGACAACAGAAGCTGTTCTTTGTGTATCTTATTTTAAAGCATATTTTTTAGCCTTTCTGTTTCTACGACTCCTTTCCTAAACTACTTAGGACAGACAGATAATAGGATGAGGTGCATGGGCTGCTTCAGTGCTGCCTCAGAGAATCTGGGGGACCAAACTGCCAGGACAGGCTCTTGCCACTTCTGTTAGGCTCTAGTGGGTTTAAGCAGATATTGCAGAAGAAAAAGACCATAAGCATCCCATGCTTAGGATCAGCCATTCAGATCTTCTTCATCTTAGGGAAAAATACTTTTTTAAACTTAAAATTGATTTTAAAATATGAACATGTGTTCAGAAAGCCAAGGGAGCAGAGGCAAGACCGGGCTAACACAAGCTGGAAATATCAAACAGGGTGTGCATTAGCCTGCAATGTTGGATCACTTGGCTATTTAATCCCGTTATGGGGCAAGAAATCCCTACACAACATGCAGGAGGGTTTGACAGGAAGTGAGACAGGAGAAAATGAATTGTTGTGTCTTGTGATATGCTGTATGCAAAAGTGAGCCAGGGGTGAAAGGGTATGATGACAAAGCTGTTGGCAATTTAAATCTTGGCTCAGGCATAAAATAAATACATTATTCCTGATGGTGAAATTAGATGGTGCTGTCATGGATTCATTTTGTCTTCCTGGTGTTTTTATAGCCCCTTCTCTTTCATCTGACCCATGGCATTCATATCTGCACGCCAATGTGTCAAAATATTCTTTGAATGTGTCAGGTTTGAGTGCACTTTAATTGCAACCCAGGCTGCATGCATGGATGTCTGAACTCCACATCCAGATACCATTGAATTCTATGCGTTTTGGAGGGTTGTACCAGGCCTTCTAAAGATGGCATTGACTGGGGCAGGTCTGCTTTGGGGCATGGTACCACTCTTGCCCCAGTTTTTACTCTGCCTTTGAACGTGCAGGGCTGACCAGTGTTGCCAGGGGGGTGGTTCAGGGTTTTCACACAGCCAGGAACAGGGTCCTTAAACTTCACAAGAGGCAACATGACCTCATAGAGTTAAAACTAAACCAAACCAAGGCAAACCAGAAATATTGTGGCAGTAACTGGGTGTGTTGGGAACATTAACTTTCCATTTGGGTCCCCTGTATTTTTTTTACTTTCAGGATTTTCTTTTTCATGTGGTTTGCTTTCTTTTCTTTTTCCCTTATGGTTTTTACATTCTGAAAATGACACCTTTTGCCATGCTGCAGATATTAGTGCAGGGGGTCTCTGACTGCTGGCCTGGCTGCTATTGCAGTGACAAAGATGGGGATTTCCTCTGGGTGCAGGAGGGATAACCTCTGTTTGCATGTGACTGACTCTGCTTGCTCCTAGCAACCTCCCTGCTTTTTCCAAGATGTTTCCTTTTCAGTTTACACCAGTGGAATGGGGAAAGAATAAAAGGAGCAGGTTGATACTTTCGTTTGGATAACTTCCTCCTGCCACCCCCATTTACTTATCTAAAGCTTATCTGAATCTTTATGGGCTGGAAAGTCACAAAATCAGATGTTCTTGGGAGTGCTTTACTGCTCTCTAGGCTTGGTGTGGGTGGACATACCGCAGGCACAGCTTGTCACGCAGTGTTTTGGTAGCTCTAGCTCCTTACAGCTGCCTAGAGCTTGGCTACATATGAAAAATTAAACAAATGAAATATTGGTGGAATTTGGTAAGCACTCTGGAGCACAGCCTGCAGCTCTGTCCTTGGCTCACTGCTGCTTTTCCAGGGGAAGGAGAGCCACCCCTTTCCAGTGACCTGAGCCCTCACAGCTGCTCCCAGGACCTGTGCTCTGAACCCACCATTTTGAAGCCCCAAGTGTAACACAATTTCAACCTCATGCCTTATTTGTGTTTGAATTCCTTATAGAATATTTGGTGCCAAGATTGTGGCTGTGTCTTGGTTTTCTATGGAACTTAATGGAGAGAAAAAAACTCTTTCAGCCATTTAACTAAAAATATGTGAAATAGGATTAGCCTGTACCTTGTAAAATTTTATTTTAAGAAACTAAGGCCCTGATCCAATCACAATGAGGTCAGTGGGACACTTTCCACTGATTCAGTGGGGCTTGGATATGGTCCTAAGACATTATTTTCAGAAACAAGGACTGTGAGAAATGTATCTAATATTAGAAATTTATTGTTTATATTCTTTCTATAATTAAAATGGCCAGCTGCTGTTAAAAGGTTTCCTCTGAGCTGAATGTCTGCATATTAAATTTGACTCTGAAGCAAAATGAGAGATGTTGGCTCTTGACAACGAAGGCTTTCTGCACAGGGATCCAAGTGGGCTGGTGTCACAGTTATCCTGTTCCACAAGGCACTGCTGCAAGACATTTGTTCAAGTTCTCCATCCTCCTCCACAAACATGACAGAAGTCTGCAGTCAGTGAGTAGATTTGGGAAAGCTGTTTACATATGACACCACCACGACAGGAATGCATGTAGCTGATCGGATCCACACCTCGTTAGTGCTGTTCTTGGACAGACACAACTGAGACTGCCCTAAAAGTAGTTTCTACTTCTTTGGAGTCCTTAATGGCTTGAAATCTTGAAAGACTGAGACACTTGCTGTCGACACTAGGTGTATGGACAGCCCAGACCTCCAGATGGATGGGGAAGCGGCTCTTTGCCAATATCTTTAGTAAATAAAAGGAACTGCATGGGTAAGCTGGGGACATTTGTGTGCAGGCAATCAGCTGAGATATTTTTTTCTTTTAAAGCTGCTGAATAATGGGGCAAAATTACCATCTGTGTCCACCATCTGCTTCACCCATGTATGGGATGGATGGTGCCTCTAGGCAGAAAGGGCAGCTTTTGGGACTGAAGTACAAGATCCAAACTGGAAGACATAGAAGAAATGGAAAAATGTGGAAAAAAGGAAAAAGGATCTGATGAGGGATGACCTTCCTTTTTGGACGTGAAGATTGTCTGTGAGTGCTCAGGGTCACCCGTTTCTCTACAGGGAGCCAAAGCACACCCAGGGCAGTTGTCAAGAGTCAACATGGCTGAGCATCCAAACACACCCAAATGCTGAGCACTGGTGATAAGAAGTGACAGCTGGGCCACCTCAGAGCTGTTTGGGCAGGGCATGGCCCCATTTTTCATGCAGGCTGCTGGGTACTGTCCTGAGAAGCTGAGTGAGGTTTCCTTTCCTGGCCATGACCACCCAACACTGCCTTTTTCTGGGACATCATCGGGGACAAGATAAGGCTGTGATGATGACCTGCCCCAGGAGGTGGTGATTTCCTCTCCTGTGGAGCGGAATTCCTATGGAATTCACCCCTTCCAAACTGATTTTATTGTGTCCCCCTCCATCCCTTTTCCCTCCCGTAGAATCATGTCTGTGTAGACCCCTTTGTGTAAATCCTTTCCTGGTGAAGTTACTTGCTCTGAGTACTCCTGGAGAATTATGTACCTTCCTGAGGTCCTGCATGGGAGGCTCCAGCATGTGCCACTTAAGCAATTTGCACAAGAATGCTGGGAAGTTGAATCAGTGCTTCTAGCTGTGCAAGAGGGAAGAAACACTTCAAACACCAATCGTTTTTAAAGATTACATTTCTTCCCATCTCAGAGCAGTCTGGCTGATTTTGGGCAGGAATCAGATGTGTTTTATTTACTTTATTCCTTGTATCCATGCAAGCTACAGTCAATACTTCTGTTACCACTTCCATTAACATACTGGCTGAAGCCAAAATTTGATCTTACTCCAGCTTCACACCTGAATGACTGAAACTGATGCAGTTTTATTGAAAGGTATAGGATCTGTTGGACACACATCGGTATCAGTGAGCAGTCACTCACACATAACCAGTCCTTCTGGATTTACTAATGGCTCACAGATTGGAATGGACTTCACGTTTGGCCATTAAGCATGGCTTTAATCTCTTTACCTTTTGAATTTACATCAATTACATAATGTTTTGGATATTCTAGAGAGCTGGCTTCAGTTTTAACAGATTTTCATATAAAATGGGCCATCTCCTAGGTTTTCTTGCTTTGGGTAATATTTTATAATAAATACTTGATATTTAGAGGTTTTTAAAAACGGAATTATTATTACTACAGTGGCATCCAATGCTCTTTCAGTGCTCCACCACGACACCAAAAACCACAATTATAGTGAAGTAGGCTGCCTGATAATTATGTGCACTTTACTCATATGAAATGAACAAATGCAATAATTTACACTAAAAAAAGAGAAAATTTAACTTGATATCACCATATTGGTCTTTCCCAATAGATATGTCAAGCCCTGTTGGACATAACTGATCCAACAACACATACACCAATAAATAGGAATTTCTTTCCACTTAAGTTTCCCCTTATTTATGATGCATCAGTGTGTGTGGTTGACATTTGAGATGTAGAAATGGAATAGTTAAATGTAATTTTTTTACTTTAATAAGGATCTTGTTTATATACAATGAAGACTTGCAGAGTGTTTAAACACCACTCATCTTAGAACCATTCTTGAGTGAGACTGATACCGGCCTACTATCCTTAGATTTAGGCCAAAGTTGTATGGCTGCTTCAGCAAGTGTTGTGTAGGGGGGCTGTGAGGAAAATGCCAGCTCCTTCTCTCTGTTCATCTTCATATCCATGTGCTCACATTACTGCTCATCCAACAGTGCTGGAGGAACAAGGCACAATGGAGGGCTGGGTGAGGAAAAGCTGATTTTTAGCTGGATCCATTCCCTTGTCCAAATCCCTGCAGAATCAAACAAACTACTCACAGCTTCAATGGCACAAGTAGCTTTGGGTGGATGAAAATGGGGGAAGGAACCACCCCACCCACCCCCTTTCAACACGGCTCCAACTGGAATAAAATAATCATGGAACTTCAGCTGCAGTCAAGCAACAGAATTACCTGCTGAGGCTTGGTTTGTGGGGGAACAGAAGCAATAAAAGTCGAAAGGAAGCTATAGGGTTTGATGAGGTTTGTCTGTGTTTGGCAACGACTTTTTCCTTTCTTAGAGGTTCTTGGAAATGTCTTCAAAACATTCCAGGCTTGGTTTTGCTCCTTAAATACTCTTCAGTGTTTTATTTTAACAGTGAAGAGCCAAATTCTTCCCTCAGATATGCATGTAAATACTCCCACAATAATCTGAAGAATTGTCTGCACATACCCTAAGTGCAGGAGATTTCTCATTTGGTATGTGCTTTGCTTCTTAAGGAGAAGTCAAATCTGAGCACAGACTTCCTCCTATTCACACAAATTCTTAAAAATTTTGTCTTTTTTCAGCATGGCTTGAGGAGAAGTTGCTCTCACCCTACAGGGAACACTAACATATTTCATGAGAAGACTCAGAAAGATTGCCCACAAAGCACTGGGTGTATCAGGACAGTTAAAATGGTGAATCTGATCCTCTGATATATGAGAAATGATGAAGAGGTAGGAAGAGCTGCAAGTAGGAATGGGATAAGACATTAATTCATGGAAAAAAAAATTGGTACATCATATTTGATTTAAAATACAAGGACTGAAACAGTAATGTAGGTCTTTATGCTCCTCGATAAAACACTATTGGACTTAAAAATAGGTTTTAAAAACTGAGCTGCTGTTTTGATTTGTAAAACAAGTTAAACCAAACTTGACAATAAGGCATGTGCTTTAGATTTCCCTGGTTTGAGGCACTGTTTACTCTGGCAGATGTATCCTTAAGTGAAGCTTTTTTTCCCCCCTCAAAGCTGTTACATGGTAGACTGATGTTGGCTGACCCTGAAGCAAAAATTTGAAAACAGCACATTTATTTTCCTGCTAATGCTAAACACACATGCCATGCAGCATTTTTTTGGTCTAGATGGAAAATCTTCAAATCTGGACTATTTGTCCCTTTTACCCTGACTTTAATGTTTTCATGAACACAAAAATAACATAACAAACTTGGGGGACAGGAGTATGTGTGTTTTGCAGTGGGAGAGCGGCCTGTAATTTGCAGGCTGCAGGCTGGAAGGGGCAGATGGGAAGAGCCAAAGGGTCAGCCTAGTCCCATGCTGTGTCAGTGACAATGGGCTTTCCCACATGCCTCAGCAAAGCTCACAGATTGCTGCTGCCCAACCAGGCAAAATGTTAGTCGACCTATAAATTCCATCCTCTTACTTTCCTCATAACACAGGCAAAATATCAGGCTGACAGTCATCTTTGCTACTACTTGAACAATTCATTGGGAAAAAAAAAACCCAAAACAAAACCAAACAACAAAATCCTGCAATATTGTTGATATTTGCAGACAGCTCTGAAGAAAGACGACTTTTTGGAATAGTGGTATTGCTGTGATGTGGAGGCCCCATTCTACAGAGATTTTGTGGAGGCCACATGTGATTGCCTCTGTTTTAACAGCTTTCATGTAGGTATAAATAAAGCTAGCATACTTGTAGAGCCACAGTCAATCTCCAAGACACTGAGTTTTCTCTCACTGGAAACCAACTTAAAAGACCCCCTAAGTTGTATCAGAGTCAGCTGAGGGCGTCAGGGCGTGTTACCAAAAAAAAAGGAGCAACATGAGCTCGCTGACTGAAGTTGCTAATGGAGCAGTGGTTTGGGTGAAACACTGAGGGTCTGTTCCATGCAATTCTTGAATGGATTTGACTGGAATGGACTTCAGCTAAATGGATTAAAATGTTAAACCAATTTAAGGAAGTTCATGTTCAGAGATGAAAGAAGTTGCTTAAATTGGTGCCAATCCTCACATCAGTAAAGAGGGAAAAAAGATTCAAGAAAGAAAGACTTGTAAGAGATCATTTCTCTTGGTAAAATATGTAAATCTTTGCCAATGCTAACTGAAAGGAATGAAAAAAAGTCCTCTGGAGAGCTTTTAGCAATTAGTTCCTGTTTGCAAAGAATCTGGGTCTGTGTTGCTCTAGGGTGCTCAGCCCAACAATTTTTTATGGTTTTTTTTTTTTTTTTTTAGATAAACTGGACTGCACCTTATTAGAGATACCCTGCTATATTTTTTTCTCTCTTTCACAGACACACACATCACTTTTCATCCTGTCCTTTTCATCAGCTGCTACTTCTTTAGCAAGTAAAGCAAGTGAAAATAGAGCACAAAGAAATCTCATCTGCATTTATCAGTTTTCTCCTGCTCTTCAGCACTTGGAAACACAGACTTAAAACAGTACCTTGAGGCACAATGCTGTGGCCATCACCCTTGCTGGTACTCTGCAGCCATCAGTGGTGTGCAGACCACAGATCCAGGAGCTCTGTTACAAGGTACCCAGGGATCTGGTACACACAATCTATTCTTTTATTGTAGAGGGCCAGGCTGACTTTGCCTCTTTCTGAGCTGGGGAATAAGCTACCTCTAGCCTACAAATTATGTGTCTGTCTCATTGCAAGCAGCAAACTAGAATCACACACTACCATCCTACAGATTCTAGACTAAATTGGTGCTACTGTCTTAGGGCGAGTTCTGCTAATCCTCATTTATGCAGACATATTTCTGTTTTTCTACTGTTGCATTTTGGAATGATAACATGAGGTTATAGTCAATATACAATATAGATTGTGGATAAAACTTATCTTCTTTTTTCTTTTAATAGCAAAATTCTCACTACTTGACTAGAATTTCAAAAGCTTCAGTAAAAGACTTGCTCTCAAACCTAACAACTGAACCAATATGAACTGGTGTCCTTGAATGCAGAGGTGTGGCCTCTAAAAACAAGATGTGCTTAACAGTACCCTTCTGTTCTGTAGCTTAGCAACTTGGGATGTAAATGAATACTCTTCAAAAGATTTCCCATTTAAATTGGCAAGAAGAGGGATCCATGTTAGAAAGTAGATTTTGTATTCAAATCTGTCCAGGGTAGATGCAATCATATTTGTATTAAAGTGCATTTATTAAGGTTCAGTAAGAATTCACTCTTTCCTCAATTTTTATGTATTTCTGCAGTCATGTATATGACTATCTATCTATCTATCTGTCTATATCTATCTGTCTATTATCTATCTATATGCGTGTATATTTGTATATATATGTATATATACATCCTTTGGATGTGCGTTGTGCATATATGTCTATACATATGAAAGATACATTGCTACATAAAACTCCTTTTATATTTAACTGTATTATGGGAAGTATTTCCACACCGAATTTAACTCCTGTCCAAATAAAATAAGTTGATTAATTTTAGTATTGAGCTTACTTTATTTTTTCACTCACTACATTTACAAGTCAAATGTGGCACACTGAAGACATTTTGCATCCATATAATCAAAAAGGAGCCACCGTTTCATTTGAGGCCAATATAAAATGAGTTATCTTTAGTGTCTAGCTGATTGACCTCTACACAGCACAAGCAACAATTCTACTGGCTTATGCTCTTAATAAGTCTTCCAATGAGAGCTAATCAAAAACAAATTTAAGTCTCTTTCCTGCTGTATTATCACCATGATGCCTGGAAACAAGCACCAAAATAAAATCTCACGATCAATGCTGGCTTTTTAAAATACTTTTCTCATGTCACACTAACACTGTGAGAGGGGCAGAGGAGCTGGGAAAGAGGGGAAGCCTGGAGAGCACAGGCTGGTCAGACAGCACAGAGGAGAGTGAAGGTGCACCAACCTACTGCCAGGTGAGACACACTGTGCTTGCCTCCACAGCTGCCTCCAAAAAATGATTCCTTGGGCCTTCTGGAGTTAGTATCATTTGTAACAGATGTGTAACAAATACAGCTCAGAAAATGGTTTGTACTTGTTGGTACCCACCTGAAGAGATCATCTCACAATACCTGTGACCCATCTTGGGCAGGGTCTCCTTTTCTTAGCAATAAACCAGAAAAGACTGTTTCAGTCACTCTGCTGCTATTAATCTGAGTTTGCTAAACAGCTTTATTCAAATAGTTTCTTTGGTATCCAGCTTCATGGTACCAGTGTTTGGAAAGGTGGTGATTTTCAGAGCAGTTCCCCTTGGTTATGGAAAGTTCCACCACACTATGCCTATACACATTAGGGAAATCCTGATGTTCCCATTCTTCAATGAAGGGCAGGAATCGAGTCTGAGATGCTCACAGTGAGTGCCTTGAAGACAAGAGCATCCATTTTTTCCCCCTTGGGATGCCAATCTCACCTATAAATTTTCCTAACATACTTCAGTGTGCATGCTGCTCCCTTAATTTCTATGGAAATAAGAAAAAAAAAAAGGCATGGTGCCAAAGCATTGCCTCTTTTATTTCAAACGCCCTGTTCGAAAGACCTAAATTGTAATGGAAATATTTCCAGTTTTTTAGTTTAGCAGGAATATCCTAAAAATCTATTTCATTCAGAGCAAAATATTGTCCTTTCTCCCCTTTTTGGCAGTGCTTTATTTAGGAGTTCAGACAAACAAAAATTCAGTTATTCACTCAGCTCTGTTGAATAGTAGAAGACTTCTTCTACCAAGCAGCACAGCTCTCTGTCAGTCCTTTGGCTGGTTATCTAAGGTAAGTGTCACTGTATTACCAGTACTTCATATTTAGTGCTGGCATTGCTTATTGTATTCCAAAGGATTTTCTTTTCCAAAGTAAATGACCAAATTTAGCTATAATAAAAATGTTATATCAAAAATTTTTAGTTACCCTAAAAATCAGTGCTCATTCGGGCTCTGAGGTGGAGCCTGGTGTGTAGATGTGCCCATGTGTGTGTGTGAAGAGCTAACATCAGTTTTTCCCTGCCTATCTGGGATTGTGTTTGATAGTGATGATTCCCCACTAGCCACTCCACTTTTTCAGGCAGCTTATGGATTTGAGAGGACTTTAGTCACATCTTTCCTGCTTCTGTTATTAACAGTGGAACAATGTAAAATAGCAGCTTTCATGCTCCCTTTCACAGAGAGGAGTGATCTAGCCTTGCTTACTAAGGAGTGCATTTGCAGGGGACTGGGCCATTTCTTTGCCTGCCTCACTTTCCCTGAGTAGTTCACTTATTTATTGTGTTTTTTATAACATGCTCCTGGCTTCAACATTCCTCCTTCTCTAAAAATGCCTTCATGCTAAAATGCTAAAATGCTAAAATGCTAAAACTTTGCACATCATACATCTTAGCAAGCCATAATCACATCTGGTTTAGAGCCATGGCTGGTGTCAGCTATTCTTCTTATTGACTTTAGAAGCTAAACATTCATCAGGAATTAAGACGCTGTGAAGGGGGAACAAGCAGCTCTCTAGAACCTTGAAATTTCTAGGCACCCTCCTGAAACAGGTGCATTAAGGTTTGGGACACAGCAGCATCTTGGCTGCTTTACACAGTGTAAGGTAGGGGACATTTAGGACACAACTTTATGACAACTGATTTCATCTTCTCTTGGTAATAAGAAGTACAATCTAGAATTAGAGAACAATATTCTTATTTTTCAGGAGAGCAACGTCTCATCCAATGGTATTGGAATGTATACATCCATTGTAAATTAAAACAATGTTGGGGATGATACTCCCTGACTTGTTTATAGGGGTAGTTATAAAACATTACTTTTGATTGTTAAAGTGTATTTTGCTGGAATGGATAAGAGAAAAAGGAGGATCTTTCACAATTAGCAGTCAGTTTTTTGAGAAAAGAGTCTGAGCCACAGTCTTCATCCATATCCAAGCTTTCTAAGCAGATCTTGTCCAGTGGCTTTGATTCAGTCAAGGGAATCAAGGGAATCAAGGGAACAGATTTTAAGTTCAGACTTTAGTTTCCTAACAGTCAAGGGAAGGAGAAATAGGTCAGCTTTTGAATCCAGCTCACTTCTAATATTAATCTGCAGAAGACAAGCGTTAAAAAAGTGGAAATTTTGCATGCAGCTTCTCTGGCACTGAAGCTGAGTTTGATTATCATTTGGAGGCTATCAGAGGTTATGACAGACAGCAGATCAATCTCGCCTTGGCCTGTTAATGAAACTTTTATGGAGCCATACCAGAATTTAGATTGTCTCTGTGATCTAGGTTAATACAATTAAAAACTATGAAAAAAACCCAAGGGAGAGAGTTACTTGCTATTATTGTTGTCCCAAGTTTTTACGTGGCTGGTCAAGTCACTTTTGCACAGTAAGAGCTCACAGAGAATCACTTGCCATTTCCAGCTGCATTTTGTGCTGTAGCAAAAAAATACCTTGGATTGTATGCCCTCTCAGTATCTTCAGTCACAGCAGGTTAAGATCCTATCAGAAGTCTGTTTGCAATAGACAAATCTGTGGTTTCCTTCAGGCAAAATAAAATCCATCTAGGAGCAAAATTAACTGTATTCTGTTAGGATAAATTCACAGGACAATATTTCTCTTTTGTTTATCTGTAGTTTCTATTAGCCTCTTCTGAGACAGCAGTTTGGTACTTTCTGTCAGAGAACTTCACTGCTAGAGATTGCCTTTTTCTATTCCACAGGTGCGTTAGGTAAACATCTAGTGAAAAGTGTCATACTGACAGTGAGACCAGCAGAGATAATTCTGGCAGTGCCTTTAGTAACACTTGAATTCTCTAAGCCTGTTATGAATTGTGACAGCTGGAGAAGGGTAATAAAATAAAAATAAAATAAGAAACAACAACAAGTAAGTACCTCAGAGAATTAAAACGTCTCAGTTCTGATTTCATTGGGAAAGCAGACTTGCTAACAGTGTTTTATTTTTATCAGCATGTTAATTTATCTTTGGTTTTTTTACTGAATAAAGACCACAAAAGTGCTGTTTATATATTCTTTGTGTGAATGTTTGTTTATTGGTATTGATTTCACCTTGCTTTACATAAGAGATTTTACCTAAGATACATAAGATCATAATGATCAATTTCTTTCCTGTGGTACTGGCTGCTGTGACAGCAATCTTAAATATATTTATGACTGAAAATAACTGAGTCCAGTGGACTTGAATAAAAGCTCCTCATAAGCACACGATTTGCAGCATTGGATATGGTGGAGAAGATTTTCAAAAGCACTTCTGAAAGTCTGACTTTTCACATGCTGAACCAATTACCCTACTGCCCATCAAGCCCTCCCAAATCCTCCCTTTCTGTGTTGTCTCTATTGCTTTGGTCCTGATCCCGAGGCTGCTGTAGGAGAAACAGAGACAGAGTAAGCACATTAACAGTAATCCTATCGTAGCGTGCTGCAGGAGAGATGCCTGTAGCAGCATGGCACATTGGCTCTTCAGCAACGTGCCCTAGACAAAGCCTGCCTGCTATTTCCCCTGCCAAGCACCCTGCATGGATGTGGCTGTGCCACTGAGAGCCGAAGGTCCCCCTGGAATGCGTTTGAAAGGCGTGCGGTTGCGTTTTGTTTGACGTTGTGACAAATCCCAGCTGCACAGCCGGCTGTGGGCTTGCTGAAGGTAGAGGCTTTCCTTGTCCCTGGCTCTGCACGGCTGCTGGGGAGGGCTGCAGTAACATAACTCTACTTTGCTCCATATTTTTCCCATATTTAAAAGAAAATAAACCATATGAAAAAGTGCCCTTCCCACATGCATAAGGACTTCTGAACTCCTCCTGTGCTCTGGATAATTGTTCTCAACTTGCATTTAATTTTAAAGCTTGCTGCTTCTATTTCAGACCAAAGAGGGACTTGTCAGCCATTTCCAATTACAGTAGTTTGCCTAAGGAAAGACATATTTCAACTTACAAACCTCCTACTGCCTGTGTGTCTGTACCCATCCAAGCACATCCAGGGCTGAGAACAAGCAGATAATGACATTGCAGGGTTATAAAAAATAACATTAGCAGAGCCTCCTGTGATAGGATAAGAGGCAATGGTTTTGAAGTAAGAGAAGGTAGGAACAAGAGGGGATTTTTAAGGAAGGTGGGGATTGACCACTGAAAGAGGCTATTAAGGGAAGGGAGAGTTTGCTGTCTTGCCAACTTCAGATTAAGCATGGATTTCTTTTTTTTTTTTTCCCCTGGAAGATGTATAATAGTCATATTCATTTTACTGAGTTCAATAGGTAGGCAGTAAAATTTTCAGGTCTTCTATAGTCAAGGAGTCAAGTAGATATCTTATGACCTCTTTTAGTCCTAAATTCAAGAGATCAGTGAGGAAACATCAGAAACTGCAAAAGCTTCACTGTGTGAGAGAACTGAGACAAGTTAAGAAAAAGCCCCTGATCCTACTCCAGTTTGTGAACATGAGCATCCATCTTCAGAATAGATGTTGATCTCTACAGTGGACTTATGATCTCTGCTTAACTCAGGAAGTCATAAAGAGAAATGATCAGAGGATCAGCTGTTTTGCTATAAAGAACCAATTTTAATAAAGCCCTGCTCTTTTTCATGGGATCTTTGAAAAATTGACAATATGTTTCCATGCATAAGACCCTTTAATTCTTATAATCCTTTTGGCCACTACTGGGACATTTTTTTCCTCAGTGAGCTTTGGTTTTGTATTTGTTACTAACTCATGGTTCCAAGATGTGAGGGACTACCAGTGGGGAAGTTTAAAGTACTTTTCATTTGTAAAACAAAGCTTGGTAGGCTGTGAAATGACCTCCAGCACCATGCCCCCACTCCCTTTCATGCTGGCACTCCCTGCGTGCACCAGCTGGGCGGTGGGAGCTGGCCGGGCACGCTGCAGCGCACGGTGGCACGGCATGGTGACACGGATGGGCGTGCCACCCTTCAGCCATATTGCATCACAAGCGAGGCTAGGTTTGACTTTAGAAAACCATGACTAAATACTGCCAAGTAGTTGATCTGCCCCTGGGTATCTGGATTGAAAGTGCTGCTTTCTGGACTGCTGTAGTGGCCGGCAGGGGGGACCTGCTCTACAATGCAAACATTTGTTTAAGCAGTGCTTTTAGCAGTAGATTACATCTCAGCAGAGCCATGAGTACTGATTCTGGCTGCATGAAGGCCTCCCTTGTAGTAATATACCTATTCTGAGTGTAGACAAGTCTCAGTAACATTAATAAATTGGCACTGAGGGGTTTCTATAATATCTCAGTTTCCCACAGCCAGTTCAGCTTCAGACTCTTCAAGTTTTTAAAGGGGCAGACTGGAAAAAAATCAAAAGGAGGCAGAAGAGGCGCAGGGCTCAATGTAGACATGACAGGGAAAGGAAGGGTATCTTTTTGCTGTCTCAGCCCCATTTTTCACTTTTTAGATAAACATGTGACTCTTTCTGAGTGCCCAGGTGCCATTACCCTCTCTCTCTCTAGCTCTGTGGGTAACAGGTGGGAAGGGGAAGGATGTGCAGGTGCTGCTCCTTGCCCTGCTTGTATCCCCCCAGTTTCATCTAATCTAGAGCTGTCCCTGCCCATAGCACATCTCTGACTTTCACACTGGGTAACTCTCTGCTCCTGCTCCTCATCTCCATTGCGTGCAGCTTCCTTCACTCCCTGAGTTTGCTCTGGTTCCTCTTTTAAAGGCTCACATGCTCTTTCTGAGTTCCCTAGAGTTCCCTTTGTTTACCCAGTAACAGAAAACCTTTCCTTTTTCCACAGTGTGGCTGTGATCTTAAATGGTCTCTCCTTTGCTTTTTCTTTCACCTTGCAAACAACTCTTGACCTTCCCCTTAAATGCCCGAGATTCTAAACTCCTGCAACTCGCTCTTCTCACTGCACAAGATGGTAATCCCTCCCAAGTTCTGTTGCAGGGATTTGAAAAGCCTGTCTGTGTTCATGCAGTAACAAGACAGCCATTTGCTTTTGGTCAAACTAATATGGAATGGCATATCTCTGACAGTCATATCTTAACACAGGGAAAGCTGTGTAAATCAGGTGTGTGGTGCACCCTTTCCTAAGTTAGAAAAGATGGGATGCATTAGTTGCATCTGTATAAGCACTGTTGTCCCTCATTGTTTGGAGTTGCATCTGATCCCAAATATAATACTCATCCTACATGGGAAAAGTAAAAATAAACCCCTGCAATTTCTCATTTTCTCTGGCTACTGATATCATACCTTATACTTCTGTTAGTAGTAATTTTTAAACTTACCTGGTCACAGGACAGTGTTCTGGCAAGTTCCTGTTCCTGTTCTTCTTTGTGTCATTCAAGCACCTTGGCAATAGCCAGCCTAACAAAGCTCTCTCTGAGGCTCAGCCCAGATTAGCACAGAGGCAAAATAAAGCAATAAGAAATAAAGCACACCAAGATCTATATTTGGAGTTGTAAAATAGTTAGGCTAACAAGCTAGAAGTGTCAAGCAGGGGAATCTTGGGAACTAAGTGCATTTCTCCACTCAGTGTGCGTGGAAAGGAACCTTCTTGTGTAAATAACACCAAAACACCTTCTTTCTTACAGAAAGAATGGAGGACAACCCTTTCACAAGAGAACATTACACTGAAGGTGAAAGGGATCTTGACATCTGAAGAGTGGATTTGAACCCAGGTTCTTCCAGCATCAGGAGAGCAGTCCAGCCATTGGCTTTGGCCCTCGTGGTGTTGGATGTATGTCCTTGCAGTTTGGTTAAGCCACTGTATTAGCCAATTGGGCTGCAGAGAACATCAGGATAACTTTGGGCAGCAGGGATGAAGGACAGAGCACTTGTCTGCCAGTAGCAATGCAGACACCAAAGGGTTTAAAATTTGAAACTCATCCTTCCAGCACAAGAAGGCAGCTGAATGTGACTTAGAGGCACTCTGCCATGAATTTAGTTATTTTAAAATTCATGGAGATTTTGAAACATAACAAAAATAGTTTAGAAGGATTTAAAAAAGAAGAGATTTCTAGAGTCAATGGGAACATTTAGTTCAAATAGAAAATATTAATGAAGGAACTTTGGAAGCTTTATAAATGCTTTGAAGTTTACTCTATGCAGCCAACTCCTGGAACTGGAGGAAATTTCTCCATTAGGTGGGTCACCCCACAGATGCCCACCCAAGCTGGTACTGGTCAGTATCATGGGAAAGACAGGAGACAGAATTTGTAACGATTTAAATAACACCAAAAAGGTAATATATTTTCTGCCAATTCTTTTCCTCTATCCAAAGCAGAAACCAACTAGGAAAATATGTTTAACATCAGACATACTTTTTTCCCTTCATATGAAGAAATCCAGAAGATGAGTGTTTCATTATAAAAATATTTCATACTTAAGAGATACTGTCGCTATGCCCTTGGTAGGGTAGCAGAGTAAACAGTTGCATGAAAGTGAAAGAATTTAAGATGTGTTAAAAGGGAGTTCATTTTAGCTGCACTGTAACTACAATAACATACCTATTTTTTTTCATAGCCATGCCAATCTTGTATGACCACTCTCCCTTCCTGTTACTCTTTTACATTGCCTGGATAGGAAATCAAATGCAATGGAGATGGGTGAAACCAGAAAAGTCTCAGATTTTATTGAACTTTGAGGGGTTTTGGAGCTAGTGGCTTGCAGAGGTAGCGCTCTGTGGAGGGTTTCATCTCCAGCTCGGTGATTGGCAATTGAAGGATGAACCATGTGAACAGAAATAAATGAAAAAGAACAACTACATTTGACCCCAGTTTCGTCTGTTGCAATGCAGGAATAATTTGCAGCTTGGACCATATTTGTTTGATTTGTATGTAGAGAACACGGCATTTTTTGAAAGAAACTCAGTTTTGCTGACTCCTGTGTTTGGAAATTACCTTTTCAGTTACTCAAACAGGAAAGGATAAACGCTGGAAACGTTATTAATAAAACATTAAGCCCCCTCCCTCTCTCCCTCCCCAAAACCCCAGCTCCTAATTCAGCAGAGGTCAAACAATAAAGTTTACAATCATGCACTCCACGCTGCTCAGCACTCCGAGCCAGCACACCAGTGACTGGCCAGATTAGTTAATCTTCCTCAGCTTCGTCTTGGGCCCTATAACTACTGCGGCAGGTCATTAAGCAGCTGGTGAAGCCCCGGCACATCGTACATTTATTCCCAAACCTTAGCAGCCGTTGTTGAGTCCAGGAGCCTTAAAGAGGTACTTCTGATGTTAGCTGACAGAATGTTAATTTATGCTCGCTGTAATTCAAAGGGATTCCAAGGCAACTGTAAACTAATGAAACCTGAATAACTTTCCTGGAGAAGGTTCCTTATTTAATCAGTTGAACTAAAATGGAAATATGTAAAATGAGCAGTCATTCTTTCTTTTAAAATATAAGGCCTTTTTGTGAAAAGGGAGATAAATGAGAACATGTTGTGTTAGAGGAATGAGATGTAGAAAAATGTTTGATTAATGCAAAATATTTATTCTCCCCAAGTTCCTTGATTTTTTTTTAAACTCTGCTGTTCATTACTGCCAAAAGTAAAAAAGTAAAGAGCGCAATGTCTACTAAGTTGGGTAACCCAGCAGAGGTATTGCTTTCAGCCAGAATTTTCTTTTTCTTTCCTTTTCCTTTTTTTTTCCTCTCTTTCTTTTTTTTTTTTCTCTCTTTCTTTTTTTTTTTTTCTCTTTCTTTTAATCTCAAATGAAAGGCTCTCTTTAATCAGATAATTGACTGGCCAGTAATTTTAGCCGTTTGTGACACACCAGTTGGCAGGTACAGTGGTACATAACCATGAGCCTTTTCCTATAGCCCTCCCTCCCTCTGGGACACTCACAGACGTGTCTCTGTCTTATCAGTCCCAGGGGACGATTCCCAAACATTTTGCAATGAAAATGCAAAGAAGGGGCCTTTTCCCTTCCGAAAAGGATGGCCAGCTGTCAGAGGTAATGACCGCCAGTGGATGCACAGATGGCACTGGAGGTGCTCCCTCAGCCCACGGAGCACCTGGAGAAAGGGGGTGTCCATTGTACAGCTGCTCCTGCAGGAGCCACGCTCTGCCCTGGTCCTGGGCTCAGGGCCCTTGCTGGGTTGGTGGGGGGCCCAGTAGCAGCAGACACGGATGTCCCCAGAGCATGCCAAACTGGCAAGGAAGGCACAATCCTGAGGGATCCTCCTTTTGATTTACTGTGGGCTTCTTGCTCTTATCCCTTCTCTGCTCTTCACTTTCAGTGGTGGCTGGGAGTGAAATGTAACTTGCTGCATGACTGACAGACCTTCAAGCTCCTCAGCAAACCTTGGGCCTTATTTTGAAAGGCCCCTGAAAGAAAAAGGATTGTGTGCTCTCTGAATGCAGGGCTGCTGAACCGCTGCCAACCCCAGGCTGCTCCATTCAAAGGGCTGAGTGAATAAATGAGAATAACATCCTTGGGGACCTCAGGGATCAGTTTACTCTGAAAATCCTCAGCCTTACAAAGGGTCAGAGTCACAAGGTAAATGAAAATGGCTGGGAGGGGACTTTGATGGCCAAAATACTGTAACTGTAGAGGACTTGAAAGAAAACTCTATTTTTTAGAAAGTGAGAGAAGAGAGGAAGCAAACAGGGGAGAATGTGGCTAGCAGGGGGACTTCAGCCTGCAGCTTCACCAGAAGGGAGAGGGGGAATGAGAATAGGAGAACAGAAAGAAATGTCTCCGCTCTTTTAATCAACAGCGGTCTTTGAAATACTGCTGTGGGCAGTGGCTGTAGCAAGGGAGAGCCTCTCTCCTGCTTGATACCTCAGTGCAACAAAGGTATTTCCTTTGGGTAATGATAAGCACAGTAGAACAGAACAGCATTTCACTCACTTGATAAGTAAGCAACAGATCTCAGGACATGGAGGGCTGAGCAAATTGCATTAGGGACATGACTGCACCCTGTCCTGAAAGAAACTGAAGAAAATTGCACCTAAGTTCAATTCAGATATTTTTGGTGTTTCAGTTAAAAAATGAACATATAAACTAATGCAGAGACATATAAAAAGGGCATTTTGGAAATAGCTTTGTAGTGGTATGGAAGACAAGGATGTGAATATGTGCACTTACTTTGAGTCTGTTTAAATTTGTTAAAGTCAGTAAATTGTATAAAGCCAGATGCACATTAACGTCTTAATGCCATTGGGAATTAGACACCTAAACACTTCAGTCTCTAAATCTCTGCCTCTTGTTGGTCTCTTCTCTTTACCTTAAGTACTCTGAGCAACTCCATTAATACTGACAGTAGTAAAGTTAAACACCGTCCTAAACATTTGCAGGATCAGGATGTGACTTAGAGCAGCCGCAGTTTCTTATTAGGTGCTTGTATAGTGCCTGGCATCTGGGCCTCATCTCAGTTGGAGTTACTGCAATTCAAGTCAGAGTAATTTAAAAAGTAGGTTAAACACTGAATTATAAATATCTTCTGACAGTTTATCTTCTGCTGGTGAAATATTTTTTCAAGTTCTTAAGGTCAAGATACTCAGCTGACAAGTGCATGGCTTTGGTCAGACTGCTTCTTTCTGAGTAATCATTGCACCTTAACTAAGGGAGAAGTTTTATGTGCAGCTGAACTCATTTGTGCTCTCACATGTCAAACATGGTACCTGTAGGCTACTAAGACAGTTACAGGCATGTCTCCCTCCTCAGCTGTCAGTAAAGACTCTGCTATCTACAGATAGTTTCCTTTTGCAAACAGTTATTTGTTTCCATAACACAAGAGGGAAAAAAGAATATCCTACTGCAAACAGAGAAATTCAAGCTTGTTCCATTTAGACATTCAGATCAAGGTCCATATTCCATGAAAAAGAGTCTTACCTTTAACTTCCATTAGGCTTCATGTTGTCATACAGGCTCCATGATTTGTAACTGCTGTTTATGACATACTTTTGTTGATAGGCGTATTAGAACCCCATACTAGTCCACAAAATAACAGTGGGCAGAGAAAATGCAGGATTCTATTTTGTGTTTCTTACACACCAGCTGCAATATTGTTCCTCTGATCAAAGATCCCCTGCCTTGGGATTCAGATGCAGAAGAACCTATCAGCCTCAGAGAGCACCATAGACTGTAGTGTTTTTTAGGATTAAAACAAGAGAGTTTAGCTCACCAGTAGTGTAGACCAGGGAGTAGCTAGACCCTTCATTAGAAAGTATAGATAAAACCTACCTCAAACTGTTTTGTTTTGTGTAGTGGGTTAGTATCAGAGTTGATGGGACTGGAGAGGAAGTATAATTGCATCCACATGGGCAAACGTTAATAGGAGACTTTTTTCAATGCAGAAATATTTGAGGCTTTTCTAAAAGTTTATTTTTTCCACATCAGGTTCAGAAGACAGCATATACATTTAAATCTTTGTATTACACAGAAGAGACATCACTGGCTTGTGATCCAGTTTCTTTGTCATATATTAGAAACTTCGAGGGGACACATATAACTTCTCTACACCTTAGTTTCATCTACATAGTGTAGAAACAGAAGCACTTGTTTAATCCTACAGGCTGTGCAGGAGAGGTAAACTGTAGGAATTTTATTTTGGCAGATAAATTAATGGAGGAAAAAAAGGCTTTGTTGCAGAGCACCCCAGAAGATAGTTCATAATTTATTTTTAAGCAGAAGCAGGTAGTTCACAAAACTCAAGATGGGTTTTCTAACAGACTGGGTTCTTAACCCAGGATTTGGGCTCTCTTTGTGGATGCTCTGAAGTCCAATATGGAGTAGAGTCATGCTTCAGCATACCCAGTGTAAGGGTTTTAATAGGTTTTCCTTTTAGCCTGCCACCTGTTTTCCCACACCAGTGGGAGCTTTGCTACCTCTGAGATCTCTATCACCTTTGTCAAATTTAGCTGATGTAGGCCAAAGGGCTCAGAAGTTATTGAAGTATCTCATGTTGATGTAAGACTCATTTCCTTAGGAAATCAGGCTGAGAAAGCAGTTGGGTTCAGAGTACACTCAAGGCTGTAACATGCCATAATTCACTGTAGCTGTGAGCATCACTGCATAAATGAACACGAATGCACACGTGTTTCCTAATGCCTACTGGAAGCAATAAACAGAACCAATAATGTATATGTAATTGTATTTATTTTTCACAAATGTCTTTTAAGAAAGGATTCTCTTAAACCAACAATTTGAGAAATGGCCCAAACTGGGATTTATCTCAATTATGTTGTGTACGATTATATGATAGACTTTTTTTTTAGGAGAAAAAACTCAAGTTGCACATGGAGTTCATTAAAATAGGACTAATGGTTTCAATCATGTTTCTAATAGTGTGGAATAGCTGTTCAGCAGTATGGGCTGTGGATAAGCCTGTGTGATATCTGCAGAAACATATGTGCTTTTGTTTTCCCTCCTTATAACAAGCAAACTGTTGCTGAAATGTTTTATTTTTACAAATGTGAATAAGGAGAAACGTGAATGAAGAAAATTATGAATGAACATGAAGAACAAACATGGAAAGTATGTACAAAGCCTTGCTATGGATGGGTTCAGGCAGGTAGGGACAAAGAGGCCTGTACCTGCTGGGGGCTGTTGATGTTCCTCTGCAATGCAGTCATAGGGAAGGACAGCACCAGGGCAGTACAAGTCAGATTTTCTTATAAAGTGCCAGCTTGTTCTTACCCTCAAGCTGACAAAAAGCAGAATGGCTCACCTTAAACTATTAATTAAGTGCCAACATTTTCTTTAAAGCAATCCTTGTTTTCACAATGTCTACAATCAATTTTTAAAAAGTGTATGTCAGGCAAACAGTTTTTGATATTTCAGTTTTGTTTGGAGTTGCAGGGTTTTTGTTAATGTGGGGACAGGGAGCAGCTACCGCACATACAGTCCTCCCTCAGGCTTTTTTTTCCTTGAAAACCTTTGCAAATGACACTCTCCTTGTTTTGTTTTTCCAGTGTTCCCCAGCAGCAAAACTTTGGAGCTTCATTCCAAGTAATGTGCTCAGGGCCAGACCAGTGCTTTTCATCCAGGCCTGTGGATTTAGCTTCAGCCTTCAGAGGGCAGCCCAGGGCAGCAGACAGCGCACTGAAGTCTCCTCTTGGGTGAGGTTTGGACCCTCTTGTCATATTTTATTCTGAGCAATTTCCTGGATGGTGGTATTGATTGATGTCATTATTCCCCATGTGATGTGCCTGTGCAAGGCGATACCTGAGCGTGGCTCTCCCTCTGTGGACATAAGAGCACGACCAAAATGCAAGGTGACAGCTGTGGTTCTGCTGGACAGGCTGCTGTGGGAGATCTGTGGAAGAGAAAAAGGAAGCCCCTTTGCTATGTTGTGTTTCTGTGCAACAGAAACTAATCTATAGACGTGGCTACGACACTTCCCTTTTCAGAAGGGAAAACTGTGCATCATTCCTCCAAGAATTAATATGAGACCATCTCTCATGTTTAAATTTTAATTATGATTAATTCTGCTGGTATGATGGGGACAGTGAGTTCAGTGTGCTTTCTCCAAAACAAAACATGGCTTGTTTAATTTCATCCAAAAATCCAATAAAAATGGTTTAGATAAATGTTGAAAGACCCATTGGTTTCCACCGGGCATACCACATAAACAGTTGGCATCCTATCTACTTCCCTTGCTTTTAATTCTCTCTTTTCTCTTGCTTTCTACTATCAACTTTCACATAACTCTGCATTGCCCCAGGCCTACATGTTCTATAGATCAAGTCACATCTCATAAGAAAAAATAGTTGATTTATAAAAACTTTTCCTTGATGGGCACTGGAGGAAGGGGGTGGGGGTGGGTGGAAATCCTACAGAATTTTCTTAGAATAGCATAGAATCATAGAATCTCTAAGGCTGGGAAAGACCTCCAAGATCACTAAGCACAACTTTTGACCAAGAACCATCATCTCAACTAAATCACATCACGTTCAGTCTTTCTTGAACACTTCCAGAGATGGTGACTCCACCACTTCTCTGGACAGCCTGTTCCAATGCTTAATCACCTTTTCAGTGAAGCAGCTGTTCCTGAAGTCCAACCTGAATGTCTCCTGGTGCAGCTTGAAGCCTTTTCCTCTCATCCCATCACTTGTTACCTGGGAGAAGAGGCCAACCCCCCCGCCCCTGCCTACAGCCTCCCTTCAGGCAGTTGTAGAGAGCAATAAGGTCTCCCCTGAGCCTCCTTTTCTCCAGGCCAAAAACCCCAGCTCCCTCAGACTCTCCTTGTAAGATTTACTCTCCAGACCCTTCTCCAGCTCTGTTGTCCTCTGACAAGCTCCAGCATTTCGATGTTTTCCTTGTATTGAGGGGCCCAAAACTGGACACAGCACTTGAGGTGCAGCCTCACCAGTGCTGAGTACAAAGGGACAACCACTGCCTTGCTTCTGCTGGCCACACCATTGCTGATATAGGCCAGGATGCCACTGGCCTTCTTGGCCTCTCAAGCACACTGCTGGCTCATGTTCAGCCCCTGTCAGCCAGCACCCCCAGGTCTTTTTCCACTGGGCCACCTTCCAGCTGTTCTGCTCTAGTCTGTAAGTCTGCCTGGGATTATTGGGACCCAAGTGCAGGACCCTTTGCCACCTTATTCTTGATGATCCATTTCATTTCCTTGTTACTATGCCGGACAACCTTCACCAAAATTCCTGAAGAAAATGCCCCTCTAACCTAACTGAGGATTTTACCTCCAGTTGAAATGTTGGCTTTCTTTCTGCTCAGTCCTTCTCTGCAGTTAAGAGTGGTCTTGGAGCTTGCTTCTGGTGGAAAAACTCAGAATTTTGGCTTTTGTTCTGGCTGGCTGTGGCATGCAGGGCAGAGAAAATGCTGGAATGAAAAGATGCTTTTATATCACTGTTTTCCTTATGTATTGTGAAACCATGGCAGAGCCAGGAGGGAAAAGGAAGGTTTTACAATTGTGAGTGCAGCTCAGGGAAGAAAAACAAGTGTCCTTGAAAATATCCCCGGGGTTTTATTACATGTGTTCATGGACGCCAGCAACTGGGAATGGAACAGCACCAGGGAAACAGGATAGATTTCAAAATATAAAAATTCAGAAGTTCGTAATGCAGTGCTAGGGAAGAATGATAAAAATGCCTGACTGCACACCTAGCTGTAGCAGAAAAGAATGTAGACAATTCTCTGAGGAACAGGGAAACTGCTTTCCTGTAACAGCCTTGTGCTACTCTCCAGGCTGAAATCTGGCTCCCAGGCTGACCTCCTCCAGATGCTCCACAAGCAAGAAAAAAAAAAAGACCCTTCAAAAAACCAAAAGCCTCAAGGAAGACATTAAGGGAATAGTTTGCCAGTAAAGGAGAATTCTTCATAATTGCCTTCAGTTAGTTACTGTCTTACAGTCAAAGCAGGAAAGCTGAGTTCATTTTTAATCCACTTTTAATAGGCAAGACACACAAGAATGCATGGATTTTTAACTGTTCAATGCATGTGTATAAAGAGCGTATATTGCATTTAAAAGCCCACATATGCAGAAACAAGATACATATCTTTAAAAGCTGCTGCAGGTCTGTGTGTTAGATAGATAAAGGCAAAAATGAGGAAGTATTTACTGCCCTCATATTTTACACTGATTCCCATTCCCATCTTGCTGCATTACATTCCCTTTGACATCTTTACCACTTTTTAAACTGAAGAAATGTGCCTGCAGAGTCAGGTATCTGTGTCAGACTTCCCCAGCAGTAGGCCAGTTATTGGTAGACTTAGATTACAGCATTAAACTACTCTGCATGACAGTCCAACACTCAGCCTTGGCACACAATGCTGATCTCTCCGTGCTTGCCCACTCCAGGAACCTGTAGCCAATCTGCTGGGATGCTCCAGGACCCAGCCCCACACATGCTCTGCAACCATCAACAAAATAAAAGTGGAAGAGAAAACTGTTTTGCTACCTAGATGTCTGCAATACAGTTTGTCTACTTTGCTGGCAGGGAGGCCAAATGATACCTTTCCTTTTAGGATAGAAAAATGAATCATACTTTCTGTCTTAAGGGTAATGTTTATGTGTCTCTGGAAATGTGATCCTTATTCTCTCTGCTATAGACATGACCCAGATGCTTTCCTGCCATTCAGATATATGCAGAATACACCTCATTTCTCTTTTCTTTACCCCTTCCTTCCTTCCTTCCTTCCTTCCTTCCTTCCTTCCTTCCTTCCTTCCTTCCTTCC